>WNWK01002060.1:55000-100000 GCA_009830355.1 Cherax destructor
GCATCTATAACTCTCACTACTTTCTATAACTTACTACATTCTATAGCTTCTGAAGGCTCGACACTCCGGATTATGTATAAAAAAAAATTAAATAAGTTAAATTTTGTCTCTAAACTATAGTTTTTTGGTTTAGAAGTTTTTCGTGTGGAAACTTCTATGTTGGTTTATTTCTAATTCAATGAAGTTTGCTTCTAAATTATTCCCTGTCGTTAGAACTATTTAAGTCTGAGGTTTTTTAAAAGATCACGTCCCACAACTTGGGGTAATTGGCCTAAGTGAGGGCAAGTTGCCCACTTCCAGTGTCCTAAGTGAGGGCAAGTTGCCCACTTCCAGTGTCCTAAGTGAGGGCAAGTTGCCCACTTCCAGTGTCCTTGTGGAGTAATGTGCTCCTACGATAATGTACTGTAAGTGTAAAGCTTGCTACTTAGCTTATTGATGAATCCAAGATGTCGCAGCCGTCCCCAACACCTCCTCAGGGGATCCATCTATGGCCTCATTCTCCACAGGGCTGTAAGGTAAACATCAAGTGAGTATAATTATTGCCCCAAAGGAGCATATGCCCATATTTCAGTCTTAAATGGACTGAAAGGCGGTTTAATCACTTGTTTGGACTTAAAAGTCCACGCATAACCGCCGTCAATAGGTAAATTTTGATGCTCTTGACATTCAAGAACTGCGCAGTCCCCTGCCTGACAAGAACATAAAAACATACCTTGCTCTTGTAACGTGAGCGATGGTGTTGGCTCCACCATATACGGTGGAAATGCTGTCTTGATTGTAGAACGCCGCTGATGAGTCACCGTCTTGTTTCGATGGAGTTCACTTGCGATTGTCTCTACGTTTGTCTTGCAGTAAGAAGCTGCGCACACTTCTGAATATACTGCGATTTTATTCACTTAACGCGCTGGAACAGAGTTCTTATCTTATTTCCCGACGTTTGTGGAGATTAAATTAGAATAACGGACGCGTACGACTAATGTCTTTGTTGAGTTACGTCGCCTCGCGCCGTATGACCCCTCGCGTCGTATGACCACTTCGGAGCCCATATTCAATCTAACCCCTCGTGGTGCCTCGTGGCTCTGCGGGGCCTGGCATGCTGAGGTCAGCACAATTTCAACAATTGCTACAAGTGGCAATTAAAATGTTTGTGTTCTCTAAATTTCAATCACTGGAACACATGATTGTAATTTTCAAGTGCAGAAACTAATACAACAGTTTACTGTAATCTTCCTGTTACGGCAAAGAGTTACATTTATCTCAAATGACTATTAAGTCACATACACTCGCTGCTACTTGGTCAGACCACGTGACACACTGTGGTCAGTACATCTGGTCTGAGTTATTTTGTTTATGCACCCAGACTCGCCTCGTCTGGCCCCTTCCTAAGGGCGGAAAGGGTGGGGCCCTTAAACAAGGGTAGAAAGGGCGCATACCCCCCCTCCTTTGGAGAATTTTCTCCACAGTCCTAAGTGAGGGCAAGTTGCCCACTTTCAGTGCTCTAACTTAGGCCAAGTTGCCCATTTCCAGTGTCCTAAGTGAGGGCAAGTTGCCCACTTCCAGTGCTCTAAGTGAGGGCAAGTTGCCCACTTTCAGTGATCTAAGGCCAAGTTGCTCACTTTCAGTGCTCTAACTTAGGCCAAGTTGCCCACTTCCAGTGCTCTAAGTAATGCCAAGTTGCCCACTTCCAGTGCTCTAAGTAATGGCAAGTCGCCAACTTCTAGTGTCCCATGTGAGGGCAAGTTGCCAACTTCTAATGTCCCATGTGAGGGCAAGTTGCCCACTTCTAGTGTCCCATGTGAGGGCAAGTTGCCCACTTCCATTGCTATAAGTAAGGGCACGTTTCCTTACAATCATGTTTGCCGTAGTCACAATTATGTCTGCCATAGTCATAATCATGTCTACCATAGTTACAACCATCTCTGCCATAGTCACAATCAACCTGCCATAGTTACAATCATCTTGCTATAATCACAATCATCCTTCTACAGTCACAAACTTGTCTGCCATAGTCACAATCATCCTGCCATAGTCACAAACATGTCTACCATAGTCACAATCATCCTGCCATAGTCACAAACATGTCTGCCATAGTCACAATCATCCTGCCCTAGTCACAAACATGTCTCCCAGAGTCACAATCATCCTGTAATAGTTACAATCAACCTGCTATAGTCACAATCATCCTGCCAGTCACAATCATCCTGCCAGAGTTACAATCATCCTGTCAGAGTTACAATCATCCTGCCAGAGTCACAATCATCCTGCCAGAGTCACAATCAATTCCACCTAGACTACAAGCACAAATCTCCTATACCACAATTACCTTTACATTTGCAACCACAATCCCACGTACCACAATTATGTCCACAATCATCTCTCACAATTTAAAGGACAACCTCCTACACAATTTCAGCAAAAATTATCCCAACTACAATCACAATCACCCCTACCACAATTACAATCGCCTACCACACTCATAATCACCTACGACAACTACAGTCACAATCCCCCTACCAACATCACAATCATCCCATGCCACAATTACAGTCACAATCACCCCATACAGCAATTACAACCAAAAATCACATTCTACTGCAATTACAAACACAATCACTTCAACTACAATAATGACTACAACCAATTCTACCACAATTACAATCAAAATTACAATAATCCTCAACCACAATTTTAACATCTCTGCAACAGTCACAACAGTAACAATCATCTCTAAAACAATTATAACCACAATTACCTCTGCCTAAATTACAACCACAATTATTTCTACCACAGTCATCCACAATTAATAATATAATAACCTCTGTAACAATTACACCAACAATCACATATTCACAAAATAGCCACAATTACCTTTCGCTCACTTGCAATCACAATCACCTTTTCCACAATCACCGTCATCTCTGTACCACAATTACAAACACAATCACCTCAACCACAATTAAAAATAGTCACCTACCTCTACAACAATTACATCTACCACAAATACAATCACAATTACTCTTCACTTCCTTCAGCAGTTATAACCACAATTACATTTATTTCAACAGCAACCAAGTTACCTTTCCTACAATCACAACCACAATCATTTTTCTTCCAACATTACAATTACAATCACCACATCACAGTTACTGCTACGTTAGGCACCACAATTATTTCTAACACAATAACATCAATCACCCCTCTTAATAACAACCACACTCACCCCTAATAATAACCACACTCACCCCTCTCAATAACAACCACACTCACCCTCTCAATAACAACCACACTAACCCCTCTCAATAACAACCACACTAACCCCTCTCAATAACAACCACACTCACCCCTAATAATAACAACCACAATCACCCCTCTCAATAACAACCACACTCACCCCTAATAATAACCAAAATTACCCCTCTCAGTAATAACAACACTCACCCCTAATAATAACAACCACAATCACCCCTCTCAATAACAACCACAATCACCCCTCTCAGTAACAACTACAATCACCCCTCTCAATAACAACCACACTCACCCCTCTCAATAACAACCACACTCACCCCTACAATAGCAACCACAATCACCACTCTCAATAAAAACCACAATCACCACTCTCAATAACAACCACAATCACCCTCTCAATAACAACGACAATCACCCCTCTCAATAACAACCACAATCACCCCTCTCAATAACAACAACAACCACCCCTCTCAATAAAAACACTCACACTTAATAATAACAGCCACAACTCTCACCTTTCACAACCCCTTCACAAGATCCCCTCACAATAACCCATCGCAATAACCATTCACAATGACCCCTCACAATAACCCCTCGCAATAACCCTTAACAATGACCCCTCATAATAACCCCTCACAATAACCCTTCACAATGACCCCTCACAATAACACCTCACAATAACCCCTTCAGTGGCGTCGTAAGGGGGGTCGGGGGGAGTCCGCCCCGGGTCACACAATTTAGGGGGTGACACCATAGAGCCTCAAAAGATGGTGACACTAATACACAAAACAGTGCTGCACCGAGATAAGAGAAGAATCAAACCATACCACGGGTGGGGTTCGAACCCGCGGTCACAGAGTCAAATACCCCACCCGTGGTATGGTTAGTTTGCAATCGTGTCATTACGATTTCGTGAGTCATGTTGACGGCTTTGATGGGGACTTGAGCTAGAGTTCGTCACGGAAATGCTAGCGGGAGATTCGTCTGTAAAAACTTGCATTTGTGGACACAGTGGTGCCTATGCTAACCTTCCTATGGTGTAGAAATATACCTAGTTGGATGAATCTTATTGAAGCTAGCTGGCCCAGTGGCTTACGCGACGGTCTGGAGTTTTGAGACTCTGTGACCGCGGGTTCGAACCCTACCCGTGGTATGGTTTGCAATCGTGTCATTACGATTTCGTGAGTCATGTTGATAAGAGAAGAATCCTTCGTTTCTATACAGCCTATTATATGATTACAGAGTACAAATAGGCCTATATAGGGAAAATCATTGATTTTGATGATGTGATAGATGATTTTGCAGGATTGAAGGCAAGGCAATGTAAGATCAGATTCACTGAGATGTAACCTGTACTCAAGGTCACTGAGATGTTACCTGTACTCAAGGTCACTGAAATGTTACCTGTACTCAAGGTCACTGAGATGTTACCTGTACTCAAGGTCACTGAGATGTTACCTGTACTCAAGGTCACTGAGATGTTACCTGTACTCAAGGTCACTGAAATGTTACAAGTACTCAAGGTCACTGATATGTTACCTGTACTCAAGGTCACTGAGATGTTACCAGTACTCAAGGTCACTGAGATGTTACCTGTACACAAGGTCACTGATATGTTACCTGTACACAAGGTCACTGATATGTTACCTGTACTCAAGGTCACTGATATGTTACCTGTACTCAAGGTCACTGAGATGTTACCTGTACTCAAGGTCACTGAGATGTTACCTGTACTCAAGGTCACTGAGATGTTACCTGTACTCAAGGTCACTGAGATGTTACCTGTACACAAGGTCACTGATATTTTACCTGTACTCAAGGTCACTGAGATGTTACCAGTACTCAAGGTCACTGAGATGTTACCTGTACACAAGGTCACTGATATGTTACCTGTACACAAGGTCACTGATATGTTACCTGTACACAAGGTCACTGATATGTTACCTGTACTCAAGGTCACTGATATGTTACCTGTACTCAAGGTCACTGATATGTTACCTGTACTCAAGGTCACTGATATGTTACCTGTACTCAAGGACACTGAGATGTTACCTGTACTCAAGGTCACTGAGATGTTACCTATACTCAAGGTCACTGATATGTTACCTGTACTCAAGGTCACTGATATGTTACCTGTACTCAAGGTCACTGATATGTTACCTGTACTCAAGGTCACTGATATGTTACCTGTACTCAAGGACACTGAGATGTTACCTGTACTCAAGGTCACTGATATGTTACCTGTACTCAAGGTCACTGAAATGGTACCTGTACTCAAGGTCAAAACCCCCTCACAATAACCCCTCACAATAACCTCTCACAATAACCCCTCACAATAACCACTCACAATAACCTCTCACAAAACCTCTCACAATAACCCCTCACAATAACCTCTCACAATAACCTCTCACAATAAACCCTCACAATAACCCCTAACAATAACCCATCACAATAACCCCTCAAATAACTGACAATAACCCCTCACAATAACCCCTCACGATAACCCTCACAATAACCCCTCACAAAAACCTTTCACAATAACCCTCAAAATAACCTTTCACAATAACTCCTCACAATAACCCTCACAATAACCCTCACAATAACCCCTAACAATAACCCTTCACAATAACCCCTCACAATAACCCTCACAATAACCCCTCACAATAACCCACTCACAATAACCCCTCACAATAACCCACTCACAATAACCCTCACAATATCCCTCACAATAACACAATAACCCTCACAATAACCCTCACAATACCCCTCACAATAACCTCTCACAATAACCCTCACAATATCCCTCACAATAACCCCTCACAATAACCTCTCACAATAACCCCTCACAATAACCTCTCACAATAACCCCTCACAATAACCTCTCATAATAACCCCTCACAATAACCCTCACAATAACCCCTCACAATAACCTCTCACAATAACCCTTCACAATAACCCCTCACAATAATCTCTCACAATAACCCCTCACAATAACCCCGCACAATAACCCCTCACAATAACCCTTCACAATAACCCCTCACAATAATCTCTCACAATAACCCCTCACAATAACCCCTCACAATAATCCTTCACAATAACCCCTCATAATAATCTCTCACAATAACCCCTCACAATAACCCCTCACAATAATCTCTCACAATAACCCCTCACAATAATCTCTCACAATAACCCCTCACAATAACCCCTCACAATAATCTCTCACAATAACCCTCACAATAATCTCTCACAATAACCCTCACAATAATCTCTCACAATAACCCCTCACAATAACCTCTCACAATAATCTCTCACAATAACCCCTCACAATAACCCCTCACAATAACTCCTCACAATAACCCCTCACAATAACCCCTCACAATAACCTCTCACAAACACCCTCACAATAACCTCTCACAATAACCCCTCACAATAACCCTCACAATAACCCCTCACAATAACCTCTCACAATAACCCCTCATAATAACCCCTCACAATAACCCCTCACAATAACCCCTCATAATAATCCCTCACAATAACCCCTCACAAAACCTCTCACAATAACCACCTCACAATAACCCCTCATAATCCCTCACAATAACCCCTCACAATAACCCTCACAATAACCCTCACAATAACCCTCACAATAACCCTCACAATAACCCTCACAATAACCCCCACAACCTCACAACCCAAAAACCCTCACAATAACCCCTCTCACAATAACCCTCACAAACCCCTCACAATACCTCACAACCCCTCACAAACCTCACAAACCCCTCACAATAACCCTCATAATAACCCTCACAATAACCCCTCACACAATAACCCTCACAATAACCCCTCACAACCTCACAACCCCTCACAATAACCCCCTCATAATAACCCTCACAATACCCCTCACAATAACCCCTCACAATAACCCTCAAATAACCCTCACAATAACCCTCACAATAACCCTCACAATAACCCTCATACCCTCAAATAACCCTCAAATAATCCCTCACAAACTAACCCTCACAATAACCCCTCACAATACCCTCCACCATACCCTCAATAACCCCTCACAATAACCTCCTACCTCACAATACCTCAAATTTACAAAACTCTTAATTCCTTCATAATACAAAAACGAAAACCTCACAAAACAAATCTCAATAACCTCACAATCTTTCATTTTGTTTGAATGAACGCTAAGATAAGTATGAAGCTCAAATTCATGTCTTTTATTTGAGGAGTGTGTTGAGGGTGTGAGTGAGGGAGTGAAGTGAGGAAGTGTGATTGAGGAGTTGTGGTATGTGAGGAGTGTGTTGAGGGAGTGTGATGTGAGGGGTGTGGATGTGAGGAGTGTGTGTGAGGAGTGTGTGTGAGGGAGTGTGATGTGAGGAGTGTGGATGTGAGGGAGTGGTGTGAGGAGTGTGAGTGTGAGGGAGTGTGTGTGAGGAGTGTGTGTGAGGGAGTGTGATGTGAGGAGTGTGTGTGAGGGAGGTAGGTGTGAGGAGTGTAGTGTGAGGATGTGTGAGGAGTGTGGAGTGAGAGTGTGATGTGAGGGAGTGTGATGTGAGGGAGTGTGGTGTGAGGGAGTGTGGTGTGAGGGAGTGTGATGTGAGGGAGTGTGATGTGAGGGAGTGTGATGTGAGGGAGTGTGATGGGTGAGGGGAGGGATGATGATGTGAGAGAGTGTGATGTGAGGGAGTGTGTGTGAGGAGTGTGATGAGGGAGTGTGATGTGAGGGAGGATGTGATGTGGAGGAGTGTGATGTGAGGGAGTGTGGTGTGAGGGAGTGTGATGTGAGGGAGTGTGTTGTGAGGGAGTGTGATGTGAGGGAGTGTGATGTGAGGGAGTGTGGTGTGAGGGAGTGTGATGTGAGGGAGTGTGATGTGAGGGAGTGTGATGTGAGGGAGTGTGTGTGAGGGAGTGATGTGAGGGAGTGTGAGTGAGGGAGTGTGATGTGAGGAGTGTGATGTGAGGGAGTGTGATGGAGGGAGTGTGATGTGAGGGAGTGTGGTGAGGGAGTGTGATGTGAGGGAGGTGTGAGTGTGAGGGGAGTGTGATGTGAGGAGTGGTGTGAGGGAGTGGTGGAGGAGTGTGATGTGAGGGAGTGTGATGTGAGGGAGTGTGATGAGGGAGTGTGTGAGGGAGTGTGATGGGAGGTGTGTGAGGAGTGTGATGTGAGGAGTGTGTGTGAGGGAGTGTGATGTGAGGGAGTGTGATGTGAGGTGAGGAGGTGATGTGAGGGAGTGTGATGTGGTGTGAGGGAGTGTGATGTGAGGGAAGTGTGATGTGAGGAGTGTGATGTGAGGGAGTGTGATGTGAGGAGTGTGAGGGAGGTGGTGTGAGGGAGTGTGATGTGAGGGAGTGTGATGTGAGGGAGTGTGATGTGAGGGAGTGTGATGTGAGGGAGTGTGATGTGAGGGAGTGTGATGTGAGGGAGTGTGGATGTGAGGGAGTGTGATGTGAGGGAGTGTGATGTGAGGGAGTGTGATGTGAGGGAGTGTGATGTGAGGGAGTGTGATGTGAGGGAGTGTGATGTGAGGAGTGTGATGTGAGGGAGTGTGATGTGAGGGAGTGTGATGTGAGGAGTGTGTGAGGGAGTGTGTGTGAGGGAGTGGTGTGAGGGAGTGTGTGTGAGGGAGTGTGTGGGTGTGAGGGAGTGTGGTGTGAGGAGTGTGAGTGGAGGAGTGTGATGTGAGGAGTGTGGTGAGGAGTGAGATGTGAGGGAGTGTGGATGTGAGGGAGTGTGTGTGAGGAGTGTGTGATGTGGAGGAGGAGTGTGTGATGTGAGGAGTGTGGTGTGAGGGAGTGTGGGTGAGGAGGTGATGTGAGGAGTGTGATGTGAGGGAGTGTGATGTGAGGGAGTGTGATGTGAGGGAGTGTGATGTGAGGGAGTGTGGTGTGAGGGAGCGTGATGTGAGGGAGTGTGAGTCAGTGTGATGTGAGGGAGTGTGGTATGAGGGAGAGTGATGTGACGAAGTGTGAGGGAGTGTGAGTGAGTGTGACTCCACTCTTCACTCTAGAAGGGAGGGAGTGAACTTTCCCTCCCACCATACAATACAGAGAAGGGTGGGAACAGTAACCCTCCCTTCAACCATTCAATGAGAAGGGACTGAGAGAGGGAGTAGGTAGTGAGTGAGGGAGGCCGGAGGGAGGGAAGGCAGGAGGGAGGGAAGGCAGGAGGGAGGGAGGGAAAGTTATTCTTTCCATCACACAGTTCAAAGGAGGGAGGGAGGGAGGGAGGGAGGGAGGGAGGGAAGGATTTAGGGAGGGCAGTGGGGGAGTTTAGATTTGAGGCGTAAATCCCATAAGTTTAATTCCATAGTTTAAATCCCGGAGTTTTAATCCAGAAATTTAAGTCCTGGAGGTTAAATTCCGTAGTTTTTATCCACCAGTTTTAATCCAGACGTTTATTATCGGAGGTTTAAACCCTACAGGAATTTAAATACTGGAATTTAAATCCTAGAATTTAAATAATAGACATTATAATAAAGTTCTAAATCCAGCTGTTTAAATCCCAGAGTAAAGAGGAATTTAAATACAGATTTTAATTCCAAGAGATTTGTTGTGAAGATTTAAAACCAAAAAGTTCAGAACTGAGGATTTTAATAAGGTAATTTCTCCTCATCCTCGTACTTTTCTACCCCTTTCTCCTCTCCCTCTGTCTCCTCTTCTTTACCCTCCCCCTCTTCATGTTTCTCCTAGTCTTCTTTATCCTCTTTCTTCTTCTCTTCCGCTCATTCTCTTTTAAATCCAACTTTCTTTTTCTCCATGTTTTCTACTTATTCTTCCTCCTTCTCCTCCTTCTCCTCTGTTTCTTCATCTTTCTCTCTGCTCCACGCTGCCAAAATATTTAATGTGGACTCGACCTGGGGTCTAGCATAGCCATGTACATGCTCGCTACGTAGCCTCACATTGGCCTCCAAACCTTATATATATATAATATATATATATATATATATATATATATATATATATATATATATATATATATATATATATATATATATATATGTCGTAAAACCTGCGGGGTTTGGCTTAAAGAACAACACTCTTTTTGTCGAACAAGCCAAGTGAAAATTTGTGTATGCAGTAATTTGGGAAAAATCATTCTGAACCTAACGAAAAAAATATGTTTGCTTGTGTTTGTTTATTACTAAATTACTGTAACCTTATCTAAAATATATTTAGTTGGATTAGGTTAAATTAATTTGCACTTGTTATAATAAGGTTAGGTAAGTTTTCTAATGTTCTTTTGGTACAAAATTGCTAATTTTTATGTTAACATGAATGAAAAAAATATATATTTAAACGTATAGGAGAAAATTTTAGAAAGTACAATTTTAAATGAGTTCTTGCTAATTGACTAGGTTTACCTATTCGGCTGTCACTTTCTAGACAGAGGAACGCCGATACTAAAGTTCGGATGTTCCTCTAAACGTCAACGTCTCCACCCCTCCTTCAGAGTGCCAACACTGTAATTCCCACCTCTACGACTCAATTACTGCTAACCGAATTCACTAAATCTCTTCATAAATTTTCCTTGTTCACACTCTAACAACACTTCAAGTCATAAAACCCATTTGCCTCCACTCACTCCTATCTATTACCCTCACACACGTATGCTGGATGTCCAAGCCCCTCACATACAAAATCTTCTTTACCCCCTCCTACCTATATTTCCTAGGACGACCCCTACCCTGCCTTCCCTCCACTACGGATTTATACACCCCCAAGTCATTCTATTTTCTTTCATCCTCTATATCAAAACCACCTCAACAACCCCTATTCAGCCTTCTGGACAATAATACTTTTGGCCACCCCACACCTTTCTCTAATCACCAAACGAATTCGCTCTACGTAATATTTGCACCACACATTGCCCTCAGACACGATATCTCGGCGGCCTCCTCCCTCCTAGCTGCAACACTCATGCTTCACGCCCATATAAGAAGGTTGGTAACAATATATTCTCATACATTCCACTTTTTGCTTCCATGGAAAAAACGTTTTGTCTCCACACATATACCTTAATGCATCAACCACTTTTTTTCTATAGCAAATGTATGGTTCAACTTGTCTTTCAAAAACCCGTCTGCCGACAAGTCCACTCCCAAATATTTGAACACTTTCACTTCCTCTATACTCCCTCCTTCCAATATGATATCAAGACATTCATTTCCAAAATTGGTTTATCTTTTTTCACTTTGCTCTTTCCTAAGTTCACTTCTAATCTCCTTCTTCTACACACCCTTCCAAATTCGTCCACCAACCTCTGCAACTTCTCTTCAGAATCTACCAAAAGCACAGTGTCATCAGCAAAAAGCAACGGTGTTAATTCCCAGTTTGCATTAGATTCTATATATTATAATCCCCCACCTCACTTCCTTTACAATCCATTATGTGTTAAACTCCCATGGTGACGTCATGCATCCATATCTAGGACCTTCTTTTATTTGAAAATAATTTCCTTTTCTACCACATACCCTAACCTGAGCCTCACTATCCTCATAAAAACTCATAACAGCATTCAGTAACCTACCTCCTATTCCATACATTTGCAACATCAGACACATTGCTTCCCTATCCACCTTATCATATGACTTTTTCAAATAAATGAAAACAATGAAAACATCCTTACCCTGTTGTTCACTAATATGCTTCACTGTAAACACTTGGTCTACACACCCCCTACCCTTCCTAAAGCCTCCTTGTTCATCTACGATCCTGCTCTCCGACTTTATCTTATTTCATTCAATAACAATTCTATCACACACTTTACCTCATACTCAGCAGGCAAAAATACCAACAAATTAAAAACTATATACCTACCTCCTTTTAACATTTACGTCATGAATCCAATCAATTCCATCTGTTTTACCCCACTCATGCTACCCACAGCCTCACGCACCTCCCCCAGACTCACATCTGGTTCTTCCTCACTCCTGAAGGATGTTATACCTCCCTGGCCAATGCATAAAATCTCAGCTTCCCTCTCTTCATCAACATTTAACAGTTCCTCAAAATATTCCCTCCATCTTCCTGATATCTCCAGCTCCCCATCTGATAACTCTCCTCTTCTGTGTTAACTGTCAAATCCTTTTGTTCCCTAAGCTTTCTCAACTTATTAATCTCACTCAAATAGTTTTTCTCCTTTGAACAAGACACAGGATTGCTCTTCTTGAAATAAAATTCTTCAGTGAACACTTGTGCTGTGAGAACGAGATGTGTGTCACACATCTATGTTAGCATCCCCTATTAACCAGTGAGGCAGCAGTTAAGAGTATAACAGTCGGGGCCCCACTGTTACTGTTAGTCAGCCCACCATGTGAATAATATCCTCAAATGATGGATCAGACCAGACAGGCTTTCTTTACCTCCCTTGGATGACTGTTCTGACAATGGCTCTTGCTTGTATATACCACCATGTCGATAATCATTGTACATAATGTAAATATCGTGCCGAATAGGTAAAACTGGTCAATTAGCAAGAACTCTTTTTAAATTCAAGTCTTTTCTAAAATTTTCTCTTATACGTTTAATGATATATTTTTTTCATTTATGTTAATGTAAAATTAATAATTTTTTACCAAAAGAACCTTAGAAAACTTACCTAACCTTGTTATAACAAGCGCCAGTCCAACTAAATATATTTTAGATAAGTTTACAATAATTTAATAATAAACACACACAATGAAATATACTTTTTTCGTTACTTACAGAATTATTTTTGCAAAATTCCTGCATACACAAATTTTCGCTTGGCTTATTCGGCAGAAGAGCGTTGCTATTTAAGCCAAAATCCAAGTTTTACCTATTCGGCATACATACATATAGAGTTTGGTGAAAAAATGCACTGATTAGGAGGCCTGGTCTCTGACCGGGCCGGGGGGGGGCGTTGACCCCCGAAAACCTCTCCATGCATACTTCAGGAATTTATCTCTGCTCTTTTGCTTTGTCCCTGGACTGTCAAATTGATCAGTTTGCTGACTTATTTACGAACAAGTGCTAGAGACCCACAAGATATCACCTGTGTCAGCTTCCAACACCCGAACACACAAACAAAACAAAAAAAGCTTAATCAGCCTCGAGCCTCAACCAGACTGGATTAATCATCGACTATCCAACACGAAGGAAAAAAATTGCAAAAAACAAATGTTAAAAAAAAGAATTTAAAAGACATTTTTGTTGGGCTGTGGGCAGGTTGAGGCCGAGTAATGCATACGTGAGTGCCCCCTTCGTCTTGCTGTTCCCGTTTTCTATTGTCTAAATCAAAATTAGTGTTTGAGAAATACAATCAAATTAGGTGAAAATGCAAACCCTGAGGGATGTGTTGTTGAAGGTAGTGAGGGAATGGAGGGGGGGAGGAAGGGGGATAGGGAAGGGCTGCTTCCCTGTCGGAGGGGGGAGGCCTGAGGGGATCTTAATCTGCTATGTTGTCCATTGTTACGTGATTGTTTATGTTGGTGAGGTGGTGGTGGTGGGGTGGTGGCGGTGGTGATGGTGGTGGTGGTGGTAGAGAGGCGGTGGTGGTGGTGGCAGTGGTGGTAGAGAGGCGGTGGATAGTGGTAGGCAGCTTGTGGTAGAGGGAGTGGTGGTGGTAGTAATGTAGCAGTATGTGGTGTAGTAGTGTAGTGAGTTAGTTAGTAGTTGGTGAGGTGGTAGGGTGAGTGTAGTGGAGGTAGGTAGTGGTGGGAGTAGAGTGAGGGTAGTAGTGGTGGTGTATAGTAGTAGGTAGAGGTAGTGGATAGTAGTGGTGTAGCATAGTAGTAGGTGAGGTAGTAGAGGGTGGTAGTGGAGGTAGGAGGTGAGTGGTGGTAGAGTAGTAGGTAGGTGGTGGTAGGTAGTAGTAGGTAGTGGAGTAGTAGGTAGTGGGGTAGTGGTAGGTAGTAGTAGTGGTGGTAGTGAAGTGAGGGTAGTGGTGGTTAGTAGTAGTAGTGGGTAGTGAAGTGAGGTAGTAGTGGTGGTAGTAGTAGTAGTGAGGGTAGTAGTGGTGGTAGTAGTAGTAGTGAGGGTAGTAGTGGTGGTAGTAGTAAGGGTAGTAGTGGTGGTAGTAGTAGTAGTGAGGGTAGTAGTGGTGGTAGGTAGTAGTAGTGAGGGTAGTGGTGGTGGTAGTAGTAGTGAGGGTAGTAGTGGTGGTGGTAGTAGTAGTGAGGGTAGTGGTGGTGGTAGTAGTAGTGAGGGTAGTGGTAGTAGTAGTAGTGGTAGTGGGTGGTAGTAGTAGTGAGGTAGTGGTGGTGGTAGTAGTAGTGAGGGTAGTAGTGGTGGTGGTAGTGTAGTGAGGTAGTGAGTGGTAGTAAGTGAGGTAGTGGTGGTAGTAGTAGTGAGGGTAGTGGTGGTGGTAGTAGTAGTGAGGGTAGTGGTGGTGGTAGTAGTAGTGAGGGTAGTGTGGTGGTAGTAGTAGTGAGGGTAGTGGTGGTGGTAGTAGTAGTGAGGGTAGTGGTAGTAGTAGTGAGGGTATTGGTGGTGGTATTAGTAGTGAGGGTAGTGGTAGTGGTAGTAGTAGTGAGGGGTAGTGGTAGGTAGTAGTGAGGGTAGGGTGGTGGTAGTAGTAGTGAGGGTAGTGGTGAGTAGTAGTGAGGGAGTGGTGGTGGAGTAGTAGTGAGGGTAGTGGTGGTGGTAGTAGTAGTGGTGTAGTGGTGGTAGTAGTAGTGAGGGTTGTGAGAGTGAGGGTAGTGGTGGTAGTAGTAGTGAGGGTGGTGGTAGTAGTAGTGGTGGTAGTGGTGGTGGTATTAGTAGTGAGGGTAGTGGTAGTGGTAGTAGTAGTAGTGAGGTTAGTGGTGGTAGTAGTAGTGGTGGTAGTGTGGGGTAGCAGTGGGGCGGTAACATACAGTTAGTAGTCGTGGTGTATATATCAGTGAGTGGTAGTGCGTCCTCCTCTCCCAATCATAACCATATTTATTAAAGGGTGGACTGGTAAGCCAGCAGAAGGCCTCGGTCAAATGACTAAGACCTGCATGAGAAAACACTTGTCCTGTTTCCTGACAAAACGTACCTAACGTAACCTCCTCTCCCAGATATTGCTGCACAGTCTGTCTAGTGGACCTCTCTCCCTCACAACCAATAAACTAGCTGCATCAACCAGCATGACCCTCCACCATAACACCCTAGCTGCATCAACCTGTGACCCTCCCCATATCACCTAGCTGCTCAATGTGAAAACACTAGCTGCTCCACACACCATAACACCCTAGCTGCATCAACCATGTTGACCCTCCACCATAACACCCTAGCTGCATCAACCATGTTGACCCTCCCCCATAACACCTAGCTGCATCAACCATGTTGACCCTCCCCATAACACCCTAGCTGCATCAACCATATTGACCCTCCACCATAACACCCTAGCTGCATCAACCATGTTGACCCTCCCCCATAACACCCTAGCTGCATCAACCATATTGACCCTCCACCATAACACCCTAGCTGCATCAACCATATTGACCCTCCACCATAACACCCTAGCTGCATCAACCATGTTGACCCTCCACCATACCTTTGCTCCACCAACATGTCGCACCTTATTCTTAAGGTCTAGCCACCTGGAACGATGCTAATCAGGTGAAAGCTAACAACCAAGGAAATGGTGCAGGTGGTAATGTTAGGAGAGGCAAGGGTCGATCTTGTTTACAGAATTTTCACCTTAATATTAATAGTTTCCTCTGCAAACACAGTATCTGCCCTAGTTCAGGATGTCCTCCCATGGGAAGTGCTGACCTTCAGGAGGGGAGAAAGATTCAACATGAAAACTTTTAATGCTAGTCTTATTTCCTCAACAGGATTACATGGGTAACAGAGCAGACGTGTCCTCCCTGTAGTGGCTTGAGAAAATGTTATGTAGGGTATTTTCTAAACACTGACACAAAACTAATAATATTCGGCAATCAATGTAACAGCAGCTCCCAGGACCCTCATACATATTCCCAAAGCAGCGCTTCCACACGCAACTGGGAAACTCACAGACCTGAAAAAAAGTAAACAATGGTTCCACTTTTCTAAATGCTCCACCAACCATCAAGACATGGCACAACGTGATACTGTTTTTTAGCAATGTCTGCTTAGCCACCGTGCTGGCAAGAGGTGGCAATTCGTAGCTTCGTTACTCATCAAATCATAAAGAGATTTTCCAAGATCTGACAACCTCAGTCGCAATTGAAGATCCCTTAATAAAATTAAACCTTTACTCTTTGGTGCATCATTTTGTGTTCTTATACACAATGTAAGATTTAGGCTCATTGTCTTGGCCTTCACTTCTCTTCCTCCATGTAAAGTTGCAGTACGAAATACTCTCAGATATTAGGTCATGATATTTCAACCAAACCAGTTTGGCTTTGTGGTCTCCTAATGCAGCCAGGCAGTGATAAGTGCGGTATGAGCAGCCAGGCAGTGATAAGTGGGGTATGAGCAGCCAGGCAGTGATAAGTGCGGTATGAGCAACCAGGCAGTGATAAGTGTGGTATGAGCAGAAAAGCAGTGATAAGTGGGGTATGAGCAGCCAGGCAGTGATAAGTGTGGTATGAGCAGCCAGGCAGTGATAAGTGTGGTATGAGCAGCCAGGCAGTGATAAGTGTGGTATGAGCATATATCAACAACCTGCTTGAGGACAACGCAGTAGTATAACTAGACTTCAGGAAAGTATAGTTTGCCCATCGTTATTTGTTTGTTTCCATAGGCTCATAGGCTCAGAGACCCTCGACCCATGAAAAAAAAGAGCTCATGTAGGTTATTTAAAGAGTTAGGCAAAAGACAGAGCAACTAGGGATCCTAGGGCAGCTAGTTTTCTGTTCCAGTAACTCAAGTGTTGCAGTTCAGAGGGGTAATGCCCGCTGTACACTAGGTACGCGCCCAAGATCTGAGGAGCTGGAAGAGATGTTTGTATTGTCAAACACATGTGTACACAATCACAAAGAATTAAACCTTTATTTAGACAAGGTTTTGCTCTGAGACCTTGCTTTTTGAAGACTATAAAGAGCACGTACTAAGTACAGGTATACGGGTGGTAGAGCAGGTTACGAGGAGTCAGGTACAAGCATGGCAGGTGAGTGGGAGGGCTGGGGAACATGAGTCAGAAGTCCCACTAACTGGAAAACTTTCTGGTTCTGGGTGATGGTGTCTGTGATATGAATGAAAGCAGATTCAAGGTATTTTCTTCTGGGCCGAGCCAGGTAATGGGAAGCCGAAGTTGATATTACGGCAAACATGAGAGTATTCACGCATGTGTGTGGATAACTCCATTCCTGGGGGGCATTCCGGGGGTCAACGCCCCCGCGACCCGGTCCACCACCAGGCCTCCCTAGCAATCTAACCCATGAGTACTTTATTACTCTTACAATGGATGGTGTATAGGCATCTTATTACTCTCCTGGTGTCAGTAACTCACTTTTATCTAATGATTTAATTAATAGCGGTGGTGTTGACGGTGGCACTGACTGACACATGATGCAACATAAATGCGTTCTCAGGTATCTTGTATGTCAGGGAAATGTGTTCCTCCTGATCGTAAGTATTGGAAAAGAAATGATAACTCTGAAGAAAAGTAATAATGAAAAAAATAAAGTATTTACTTAAATAATATAAAACAAGGCCACTGTTGGTTCAAGTAAGATCTTGAAACAGAAAGACCGCCGGAAAAGACCTGAGGCGAGACATAATTTGCGAACCATATTCAAACCTTGAAACGGGGAACATTTCTTAGTCTTACGATGTAATGAAGATACGATGTTCCCTATCCAGGGTAGGCGGTGTTAGTCTGATGTTAGGTAGATGAAGAAGCTGTCATTTCTGGCTCGCAGTTTCCCACTTCAGATCGGAAAGGAGAGATGAGAAATCGATGTCCCAATAGGTCCCGTCGCCTGGGATCTCGCTCCAAAATATCGAGGGTCTATTGTGGATGACAACGCCAGCAGCAGAGCTGCCAGTGAAAAGCAACATTGGTTACAAGAAGAAAGACAAAGTGTGGTAAGTGTACTTCAATGTTATTACTGGTAACAAAGCTAAATATAAAAATATTCCAGGTAGATCTCCCTACCTGAATATTAGAAGAGTGGAGGCGAAGTGAGTTCTCAACCTCCAACACAAACCAGGTCAGGTTAATACTACCAGGAGTGGAAACTAAAACTCAGACCTGAAGAAATCTGGTGTTGTACAGCTGTCCGCTAGATGGCAGTGCGGGCGGCGACACACTGTAACAGTTCCTCGGAGTCTCAACTTCCATAATCCAAATTTACCGACTTCCCTCACAGTGTAAGTAGAGGTGACTAAGAAGTGGTTACCGCTGGTATTGACTATAAACATTGTTATTCTCTGATGTGAGGAAAATGTAATAAGCGGAAATTCTCATTTATTTTTGAGGTACTTGTCCTACAGGACATCGGTGAGGCAGCCTCTGGGATCCTTTAGTAAGGAACCCAACACATCTCTTGCTTCTGATGGAGATGTGACACCAGAAATTAATGAGATCATTCTGCTTAGATGACTTGAAGAGGGTTACTTTATGTGTATATGGACGTTTAGGGAAAAAAATACGTTTTGGATTTAAATTTCTAAGTGAACGGAATGGATGGATCAAAAACACTGAGATGGACTCTAACCAGGAAGACATCAAGGATGTTGAGGCTGTCATTATGATCCTGGATACTCCAGCAAGGATGACGTTGTTCTGTAGTAAGACACAAGTGCAACTAATGTGACATTTTATTGTGGCAACGTTTCGCTCTCCAGGAGCTTTATCAAGCGTTTATAAACAGTCCATGGACACAGAGGGTATATATAGGCTTAAACTGAGGTGTAGTAGTTGTAATACTAGTGGAGGTAGTCGTAGTAGTAGTAATAGTAGTAGTAGTAGCAATAGTAGTAGTAATGATACATATGGTAGAAAACGTCATCTTGTACATGAGTAAAAAGGTTATTAAAGCTATTGCTTGGGTAGCATAAAAATAGGATGGGCAAATATTTCTGGTTGGATTTGAGAAGACGTGTTTCAGGAGGACCACTGAAACAATAAAATGCCACATTAGTTGCACTTGTCGGTAATTCTATCAACATTAATACAAAGTTGATGTTACGGTCCTCAGCGTCACGGAACTCCGTGTGAAGAACCGGGCTAATCGGGAACGCATATGACCACATCCGTCTGCTGCTTGTAAGCTATTCTTGACTGTTGTTGGGTGGGCGATATGAAGCCTCTGTGATCACTGCATAATAGATAGGCTTCAAATCTAGTCAACCAAGACCAGGTCATAAATGCTGCAGAAAAAAAAAAATTATTTGCAAAGGTTAATACAATAAAATAAAAATAAAAATATTGTCGTCGATGCAATGCTTTCCGACATGGCAACAACAGCAAAAAAGTGCCCGGGGGAAAAAATGGCGGGTAAATCCGCGTAGTAAACAAACAAATGCGCGGGAACCGGAGGATTGAAAGCGCGCGAAAACTTGTGTATTTTGGACCTCCCCACTCCTGGCCCCTCGGGTTCCCCTTCCTCTTTCCCTTCCAACCCCCCTACCCACCACCCCTGCTCATAGTAGTGCACTGGAAGCTGTATCTCAGTCAACAGTGTCCTGTGAAAAAAGCTAGGCCCTAGATCCCTTGCCCCTACGTATTGTTCTACACGTCATCCCATTTTTGTCGAGGCCAGTGCATATACTTCATCCCTCTCTCCCTCCTTCCTTCCCCTTCTGTCCCATTCTCTCCCTCCCTTCCTTCTATCCCGTTTTTATTCTCTCCCTCCCTTCCCCTCCCTTTATCCCTGCCTCTCTTCTAGTCCCTCTCTATCACTCATCTATTTCTCATTCACCAGACCAACTCAATAATCAACAAGAAAACATTAAAAGTTAACATTAGAAGTTAACGTTACAGGTTAACATTAGACATTAACATTAGGAGTTAACATTAGAAGATAACATTAGAGGTTATCATTAAAAGTTATCATTAAAAGATAACATTAGATGTTATCATTAGAAGTTAACATTATAAGTTAATATTGGAAGATAACATTAGATGTTATCATTAGAATTTAACATTAGAAATTAACATTAGCTAAAAAGACAGATTTGGATACAGGTGTGAGATATTAGTGTGTGATACCGGTGTGTGACACAGGTGTGTGACACAGGTATGTGACACAGGTATATGACACAGGTGTGTGACAGGTGTGTGACGCAGGTGTAAGACACTGGTGTGCTACACAGGTGTGTGACACAGGTGTGTGACACAGGTGTGTGACACAGGTATGTGACACAGGTGTGTAACACAGGTGTGTGACAGGTGTGTGACGCAGGTGTAAGACACCGGTGGGTGACACAGGTGTGTGACACAGGTATGTGACACAGGTGTGTAACACAGGTGTGTGACACATGTGTAAGACACTGGTGTGCTACACAGGTGTGTGACACAGGTGTATGACACAGGTGTATGACACACGTGTGTGACAGGTGTATGACACACGTGTGTGACACAGGTGTATGACACAGGTGTGTGAAACAGGTGTGTGACACACACCTGTGTGCTATACACACATTTGTGTGTATAGTATATAAATATTTGTTGGTTTCTGAAGCTCTATTTAGAAATATTTTTTTCAATGAAGTTCAATATAGAATAAAACGACGACCCAATAAATTTCTAATTAGCGAAATATTGTCGCAGTAAAGCTCCATACAGAGTAAGACTTACTCAAAATAAAGCTCTATACAGAATGAGACGTTCTTCAAATAAAGCTCTTCACAGAGTAAAACCACTCTGAGAGATTAGGTTTAACATAAAAACCATCATGTGTGATAGAGTAATGGAAAAACCATCCTGTGGGATACAACACAGAAAAACCATCCTAAATGATACAACATACAGAAAAACCATCCTATGTGATACAACATACAGAAAAACCATCCAATGTGATACAATATACAGAAAAACCATCCTATGTGATACAACATACAGAAAAACCATTCTATGTGATACAATATTCAGGAAAACCATCCTATGGGATACAATATACAGAAAAACCATCCTGTGTGATACAATATACAGAAAAACCATCCTGTGTGATACAATATACAGAAAAAATATCCTGTGTGATACAATATACAGAAAAACCATCCTGTGTGATACAACATACAGAAAAACCATCCTATGTGATACAGCATACAGAAAAACCATCCTATGTGATACAATATTCAGGAAAACCATCCTATGTGATACAACATACAGAAAAACCATCCTATGTGATACAATATACAGAAAAACCATCCTGTGTGATACAATATACAGAAAAACCATCCTGTGTGATACAATATACAGAAAAACCATCCTGTGTGATACAATATACAGAAAAACCATCCTGTGTGATACAACATTCAGGAAAACCATCCTATGTGATACAACATACAGAAAAACCATCCTATGTGATACAATATACAGAAAAACCATCCTATGTGATACAACATACAGAAAATACATCCTGTGAGATAAATCAAAACAGGAATACCATCCTGTGTAAATAAAAACCATTTAAGCGATGAGAACTCGCGTGTCCTCGCCTAAAATCACGCGAGTACGAAACTGTTTTAATGGGAGCTCTAAATACAGGTCACAAAATAAGATGTCGCTTTCTCATATTCAAGAATTTCTCGTCTTTAGAAGAGTGGGGGAGGGAGGGGGGTGGGAGGGCCGGGTGATTGGGAGGAGGAGGGAAGAGGATGGGAGGGGGATGAGGAGGGGGGGGAGGTTGTATTGATGTCGCTAAGGGGCTCTTGTTTCAGTGTATACGAGTTACACTGCCCCTCCTTGATTCTTTCTGATAAGGAACACAGTGCAGAGGACCGTAAAGGGATTCAAGAAGGCGCTGGACAGACACCTAAAGTCGGTACTTGACCAGCCGGGCTGTGGATCGTACGTCAGTTTGCGTGCGGCCAACAGTAACAGCTTGGCTAATCAGGCCCTAATCTACCACGAGGCCTGATCTCAGACCGGGCCGGGGGTCGTTGACCCACAAAACCCTCTCCAGGTATACTCCAGGTAAGACACTATTTCGAAAAAAAATCGAGGAATACAAGAACAATCCCTAAAAGAACTGGGGTGTAGCCATGAACCCGTAGATGGGTCTAACATACGTAGTGCTAAATATCAATAGCGAGGTAAGTCATGAAACAACTAAAGTGGCAAATTGTTTGAATTCATTCCACGTAACTGTTGCATCAACATTACTCAGTAAAGTGGCGGTTGTATCAAATACCTATAACAGACTTCATATAACGAAAGGTTATTTGCGTCTTCTTGGTAGCGGGAATGAATGAATGATAAGGCTTCGGAATCTTCTTACTTTATTGAGAGATCGTGGGGTACACAGGCAGTGTGTTTGTGCCCAGGCCCCGAGGGGCCATGCCAATACGAGGGAGACAGGAGTAGGCCTTGTTGACTCGAGGATGCCTGGACGAGAAGTGAGAGAGAGAGGTCTGGGTATACCCACCCAGAGACCTGCCCCCTGGTGGAAACTATAGGAACTAGGCATGTAGGCTTACTGGCCCACCTTCAACCATGACTCGAATCCCGGGGAACCAGACTAAAAACATATATAAATATTTTTCTATATGAACAGGATATAAACAATAATATAAATATATATATATATATATATATATATATACACATGTGGACATGGAAAAAAAAACTTCCTACAGACAGGGAAGAAAAAAAAGGTGTTCTTCGTGGTCTAAGGCAGTGAGCATCGATGGGCATCACTGCACGCCTTCCTGCATCTGGACAGATTCTGCAACACAGGAGACATCGCTGTGGCTGAGCTGTGTTGTAACAAAGTACGGTCTTCTCTGAGACGGTGAAGCAGTCATTGTAGTAGTCGCTGCAGGTTTCACTCAACCTGGGGCATATCCTGCTGGAGAGTGTGGAGAGAGTCGTGGCAGAGACGACTCTGCGAAACATCTTGAGGTCGTAACAGCATATGCCTTACTGCAGTGAGTGGGCTAGCAGTCAAAGTGACATCATCTTTGTGCAGGCTGCTCACTGAAGCTGTGACATGAGGCTGACAGTCGCCTGCCAACAGGACAGGGCTACTGCAGCTTGACGAGTGTCATTCTCTCGACAGTTGAAGTTACAGCAGAGGATTGTCTAAGCATCCTCAGACTGGTCTCTACATATAACTGCACTCTGACGGTCTAGGAGGTGAAGGGTAAACGAGTCTTGATGGGAGAATCGTCGCAGGTACGATTCAGCAGGGCATTACGAGCGGCGAACATATATCCCACCACTTTCACCATTTATAACGAAAAGTTATTTGCTTCTTGGTAGCGGGAATGAATGATAAGGCTTCGGAAGCTTCTTACTTTATTGAGAGATCGTGGGGTACACAGGCAGTGTGTTTGTGCCCAGGCCCCATACGAGGGAGACAGGAGTAGGCCTTGTTGACTCTAGGATGCCTGGAAGAGAAGTGAGAGAGAGAGACAGGTCTGGGAATACCCACCCAGAGACTTGCCCCCTGGTGGAAACTATGGGAACTAGGCATGTAGGCTTACTGGCTACATTCAGTAAGTTTAAAAAGGTGTCACCCCATACAGTTTCCAATTAACAGGCGTATCTTATGACTTCGTGAGAAAAGAACTAAGTTAAACCCAACTATGAGAACCGGGCCAGACAACATCCCGGCCAGATTTCTAAAAGATGGCGCCTCTGAATAACCACTCACCATTGCGCATATAATAAATTCGTTATTCACCACCAATACCGTGCCAGAGTGAACCAATAGCGTGCCAGAGTGGACCAATACCGTGCCAGAGTGGACCAATACCGTGCCAGAGTGGACCAATTCCGTGCCAGAGTGGACCAATAGCGTGCCAGAGTTGACCAAGAAGACCACAGTTATGAATTAGACACTTATGCAACACTTGTGGAAACATGTCGCCAACTAGTGGCTTCCTCAGTCCAATACAGAGAAGAATGTTTGAAGACCAGAAGGAGATTAAGGTAATCAGTCCTTCAACTAATCTTCTCTTTATTGGACTGATGAAGCCACTGTGTGGGCGAAACGTTCCCACAATAAAGATACCAAAGTATTGCACAAGTTTCCAATTCATCATCCTGTTGGTTCTCTGAGCCATCATCCTGTTGGTTCTCTGAACCATCATCCCGTTGGTTCTCTGAGCCATCATCCCGTTGGTTCTCTGAGCCATCATCCCGTTGGTTCTCTGAGCCATCATCCGTTGGTTCTCTGAACCATCATCCTGTTGGTTCTCTGAGCCATTCATCTGGAGGTCACAGTTACTGCTACCATTTTCCAGAAAGACAGTAGGCCTGACGTCAGCAACAATAGGCCTATTAGTGTACTCAGCGTGATGTTTTAACTCTTTAGCTGATGCTTCCGCGTCAGTTTTAACCTTTTTGTTTTACATGCTTGTTTTATTTTTTCATGCTTGTTTTACTGTTTCATACGCTTGTTTTACTGTTTTTACAGCCTAGTTTTCTACAGCCTAGATTTTTACAGCCTAGTTTGCTTTTTTATCACCTATTTTTGCACAAAAAACAGCACATAGGAGGGAGAAACTTAAAACGACGTTTCGGTCAGACATGGAACATTAACTAGTGTTTGCTAGTTAATGGTCTAAGTCTGACCGAAACGTCGCCATAAGTTTATTGTTATAATAATAATAATAATAAAAATAATAATACTAATAATAATAATAATAATAATAATAATAATAATAATAATAATAATAATAATAATAATAATAATAATAAAAATAATAATAATAATAATAATAATAATATTAATAATAATAATAATAATAATAATAATAATAATAATAATAATAATAATAATAATTATAATAATAATAATAATAATAATAATAATAATAATAATAATAATAATAATAATAATAATAATAGTCTTTAATTCTATAGTACATGACACAACTTCTAGAGACCATAGCTGACATTAATGACATACTATGTAGAAAGCTCCTTGTTATGCAGAGCATTTCCGGCAGCTTAGGTTAATGTTGTCCCCAGGATAAGACCCACACCAGTCGGCTAACACACAGGTACCTAATTGCTGCAACTTCTCTTCGGAATCCCCCAAAAGCACAGTGTCATCAGCAAAGAGCAACTGTGAAAATTCTCACTTTGTGTTAGATTCTTTATCTTTTAACCCCACACCTCTTGCCTACACCCGAGCATTCACTTCTCTTACAACCCTATCTATAAATATATTGAACAACCATGGTGACATCACTTTTACTGGGAAATAATCTCCCTCTCTCCTACATACTCTAACCTGATCCTCACTATCCTCGAAAAGACTCTTTACTGTCTTCAATAACCTACCTCCTATTACATATATTTGCAACATCTGCAACATTGCCCCTCTATCCACCCTATCATACGCCTTTTCAAAATCCGTAAATGCCACAAAAACCTCTTTACCCTTATCTAAATACTGTTCACCTATATGTTTCACTGTAAACACTTGGTCTACACACCCCGTACCCTTCAAAAAGCCTCCTTGTTCATCTTCTATCCTGCTCTCCGTCTTACTCTTTTATTCTTTTAATAATAACTCTACCAAATACTTTACCAGGTATGCTCAACAGACTTATTCCCTTATAATTTTTGCACTCTTTTGTCCCCTTTCCCTTTATACAAAGGAACAATACACGCTCTCTGCCAATCCCTAGGTACCTTACCCTCTTCCATACATTTATTAAATAAAAGCACCAACCACTCCAAAACTATATCCCCACCTGCTTTTAACATTTCTATCTTTATCCCATCAATCTCAGCTGTTTTACCCTCACGAACTTCCCCCCACACTCACAACTGGTTCTTCTTCACTCCTATAAGATGTTATTCCTCCTTGCCCTATACACGAAATCACAGCTTCCCTATCTTCATCAACATTTAACAATTCCTCAAAATATTCCCTCCATCTTCCTGCTACCTCTAACTCTCCGTTTAATAACTCTCCTCTCCTATTTTTACCTAACAAATCCATTCTTTCCCTAGGCTTTCTCAACTTATTAATCTCACTCCAAAACTTTTTCTTATTTTCAACAAAATTTGTTGATATCATCTCACCCACTCTCTCATTTGCTCTCTTTTTACATTGTTTCACCACTCTCTTAACCTCTCTTTTTTTCTCCATATACTCCTCCCTCCTAGCAACACTTCTACTTTGTAAAAACCTCTCATATGCTAACTATTTCTCTCTTACATCATCTCTCTTTACATTATCATTCCACCAATCGCTCTTCTTCCCTCCCGCACCCACTTTCCTGTAACCACAAACTTCTGCTGAACACTCTAACACTAAATTCTTAAACTTACCCCATACATCTTCTACCTCATTGTCTATACTCACACTATCCCATCTATCCTCCAACAGTTGTTTATATCTTACCCTAACTGCCTCCTCCTCTAGTTTATAAACCTTCACCTCTCTCTTACTTGCTGCTTCCAT
The DNA here is from genome assembly GCA_009830355.1 of Cherax destructor. Classification (NCBI taxonomy): domain Eukaryota; kingdom Metazoa; phylum Arthropoda; class Malacostraca; order Decapoda; family Parastacidae; genus Cherax; species Cherax destructor. The sequence goes on from WNWK01002060.1 coordinate 81,703, forward strand.
TTTCCTTGTATCCCATCTACATTTTACTCTCACTGTAGCTACAACTAAAAAGTGATCTGATATATCTGTGGCCCCTCTATAAACATGCACGTCCTGAAGTCTACCCAACAGTATCTACCAATATGTAGTCCAACAAACTACTGTCATTACGCCCTATATCATATCTTGTGTACTTATTATTTATCCTCTTTTTCTTAAAATGTGTGTTACCTATAACCAAACCCCTTTCTATACAAAGTTCAATCAAGTGTTCCCTATTATTATTATTTACACCTGGCACCCCAAACTTACCTACCACACCCTCTCTAAATGTTTCTCCTACTTTAGCATTTAGGTCCCCTACCACAATTACTCTCTCACTTGGTTCAAAAGTTCCTACACACTCGCTTAACATCTCCCAAAACTTCTCTCTCTCCTCTACACTCCTTTTTTCTCCAGGTGCATACACGCTTATGACACAATTTTCGCATCTCACCCTTATTTTAATGCACATAATCCTTGAATTTATACATGTATATTCCCTCTTCTCCCTCCATAACTGGTCCTTCAACATTATTGCTACCCCTTCCTTAGCTCTAACTCTCTCAGATACTCCTGACTAAATCCCATTTATTTTTACCCACTGAAACTCGCCTACCCCCTTCAGCTTTGTTTCGCTTAGGGCCAGGACATCCAACTTCTTTTCATTCATAATATTAGCAATCATCTCTTTCTTATCATCCGCACTACATCCACGCACATTCAAACATCCCAGTTTTATAAAGTTTTTCTTTTCCATATTTCTAGTAGTTTGTACAGGAGAAGGGGTTACTAGCCCATTGCTCCCGGCATTATAGTCGCCTCATACAACACGCATGGCTTACGGAGGAAGAATTCTGTTCCACTTCCCCATGGAGATAAACAGAAATAAACAAGAACAAAAACTAGGAAGAAAAAGAAGAAAACCCAGAGGTGATACTATATATACTTGTACACATGCAGTGTGAACTATGTAAGTAGAAGTAGCAAGACATACCTGCAACCTTGCATGTTCATGAGACAGAAAAAGACACCAGCAATCATTGCATTATGGAAAACAATTACAGGATTATGTTTCTCACTTATTTGGTAGTACAGTAGTACCTCCCTTGGTGGTTACTGTCTACCAACCTACTACCACAGGACAGTAGTACCTCCGTGGGTGGTTACTGTCTACCAACCTACTACCACAGGACGGTAGTACCTCCCTGGGTGGTTACTGTCTACCAACCTACTACCACAGGACGGTAGTACCTCCGTGGGTGGTTACTGTCTACCAACCTACTACCACAGGATGGTAGTACCTCCCTGGGTGGTTACTGTCTACCAACCTACTACCACAGGACAGTAGTACCTCCTGGGTGGTTACTGTCTACCAACCTACTACCACAGGACGGTAGTACCTCCTGGGTGGTTACTGTCTACCAACCTACTACCACAGGACGTAGTACTCCTAGGTGGTTACTGTCTACAACCTACTACCACAGGACGGTAGTACCTCCTGGGTGGTTACTGTCTACCAACCTACTACCACAGGATGGTAGTACCTCCCTGGGTGGTTACTGTCTACCAACCTACTACCACAGGACGGTAGTACCTCCCTGGGTGGTTACTGTCTACCAACCTACTACCACAGGACGGTAGTACCTCCCTGGGTGGTTACTGTCTACCAACCTACTACCACAGGACGGTAGTACCTCCTGGGTGGTTACTGTCTACCAACCTACTACCACAGGACGGTAGTACCTCCTGGGTGGTTACTGTCTACCAACCTACTACCACAGGACGGTAGTACCTCCTGGGTGGTTACTGTCTACCAACCTACTACCACAGGATCGGTAGTACCTCCTGGGTTGGTTACTGTCTACCAACCTACTACCACAGGAACGGTAGTACCTCCCTGGGTGGTTACTGTCTACCAACCTACTACCACAGGACGGTAGTACCTCCCTGGGTGGTTACTGTCTACCAACATACTACCACAGGATGGTAGTACCTCCGTGGGTGGTTACTGTCTACCAACCTACTACCACAGGACGGTAGTACCTCCCTGGGTGGTTACTGTCTACCAACCTACTACCACAGGATGGTAGTACCTCCGTGGGTGGTTACTGTCTACCAACCTACTACCAAGGATGGTAGTACCTTCCTGGTGTTACTGTCTACCAACCTACTACCACAGAACGGTAGTACCTCCTGGGTGGTTACTGTCTACCAACCTACTACACAGGACGTAGTCTCCTGGGTGGTTACTGTCTACCAACTACTACCACAGGACGGTAGCTCCTGGGTGGTTGCTGTCTACCAACCTACTACCAGGACGGTAGTACCTCCCTGGTGGTTGCTGTCTCAACCTACTACCACAGGACGTAGTACTCCTGGGTGGTTGCTGTCTACCAACCTACTACCACAGGACGGTAGTACCTCCTGGGTGGTTACTGTCTACCAACCATACCTTATAATAATATTAATAATAATAATAAAATAATAATAATAATATAATAATAATATATAATAATAATATAAATAATAATAATAATAAATAATAATAATAATAATAATAAATAATGTAATAATATAATATAATAATAATAATAATAATAATAATAATAAATAATAATAATAATAATAATAATAATAATAATAATTCCTTATTATTAAGCGAAGGTGATTAGTATCTGTCTTGTACCCTCATGGGGGAGGTTGCCTCGAACCTCGTGAAGGTCTCTTGATTAACTGAACTGGAGCTACCCGTTTTCTTCCTCGGATTAAACTTGATTACCCTCCCCGTCCTTAATTCATTCCCCATGAGCTATGGGTTTGAAAAGTTTAATATAATAGCTGTGGGTGTGTAATATAGGTCATTTTATCCTGGGATCTTGAGTCAGATGTTTAGTTGTAATAACAACGGTAAGTCCGTTGTTTAGAGAACTGTCCGTTATTGTTACAGTTACTGAGCAATCCTCTATCACAATCACAAAACAATCTCTTCTATCCATCACAATCACTGAACAATCTCTTCTCACCATCACAATCACCATCACCGGCCGCCCACTCTTATTACTCATGTTAACTACAACTTACATTTTACAAAGGCATGTTGATCATTGCAGTACCACGTACCAGTACCACGTACCAGTACCACGTACCAGTACCACAGTACCAGTACCACGTACCAGTACCACGTACCAGTACCACAGTACCAGTACTGTGTATCTCAGATAATCCAATAATCAGGCAATGAATATAATAATTATTATTATCTCATATTTCCCCAGATGCTGTGTGATCCCTACAGGTTTAGTGCTTATCATGAATGTTAACACTATGTTAAGTCCAGATGATTATTTACAGAGTGAATTTAACCCAGGAGACCAAGACCATGTGTTGTGATGTCAATGGCTGATAATTGCCCTCATGTTTATAACATTTTCAATTATACTGCTGATATTTTAATGGGTATTCTATTTTTTTTTGCCGTAGCTCGATTGTTAATGCACTCAGCTCACACACTGAGGTCTGTGGTTCGATCCCCGTTATGGGTGGAAACATTAGGACGTGTTTCCGTAAGGCACCTTCTGTCCCTGTTCACCTTGCGGTAAAATAGGTACCTGGGTGTTAGTTGACTGGTGTGGGTCGCATCTTGGGGACATGATTGACCTAATTTGCAGGAAATGCTGTGCATAACACGGAGCTTTCTGTATAGTAATATGTCAGTGATGTTATCTATGGTCTGTATACCTTCTATATGTACTTGTAGAAATAAAGATTATTATTATTGTTATTATTATTATTATTATAATAATTATTATTATTATTATTATTATTATTATTATTATTATTATTATTATTATTATTATTATTATTATTATTATTATTATTATTATTATTATTATTATTATTATTATTATTATTATTATTATTATTATTATTATTATTATTATTATTATTATTATTATTATTATTATTATTATTATTATTATTATTATTATTATTATTATTATTTTATTATTATTATTATTATTATTATTATTATTATTATTATTATTATTATTATTATTATTATTATTGTAGTGTACATCTTAATTTCTTCACTATGTCAACAAGGAAAGCTAACATTTGTATTCCACTGTAGCTTCACATTTTGGCTTTATGATAGCTTAACCTGGATATCTCTACATTTTGTAAAGATATTTTTTAGCTTATTCTGAAATCTATGTATATCATTCTTAACATCATAGGTAATATATAATGAATTTGCATTATATATTTGTATTATGCCAGATGTTGTATAAGTCATTATATGTAAGTAAATGTTATGTTCAATGACGACTCGAGTATGTCAGAATTTGCCAATTTTACTGGAAAAAAATCTGATTTGCTCAACATTGTCAATAATATTTAGCTGCGTTTGAAATTAATGCCGTACTCTTCACTATTTCTGTCGCGCGCACTGACGTACAGCACGTACCTGGGGTTATGCAAGACGGGAACACTTTTCTCAGGTCATGCAACGACCGTAATGCTTCTATTTGATCTTTTTTACACATGTCTCCCACCACATTCACCTTAACTCACTCAACAGTTGGTTTGCCCAGCGAGTGCAGACATGGCAGTTCAAACGACCTTCTGAATTGTAATATCCTCACTCCTCCTACAGACTGCAGGCGCTGTACTTCTTATCTCCAGGATTCCTGTCAGGTTAATCGGTTTCCCTGAATCCCTTTATAAATGTTACCTTGTTCAAATCACAACAGAACGTTCAGCCTTAAAAACTGCTCCTTTAACCCCTATTCAGACCTTTTCTGGGTAAGTTACTACTCCTTCCTTTTACTCCAGATTCATACATCTTGGACATCCTATTTGCTTCATCTTCTTTAAATGCCCCAACCATGTCAGCAACCCCTGCTCAGCCCCTTTGTAACCCCACTACGTCTTCTAATCTCAACTCTCTACATTTAAAGCACTGCCTTCACACTATAACTTGCTGTCATATATGGCATCTCCACAGTACACTTTTGCCTTAAACACCAACACTTTCTTCCTCTCGTCTGTTGTATTGTTCCACACGTCATTAATAAAACCATCTGTTGACCAGTCCACTCCCAGAAATCTGAATACTTCCTCAAAGCTCCCTTCTGCCTTTTTGATATCCAGTATTTCAGTCCCTATTTTTTTAAAACTCTAATTTCCTTGCTCTTTTCTATGCTCACTTTTAATTTACTCATTTACATATCCGCTATCCACTGCAATCTCTCTTCTGAATCACCCAAAAGGTCTTTGCCATCAGCAAAGAGCAACTGTGGCGACTCTCATTTTCTTTAAGATTCAGTATCTTTTAATCCCACACCTCTCACCTCACCCAAACATTCACTTATTCAACCCCATCTAATAAAAATGTTAATAATCATGTTGACATCACAGAGCTCTGTGTAAGGCCGACTTTTACTGGGAACAGACTCCTTGCCTCCGTCCCATGAGCCTCGCTAGACTTTCAGAATCCTTCACTGCTCTCAGTAGCTCTTCCTTGCATTTCAACATCTGGCTGAAGGGACATAAGTGGAAAATTTGTAAATTATAATCATTTTCGTTGAAAAGTGTGATAATCTACATATTTTAGCTGAAACTTTAAGTTTGTCAGAAAATGACGTCAACTACTCTGAAAGATCGAAATATGCAATAGCAATAATAATAGACTATCTTTATTGGAAACGTTTCGGTCCTGGGAATTTGGTCACACCAAATGAGGTCCAGGAGTCCTAATACACTTATGTCCTCTCATCTATATTGTCGTTATCGTTATATTTTCTACAATTATTTCAACATCTGCCATATTGCTTCCCAATCCACCCTATCATATTTTTTTCTTAATCCATAAACACAAAAACCTCTGGTCATTAAATTAAAAAAAAAAAGTCCTAATAACATATTTGTTTCAGTTTCCTTTTCTCGTTTATATTCTCTTTCAAATTCTCTGCAGTCCCATAAGAAAAATATTTCATTATTGTATTTTAAAAAATACAGTATGATAAAACTGATTACAAAATTGGCAAATTTTTATACAAGCTGCCCAAAGTCAATACAGAAATACTTCCTGTTTTCAGTGCATTTAATAAAATCGGCACAAAATAAGCGCCAGTCTTCCTTTAAATAAAACCTTCCGATGGTGAAAGTTTGAAGTCTATCAGGAGAGTCATCTTCCAGTTGACTTGATTCCAACGATTCGAAATCTTAAAACAATTTCAATAAAATATCAAATTAGCAATTACTTATATTAAGCTTATGAGGCATCAGCCTTCTTAAAGAATACATCATCATTAATAGTTTGAACCCGATCAGATGAATCATTCTTTAGTGACTGAACGCAAATATCACTATTCAATGAAACTGACAAAAAAGGAACCAGAGCCACGCAACAACAACACGACCCTTACTACGCTTTCTTTCAGGAAGTCACATCAGTGGTCTAAGTTTGAAGCCGATCAGATAAGTCATTCCCCTGTCATTCTCTTGTCATTTTCCTATTGACAAACTTGCGGAGACAGAAACAAAACGTAGTGCGCACTATCCGTATGGGAAGATAGCTCAGCCATTAAATACCGAAGTTGTTTAGATGAGGTAAACGGCAAGTTAAATTAACGTGATTTAATAGGAATAAAAATGTTACATTATGTTGAACATCATATTAACTTCACAACTCTACACCTGCACTCAACACCTGCAATCTTCACCTGTACTCTACACCTGTACTCTACACCTGCACTCTACACCTGCACTCAACACCTGCAATCTTCACCTGTACTCTACACCTGTACTCTACACCTGTACTCTACACCTGTACTCTACATTTGCACTCTACACCTGTACTCTGCATCTGTACTCTACACCTGTACTTTGTACCTGTACTCTACACCTGTACTCTACACCTGTACTCTACACATGTATTCTACACCTGTACTCTACACCTGCACTCTACTCCTGTACTCTACTCTACTTGCACCTGTACTCTACGTCCTCTACACCTGTACTTTACACCTGCACTCTACACCTGTACTCTGCACCTGTACTCTACACCTTTACTCTGCACCTGCACTCTACACATGTATTCTACACCTGTACTCTACACCTGCACTCTACTCCTGTACTCTGCACCTGTACTCTACACCTGTCCTCTACACCTGTACTTTACACCTGCACTCTACACCTGTAATCTGCACCTGTACTCTACACCTGTACTCTGCACCTGTACTCTACACATGTATTCTACACCTGTACTCTACACCTGCACTCTACTCCTGTACTCTGCACCTGTACTCTACACCTGTCCTCTACACCTGTACTCTACACCTGTACTCTGCACCTGTACTCTACACCTTTACTCTGCACCTGCACTCTACACCTGCACTCTGCACCTGCACTCTACACCTGCACTCTACACCTGCACTCTACACCTGTACTCTACACCTGTACTCTACAAATGTACTCTACACCTATACTCTACACCTATACTCTACACCTGCAGATGTTGGTGTTTGGGCCAGCAGACCCAGTGCTCCACGCATCCGTACATTGCACCTGTACTCTACACCTGCACCCTCCTGCACCTGCCCCTCCCTCTACAACTGCACTCTACACCTGTACTCTACACCTGTACTCTACACCTGTACTCTACACCTATACTCTACACCTGCACTCTACACCTGTACTCTACACCTGTACTCTGCACCTGCACTCTACACCTGTACTCTGCAGCTGCACTCTGCACCTGTACTCTAAACCTGTACTCTGCACCTGCTCTCTACACCTGCACTCTGCACCTATACTCTACACCTACACTCTACACCTGCACTCTGCACCTGCACTGTACACCTACACTCTACACCTGCACTCTACACCTGTACGCTACACCTATACTCTACACCTGCAGATGTTGGTGTCTGGGCCAGCAGAGCAGCTCACCTGTACATTGCACCTGTACTCTACACCTGCACTCTTCACCTGTACCCTACACCTGCAGTCTACACCTGCACTCTTCACCTGTACTCTATACCTGTAGTCTACACCTGCACTCTACACCTGTACGCTACACCTGTACTCTGCACCTACACTCTATACCTGTAGTCTACACCTGCACTCTACACCTGTACTCTATACCTGTAGTCTACACCTGCACGCTACACCTGTACTCTATACCTGTAGTCTACACCTGCACTCTACACCTGTACTCTATACCTGTAGTCTACACCTGCACTCTGTTGTATATAAAAAAACGTTTGGCGCTTATTTTCTGCTATGTAAATCTCGATTAGTCCATTTTTAATTATTTATCATGTAATTACGAGAAAACCGGAAGAATTTCAGTATTGATTTCGGGCTGTGTGGATGAAAACTTGCCAATTAGGTTTTAAAAATGTGTCAAATTGTTTTTTTATTAAAATAAAAATCAAATATTTTTGTGAGTCTCTGCCTCTTAAAATTAATCCCGTTGTTGCAAGGTTCTGATGTGTCAGCAGAGGCTTTGGCAAGGTATCGAAGCTTTTCTAGGATGCTGGGACTGGGTGTGAAAACTCTGGTCACAAGGTACTTGTACAAGGTAAATATTCCAGGAATCTGTCACTAGGTACCGTACACCGTCGCTGAAAATTTGAAGTCGATCGGTTAAGGCTTTCTTGAGTTATGAGGAAAAGAAATTCGATATTCTGTAGAAAATATATCTATTGAAGCAACGACTTAAATGTCTTCCTTTCTGAGATCCCTGGAAAGTGTAACTTGTTATTTATTATGGTAAATATATCTCTGGTGATGCACAGCAATCACCAGAAATATATGCAACATTGCAAGTACATGAGAACATGCAAGGGTTCAAGTACGTCTGGAAGGTTGTATGTCACAGTCTAAATGAACCTTGAACTTATTATAATCCTCTTTGGATTTTATTTAGGATTTAAGTTTCCTGGTGAACAAGGTACAAAAGTTCTTGATGTTTGTGCCTTGGTAGTGAGTGTCTGCAGGGAAGCACCCTTCCAGTGCTACCCTGCCCAACCCATCCCTGCCTTCCAGTGCTACCCTGCCCAACCCATCCCTGCCTTCCAGTGCTACCCTGCCCAACCCATCCCTGCCTTCCAGTGCTACCCTGCCCAACCCATCCCTGCCTTCCAGTGCTACCCTGCCCAACCCATCCCTGCCTTCCAGTGCTACCCTGCCCAACCCATCCCTGCCTTCCAGTGCTACCCTGCCCAACCCATCCCTGCCTTCCAGTGCTACCCTGCCCAACCCATCCCTGCCTTCCAGTGCTACCCTGCCCAACCCATCCCTGCCTTCCAGTGCTACCCTGCCCAACCCATCCTGCCTTCCAGTGCTACCCTGCCCAACCCATCCCTGCCTTCCAGTGCTACCCTGCCCAACCCATCCCTGCCTTCCAGTGCTACCCTGCCCAACCCATCCCTGCCTTCCAGTGCTACCCTGCCCAACCCATCCCTGCCTTCCAGTGCTACCCTGCCCAACCCATCCCTGCCTTCCAGTGCTACCCTGCCCAACCCATCCCTGCCTTCCAGTGCTACCCTGCCCAACCCATCCCTGCCTTCCAGTGCTACCCTGCCCAACCAATCCCTGCCTTCCAGTGCTACCCTGCCCAACCCATCCCTGCCTTCCAGTGCTACCCTGCCCAACCCATCCCTGCCTTCCAGTGCTACCCTGCCCAACCCATCCCTGCCTTCCAGTGCTACCCTGCCCAACCCATCCCTGCCTTCCAGTGCTACCCTGCCCAACCCATCCCTGCCTTCCAGTGCTACCCTGCCCAACCCATCCCTGCCTTCCAGTGCTACCCTGCCCAACCCATCCCTGCCTTCCACTGCTACCCTCACCTACCCCTGCCTTCCACTGCTACCCAGTACTTTTGGAGATTCTGAAGAGAAGTTGTAGAAGTTAGTGGTATGTAAAAGAAAGAAATAAAAACTGAACAGAGATACTGGTGGGGTTAGAAACCATAGCGAGTGAGTCATAAGACTTCAGGTCAGCGCGTAAGCCACTGGGTCAGCTGGCTACAATAAGATTCATCATCCTAGTTGGATGAATCTTATTGTAACCAGCTGACCCAGTGGCTTATGCACTGGCCTGGACTTTTTACGACTGACTCGCGATGGGTTCTAACCCCACCAGTACCGTTGTTATTACGATTTCGAGAGTCGAAAAGCAAGGTGACGAGGATAACAAAAAAGTTTCGAAGTGCAACATTGGGTATCAGATTCTATATGTGGTCCATAGGCTTTAAACCCAATAAACCGACTAACAGGTATCATAGAATACATTCGACAAGGGGTGTATGTCACTCCTTGTATGTAAACTGAAATGACTCACGAAATCATAACACGATTTTGAACATGGGATTTGACCATGTGAGTTTTAGAACCCAATTTTCAACGGTTTAAATCCCACCCGTTCCCTGATTTACATAAGCTGAAACTTTATCTCAGTTCCAAATTTAAGAAATTGCAGCACTTCTGATTATTTACGAAGAGGTGATTTGATACCTTAATGATTGTTGGAGAAGTTAATAGGCTTCAATACCAATTACCCAACCAATAAACACTATTTTACTATGCAGTGTCATAGTGACACTGGCATTCAATACGAGGCATCAAAACAACACATCAAATATCAGAGTAAATTTCAACCTTTAACTGATTCTGACACATTTATGCAGCCGAAAAAAATGTGGAAATAAACGGAAGCGAAACACTTCTTGTGTTCATCCATGGTAGAAACCAGTTCCCCGTGTTCATCCATGGTAGAAACCAGTTCCTCGTGTTCATCCATGGTAGAAACCAGTTCCTGGTGTTTATCCATGGTAGAAACCAGTTCCTCGTGTTCAACAATGGTAGAAACCAGTTCCCCGTGTTCATCCATGGTAGAAACCAGTTCCTCGTGTTCATCCATGGTAAAAACCAGTTCCCCGTGTTCATCCATGGTAGAAACCAGTTCCTCGTGTTCATCCATAGTAGAAACCAGTTCCCCGTGTTCATCCATGGTAGAAACCAGTTCCCGTGTTCATCCATGGTAGAAACCAGTTCCTCGTGTTCATCCATGGTAGAAACCAGTTCCCCGTGTTCATCCATGGTAGAAACCAGTTCCTCGTGTTCATCCATGGTAGAAACCAGTTCCTCGTGTTCATCCATGGTAGAAACCAGTTCCCCGTGTTCATCAATGGTAGAAACCAGTTTCCCGTGTTCATCCATGGTAGAAACCAGTTCCTCGTGTTCATCCATGGTAGAAACCAGTTCCCCGTGTTCATCCATGGTAGAAACCAGTTCCCCGTGTTCATCCATGGTAGAAACCAGTTCCCCGTGTTCATCCATGATAGAAACCAGTTCCTCGTGTTCATACATGGTAAAAACCAGTTCCCCGTGTTCATCCATAGTAGAAACCAGTTCCCCGTGTTCATCCATGGTAGAAACCAGTTCCCCGTGTTCATCCATGGTAGAAACCAGTTCCCCGTGTTCATCCATGGTAGAAACCAGTTCCCCGTGTTCATCCATGGTAGAAACTAGTTCCCCGTGTTCATTCATGGTAGAAACCAGTTCCTCCTGTTCATCCATGGTAGAAACCAGTTCCTTGTGTTCATCCATGGTAGAAACCAGTTCCTCGTGTTCATCCATGGTAGAAACCAGTTCCCCGTGTTCATCCATGGTAGAAACCAGTTCCCCGTGTTCATCCATGGTAGAAACCAGTTCCCCGTGTTCATCCATGGTAGAAACCAGTTCCTCGTGTTCATCCATGGTAGAAACCAGTTCCACGTGTTCATCCATGGTAGAAACCAGTTCCCCGTGTTCATCCATGGTAGAAACCAGTTCCCCGTGTTCATCCATTAGAGAAACCAGTTCCCCGTGTTCATCCATGGTAGAAACCAGTTCCCCGTGTTCATCCATGGTAGAAACCAGTTCCCCATGTTCATCCATGGTAGAAACCAGTTCCCCGTGTTCATCCATGGTAGAAACCAGTTCCTCGTGTTCATCCATGTTAGAAACCAATTCCCCGTGTTCATCCATGGTAGAAACCAGTTCCTCGTGTTCATCCATGGTAGAAACCAGTTCCTTGTGTTCATCCATGGTAGAAACCAGTTCCTCGTGTTCATCCATGGTAGAAACCAGTTCCTCGTGTTCATCCATGGTAGAAACCAGTTCCTTGTGTTCATCCATGGTAGAAACCAGTTCCTCGTGTTCATTCATGGTAGAAACCAGTTCCTCGTGTTCATCCATGGTAGAAACCAGTTCCTCGTGTTCATCCATGTTAGAAACCAATTCCCCGTGTTCATTCATGGTAGAAACCAGTTCCTCGTGTTCATCCACGGTAGAAACCAGTTCCTCGTGTTCATCCATGGTAGAAACCAGTTCCTCGTGTTCATCCATGGTAGAAACCAGTTCCTCGTGTTCATCCATGATAGAAACCAGTTCCCCGTGTTCATCCATTGTAGAAACAAGTTCCCCGTGTTCATCCATGGTAGAAACCAGTTCCTCGTGTTCATCCATGGTAGAAACCAGTTCCTCTTGTTCATCCATGGTAGAAACCAATTCCCCGTGTTCATCCATGGTAGAAACCAGTTCCTCGTGTTCATCCACGGTAGAAACCAGTTCCTCGTGTTCATCCATGGTAGAAACCAGTTCCTCGTGTTCATCAATGGTAGAAACCAGTTCCTCGTGTTCATCCATGATAGAAACCAGTTCCCCGTGTTCATCCATGGTAGAAACAAGTTCCCCGTGTTCATCCATGGTAGAAACCAGTTCCTCGTGTTCATCTATAATAGAAACCAGTTCCTCGTGTTCATCCATGGTAGAAATCAGTTCCTCGTGTTCATCCATGGTAGAAACCAGTTCCCGTGTTCATCCATGGTAGAAACCAGTTCCTCGTGTTCATCCATGGTAGAAACCAGTTCCTCGTGTTCATCCATGGTAAAAATCAGTTCCTCGTGTTCATCCATGGTAGAAACCAGTTCCTCGTGTTCATCCATGATAGAAACCAGTTCCCCGTGTTCATCCATAATAGAAACAAGTTCCCCGTGTTCATTCATGGTAGAAACCAGTTCCTTGTGTTCATCCAGGGTAGAAACCAGTTTCCCGTGTTCATCATGAGTAGATACAGTAATACTATCATGCAGTGTAGTACCATGGTAGAATACTATCATGCAGTGTTAGTACCATGGTAACTACTATCTGCTGTGTCTCTAGTACCATGGTAATATATCATGCAGTGTATACCATGGTAATACTATCATCAGTAGTTAGTACCATGGTAATCTATCATGCAGTGTAGTACCAGTAGATAACAATATCATGCAGTGTTAGTACCATGGTAATACTATCATGCAGTGGTAGTACCATGGTAATATATCTGCAGTTAGTACCATAGTAATACTATCATGCAGTTATACCTGGTATCTATCATGCATGGTAGATACCATGTATACTCATCAGTGTTATCATCCATGGTAATACGATCATCAGTGTAGTACCATGGTAAAACAATATCATGCAGTGTGTAGTACCATGGTAATACTATCATTCAGAGTATACATGGTAAAAGCCGTATCATGCATGTTCATCCATGGTAATCTATCATGCAGTAGTATCCTGGTAATTTCATCAGTGGTAGACCATAGTAATACTATCATCCATGGTAGTACCATGGTAATACTATCATGCATGGTAGAATACATAGTAATACTATCATCAGTAGTAGTACCATGTAATACTATCATGCAGTGGTAGTACATGGGAATACTATCATGCAGTGTATCCATGGTAATACTATCATGCAGTGTAGTACCAGTAATACTATCATGCGGTATACCATGGTAAACTATCTGCAGTTGTAGTACCATGGTAATACTATCATGCAGAGTAGTACCATGGTAATACTATCATGCATGGTAGTACCATGGTAATACTATCATGCAGTGTAGTACCATGGTAATACTATCATGCAATAGTAGTACAATGGTAATACTATCATGCAGTAGTAGTACCATGGTAATACTATCATGCAGTAGTAGTACCATAGTAATACTATCATGAAGTGGTAATACCATGGTAATACTGTCATGCATTAATAGTACCATGGTAATACTATCATGCAGTGGTAGTATCATGTAATACTATCATGCAGTGAGTACCATGGTAATACTATCATCAGTAGTAGTTCCATAATAATACTATCATGCAGCAGTAGTACCGTGGTAATACTATCATGCAGTAGTAGTACCATGGTAATACTATCATGCAGTAGTAGTAGTACCATAACAATACTATCATGCAGCAGTAGTACCATGGTAATACTATCATACAGTAGAAGTACCATGGTAATAATATCTGCCAGGGGTAGTACCATGGTAATACTATCGTGCAGTGGTATACCATGTAATACTATCATGCAGTAGTAGTACCATGGTAATACTATCATGCAGTGTAGTACCATGGTAATACTATCATGCGTGTAGTACCATGGTAATAATATCATTGCAGTGTAGTATCATGGTAATGCTATCACGCAATGGTAGTACATGGTAATACTATCATGCAGTGGTAGTACCATAGTAATACTATCATGCAGTAGTAGTAGTACCATGGTAATACTATCATGCAGTGGTAGTACCATGGTAATACTATCATGCAGTGGTAGTACCATGGTAATACTATCATGCAGTGGTAGTACCATGGTAATACTATCATGCAGTGGTAGTACCATGGTAATACTATCATGCATAGTATGCCATGGTATACTATCATGCAGGGTAGTACATGTAATGCTATCATGCAGTGTAGTACCATGGTAATACTATCATGCAGTGTAGTACCATAGTAATACTATCATGCAGTGGTAGTACCATGGTAATACTATCATGCAGTAGTGGTAATACCATGTGTAATACTATCATGCAGTGAGTAGTACATGGTAATACTATCACTGCAGTAGTAGTACCATGGTAATACTACATCATAGTACAGTCAGAGTAGTACATACAAGTGATGGTAATACTATCATGCAGTAGTACCATGGTAATACTATCATGCAGTAGTAGTACCATGGTAATACTATCATGCAGTAGTAGTACCATGGTAATACTATCATGCAGTGGTAGTACCATGGTAATACTATCATGCAGTAGTAGTACCATGGTAATACTATCATGCAGTGGTAGTACCATGGTAATACTATCATGCAGTGTAGTACCATGGTAATACTATCATGCAGTAGTAGTACCATGGTAATACTATCATGCAGTGGTAGTACCATGGTAATACTATCATGCAGTGGTAGTACCATGGTAATACTATCATGCAGTTGTAGTACCATGGTAATACTGTCATGCAGTAGTAGTACCATGGTAATACTATCATGCAGTGGTAGTACCATGGTAATACTATCATGCAGTAGTAGTACCATGGTAATACTATCATGCAGTGGTAGTACCATGGTAATACTATCATGCAATAGTAGTACCATGGTAATACTATTATGCAGTAGTAGTACCATGGTAATACTATCATGCAGTGGTAGTACCATGGTAATACTATCATGCAGTAGTAGTACCATGTTAATACTATTATGCAGTAGTAGTACCATGGTAATACTATCATGCAGTGGTAATACCATGGTAATACTATCATGCAGTAGTAGTACCATGGTAATACTATCATGCAGTGGTAGTACCATGGTAATACTATCATGCAGTAGTAGTACCATGGTAATACTATCATGTAGTGGTAGTACCATTGTAATACAATCATGCAGTAGTAGTACAATGGTAATACCATCATGCAATGGTACGGTATATTCTTACATCACATAAATAAATCTCAGATGGATATTTCACAAATGTTCCAAAGGTTACAAAGAAATTTTCCCCGATAAAATTTATTCTTTTTTTTACGAAATTGGTACAATTTTTTTTCCCTTCCATTTTGACCGAATTTGAGGCAATTTGGACGTAACCTGCCTTCCCCTGCCCCTCCATATGCCCTACCCCCTCCCTCCTACTACCCACATCCCTCCTTCCCCTTAGGAACACAGCGGCTATCCACCAATGCCTTCCACTGCTACCCTGCCGCTACCTACCCCTGCCTTCCACTGCTACCCTTCCGCCACCGACCCCTGCCTTTCACTGCTACTCTGTCGCCATCCACCCCTGCCTTCCACTGCTACCCTGCCGCTACCTACCCCTGCCTTCCACTGCTACCCTTCCGCCACCGACCCCTGCCTCTCAATGCTACTCTAACGCCACCCACCCCTGCCTTCCACTGCTACCCTGCCGCCACCCACCCCTGCCTTCCACTGCTACCCTTCCGCCACCGACCCCTGCCTCTCAATGCTACTCTGCCGCCACCCACCCCTGCCTTCCACTGCTACCCTGCCGCCACCCACCCCTGCCTCTCAATGCTACCCTGCCGCCACCCACCTCTGCCTTCCACTGCTACCCTTCCGCCACCCACCCCTGCCTCTCCCTGCTACCTTGCCACCACCCACCTCTGCCTTCCACTGCTACCCTGCCGCCACCCACCCCTGCCTTCTACTGCTACCCTGTCGCCATCCACCCCTGCCTTCCCTGCTACCCTGCCGCCACCCACCCTGCCTTCTACTGCTACCCTGTCGCCATCCACCCCTGCCTTCCCTGCTACCCTGTCGCCATCCACCCCTGCCTTCCCCTGCTACCCTGCCGCCAAGCACCCTTGCATTCCACTGCTACTCTGCCGCCACCCGCCCCTACCTAGGTAGGAAACGGCCGATGTGTTATATATATATATATATATATATATATATATATATATATATATATATATATATATATATATATATATATATATATATATATATATATATATATATATATATTTATATATATATATATATTTATATATATATATATATATATATATATATATATATATTATATATATATATATATATATATATATATATATATATATATATATATATATATATATATATATATATATATATATATATATATATATATATATATATTTATAAAATATTGGGAGGTACCACCTCTAATACTTGCTGGGGACCCTCATCCTCAGAGAAGACAATAAACGTACCTCAGGGAAAACTCGAGGTTCTCCCCGGAGCTGTTAGAATATTTTCTTCTCCTACCACTCCCTATATATATTGAATGAGTGCTTTATTAAGAGACAGAATACATTGACAGAAAACTCAAAACATGAACATGAATACATTGGTACAATATATCAAAGATTATGAATCTCTTCCAGCTCCTCCGAAGCCGGACGCGAGCCCAGTACGCAGCATGCATTTCCCCTCTGGATGGCCACACTGAGGCGCTGGTGGTGTCGATGAGTCTGGAACCCAGTTCTTTAAGGAAACGTGTTGCATTTTTTTCCCATGATCCCAAGGTCTCTGATCCCACTGGGACAAATTGATACTGTTGGCTTATGTCCCTGTACTTGCCGATCTTGTACTCCTCTCTGTGGTCAGCAGCTCCTACCTGTCGCCCAACACTGTGATGGATGTAGGTGTCAGCCAGTGTCGACACACAGGTATAATTCCATGCTAAGAGCTTGCTATTCTTCCAAGGATAGATGGTGATCCCGTCGGGGCGGTTTGCTGGGTTGTGGGCGTTGTTGGCTGCTAGTGATCGAGGCTCTCTCTCGGCTGGGCATCCAGCTGTAGCAAGGGTTCTCTTTATGATGTCGTTGACTTCATTGTGTCTTGCATGCCAGCCCTTGGTTTTGGAACAGTTTATACCATGTAGACCATATGTGGTCATGCTGCAAATCCGTATATATATATATATATATATATATAATATATATATATATATATATATATATATATATATATATATATATATATATATATATATATATATATATATATATATATATATATATATATATATATATATAGGATGGAGTCCACCTCTGGGTACATTGTGGGACCCATAGCCTCGGAGAAGTGGATAAAAAGGCTTCAAGGAAAAATATTTAGATTTCTTTCTGAAGGCATTTGAATATTCCACTTCCCCTACCACCCCATCTTTTGAATGTCTATAAACATTATTTCAAGACAAAATACATTGACAGGAATACAATAGGGAGTAAAACAACATAGATAACAGCTCAGAGCTACATGTCAAATACTTCGTCCAGCTCCCCGGCAGTGGGCCGCATGCCCAGAATGCTGCAGGCATTTCCCCTCTGGATCGCAACACTGAGTCTCTGAAAGAGGAAGCTGGTCGTTCTGTGGTCCT
>WNWK01002060.1:105000-232418 GCA_009830355.1 Cherax destructor
TCCACTATTAACCACGGGCACAACACCTGGTAACTCCACTTTGGACCACGAACACAGCAACTTTTAATTCTACTATGGACCACGAACACAGCACATGGTAACTCTACTATGAACCACGAACACGACACCTGGTAACTCCACTATGGACCACGGACACAACACCTGGTAACTCCACTATGGACCACGAACACGACATCTGGTAACTCCACTATGGACCACGGACACAACACCTGGTAACTCCACTATGGACCACGAACACAGCACCTGGTAACTCCAATATGCACCTCTATATTTTCCCCTCCTTATCCCATTATCAAAAGCCGTATCTCTCAACGACCACTTGAGGACCAAACGTTTCGTCACACAGAGGCTTCCTCAGTCCAATTCAAAGAAGAACGGTGAAGATCAGAAGTAGTTTGAGGTAATCAGTCCCTTAGTCTTCAGCTTCATATTGTTCCAGACCATATAGCTGAACCCTTCTCCAGTCTGAGGGACTGACCGCCTCAAACTATTTCTCTAAGATTGATGGACTAATTACATCATTTTTACCTCGTCACGTTTCACTTACTCATTAAGGTGTCGATATTTTATTCCATTTTAACATGTCTTTATTGACTACAAGGACCAGTAGACCTTCTGCAGTGTGAATATTTTGGCACTTTTTTTGGCTGGCCGGGAGTTTTGTCAAGTCTCTGAGCTTTTCTCAGACCTCTGTAACACAACTGTCCTCCTTAATGCTAAGCTAAGGGACTGACCACCTTAATTCTAGGCTAAGGGACTGACCACCTTAATGCTAGGCTAAGAGACTGATCATCTTAATGCTAGGCTATGGGACTGACCACCTTAATGCTAGGCTAAAGGGACTGACCACCTTAATGCTAGGCTAAAGGGACTGACCACCTTAATGCTAGGCTAAGGGATTGACCACCTTAATGCTAGGCTAAGGGACTGACCATCTTAATGCTAGGCTAAGGGACTGACCACCTTAATGCTAGGCTATGGGACTGACCATCTTAATGCTAGGCTAAGGGACTGACCATCTTAATGCTAGGCTATGGGACTGACCACCTTAATGCTAGGCTAAGGGACTGATCACCTTAATGCTAGGCTGTGGAACTGACCACCTTAATGCTAGGCTAAATGGACTGACCACCTTAATGCTAGGCTAAGGGACTGACCACCTTAATGCTAGGCTAAGGGACTGACCAACTTAATGCTAGGCTAAAGAACTGACCACCTTAATGCTAGGCTAAGGGACTGACCACCTTAATGCTAGGCTAAGGGACTGACCACCTTAATGGTAGGCTAAGGGACTGACCATCTTAATGCTAGGCTATGGGACTGACCACCTTAATGCTAGGCTAAAGGGACTGACCACCTTAATGCTAGGCTAAGGGACTGACTATCTTAATGCTAGGCTATGGGACTGACCACCTTAATGCTAGGCTAAGGGACTGACCACCTTAATGCTAGGCTATGGGACTGACCACCTTAATGCTAGGCTAAAGGGACTGACCACCTTAATGCTAGGCTAAGGGACTGACTATCTTAATGCTAGGCTATGGGACTGACCACCTTAATGCTAGGCTAAGGGACTGACCACCTTAATGCTAGGCTAAGGGACTGACCACCTTAATGCTAGGCTAAGGGACTGACCACCTTAATGCTGGGGTATGGGACTGACCACCTTAATGCTAGGCTATGGGACTGACCACCTTAATGCTAGGCTATGGGACTGACCACCTTAATGCTAGGCTAAGGGACTGACCAACTTAATGCTAGGCTAAAGGACTGACCACCTTAATGCTAGGCTAAGGGACTGACCACCTTAATGCTAGGCTAAGGGACTGACCATCTTAATGCTAGGCTATGGGACTGACCACCTTAATGCTAGGCTAAGGGACTGACCACCTTATTGCTAGGCTAAGGGACTGACCACCTTAATGCTAGGCTAAGGGATTGACCACCTTAATGCTGGGCTATGGGACTGACCACCTTAATGCTAGGCTATGGGACTGACCACCTTAATGCTAGGCTAAGGGACTGACCATCTTAATGCTAAACTATGGGACTGACCACCTTAATGCTAGGATAAGGGACTGACCACCTTAATGCTAGGCTAAGGGATTGATCATCTTAATGCTAGGCTATGGGACTGACCACCATAATGCTAGGCTAAGGGACTGATCATCTTAATGCTAGGCTATGGGACTGACCACCTTAAAGCTAGGCTAAGGGACTGACCACCTTAATGCAAGTCTATAGGACTGACCACCTTAATGCTAGGCTATGGGACTGACCACCTTAATGCTAAGGGACTGATCACCTTAATTCTAGGCTAAGGGACTGACCACCTTAATGCTAAGGGACGGATCACCTTAATGCTAGGCTATGAGATTGACCACCTTAATGCTAGGCTAAGGGACTGATCACCTTAATGTTAAGAGACTGACCACCTTAATGCTAGGCTATGGGACTGACCACCTTAATGCTAAGGGACTGATCACCTTAATTCTAGGCTAAGGGACTGACCACCTTAATGCTAGGCTATGAGATTGACCACCTTAATGCTAGGCTAAGGGACTGACCATCTTAATGCTAGGCTATGAGATTGACCACCTTAATGCTAGGCTAAGGGACTGACCACCTTAATGTTAAGAGACTGACCACCTTAATGCTAGGCTATGGGACTGACCACCTTAATGCTAGGCTAAGGGACTGACCACCTTAATGCTAGGCTAAGGGACTGACCACCTTAATGCTAGGCTAAGGGACTGACCACCTTAATGCTAAAGTTGCCACTATGATTTACACACGGTCTCTGTGGGTCAAACATTGCTTTAGAAATGCACCTTAGAAAACATTGCCTTAGAAATGTACCTTAGCAAACATTGCTTTAGAAATGTACCTTAGCAAACATTGCTTTAGAAATGCACCTTAGCAAAGATTAGGACATATTTATTGGAAATAAATGGAATAATATACCGACACAACGGAAAAAATAACACAAAAGCAGTATAATGTGATCCTTTATTGACAACGTTTCGCCCCTACAGTGAGTTTTATCAAGTCACAAACATATTTGATCTGTTTGTGACTTGATAAAGCCCACTGTGTGGGATAAATGTTGTCAATATAGGATCACATTATACTGCTTTTGTGTTTATTTTTCCAGGACATATTAATTAAAAAACGTTTCGGTCCTGGGACCCTGATCACTTCTAACATTCACTTCTAACACACCTCACTCTCCTCGTATATATACTGTCGTTTTAACCTCTGTGTGTTAGAAGTGATCAAGGTCCCAGGAGCGAAACGTTTTCTAATAAATATGTCCTAGTGTTTGCTCTCGTGTCTATCTAAAGCAATTTGTGGGTATCTATTATGGAGGTTTATACCACGGCAAATATTGTGACATTTCTCTCGCTCACCAGTGACTGACCCTTCCCTCTCAGGGGAAACACAGATGTCCAACAATATTTCGGTAATGGTCACGTGAACTGTCAATCCACTACGATATCAGTTGCTAACTGCTAGACATCAAACACTACTTACACCGGTACGTCTACCTCTTCTCAACTCAACTCTTAACAGTTCACCACTAATCTGCTACTTTAGTGGACACCCATTTCGAGGTGTGGTCCAGGAAGTTCGACCTCCCGGCCATCTCCTGATCCATAATAATAATAATAATAATAATAATAATAATAATAATAATAATAATAATAATAATAATAATAATAATAATAATAATAATAATAAAATATCTTTATTTACTACAAGTACATGTACAAGGTATACAGGCCTAGCTGACATCAATGACATAATACTATATAGAAAGCCGCTTGTTATGCTGAGCATTTCCCGCAAATTAGGTCAATTTTGTCCCAGGATGCCACCCACACCAGTCCACTAACACCCAGGTACCTATTTTACTGATGGGTGAAGATAGACAACCAGTTTGG
Organism: Cherax destructor; assembly: GCA_009830355.1. Lineage (NCBI taxonomy): Eukaryota > Metazoa > Arthropoda > Malacostraca > Decapoda > Parastacidae > Cherax > Cherax destructor. The sequence goes on from WNWK01002060.1 coordinate 108,966, forward strand.
GGGTAGATTCCCTTCGCCGGGAATCGAACCCGAGCCCTCACCGTGTGAAGCGAGAGCTTTTGCCACCAGGCCACGGGGCACCGTGCCTGGCCCTGATGCGTCGACTGAGATTCACTCTCTGACCTCTGTGGTTGAAGATTTTCACTACAAGAACAATTATATTACCTGGGAACCATGTTGTGACATGATCTTGAAATTAAGAGAGTAATGCTTCTAGTACTACTACTACTACTAATGCTAATACTACTGCTACTACTATTACTATAATGCTAATACTACTGCTACTACTACTAATACTACTACTACTAATGCTAATATTACTGCTACTACTTCTAATACTACTACTACTAATGCTAATACTACTGCTACTACTACTAATACTACTACTACTAATGCTAATACTACTGCTACTACTTATAATAAAATAATAATATAATAATAATAATAATAAACAATAATACTACCACTAATATTAATAATACAAAAAATATATAGCAACAATAATATTTTAAATAAAATATTAAAAATAAAAATCAACTGAACCGGCATACAAATAATATAATAATAATAATAATAATAATAATAATAATAATAATAATAATAATAATAATAGTTGTAGTTATTATTATTTTATTATTATTGCTATTATTGTACTTATAATTATATTATTATTATAATTAATAATAATGATTAACAAGACATGAAAGAGGCAGTAGGGACTATTCATAGATAGATAATTAACTTTCAGTCATAAATACCATCAAAGGCAGTCCCAACTTTTGATATATAATGTTATTATTAAAATGTTCCACCGAGTATAGCATTGGTATGCTCGTGTTTGCATCATGCAAATGAACGTTGCATGACAAATGCGCATTTTTAATGTTATTTTAGTTTATGCTAATTGATTTGTTAATTCTTATTAAAAAAGGCAAGAGATGTTCGATCCCAGAGGGTTCAGTAATATATATATGATGATGATGAGAATTATAATTATAATGATAATAATAATAATAATGATACTACTACTAATAATAATGATAATACAACAAATAATAATGATAATACAACTAATAATAATGATAATACAACTAATAATAATGATAATAATAACATTAAAATAATAATAATAATAATAATAATAATAATAATAATAATAATAATAATATTTAAATATAAAAATAATAATTATAATAATCATTAAAAATAATAATAATAGTAATTAAAATAAACAACTTACAACTACAACAACAATAATAATGATGACTTAATTACGACCAGGTGCTACAGGTCTTTAGACCAAAACCTGTGTTCGTAATACCATAGCACCCCGCGTGCTGTGAGGAGAGAGGTGGTAGTAGGCATCAGTCCCAGGTTTCGAGGGTTCGAATCCCGGCGAGGGTAGGAATGCACACGTGTCTTAATTTCATCTTGTCTGTATTGTATACCACTCTTGTACACCTTGTACATGTACTTGAAGAAATAAAGATATTATATTATTATAAAGCCCACTGTGTCAATAATGAGTCGCATTTGTGTATATTTTTGGGTCCTCGGCGTTACTCAGGCGTCTTGGGCAGCCGCGCAGACACTTCTTACCCTGCCAGGTGCTGGGTGTCCGCTGGCCCTCACCACCCCCCCCTTCCTGGTATAACTTTTGCCAAAAAAATGCCGTCTCGTCTGCTGTGAGTTTACAGTATCGTGGGTAGTTGTTGCTCGCTAGTTACCACGCCAGCTACCAAGCTAGCTACCACGCTAGCTACACGCCAGCTACCACGCTAGCTACCACGCTAGCTACCACGCCAGCTACCACGCTAGCTACCACGCTAGCTACCACGCCAGCTACCACGCTAGCTACCACGCTAGCTACCAAGCTAGCTACCACGCTAGCTACCACGCTAGCTACCACGCTAGCTACCACGCCAGCTACCACGCCAGCTACCACGCCAGCTACCACGCTAGCTACCACGCTAGCTACCACGCCAGCTACCACGCTAGCTACCACGCTAGCTACCACGCCAGCTACCACGCTAGCTACCACGCAGCTACCAACGCCAGCTACCAGCAGCTACCGCAGCTACCACGCTAGCTACCACGCCAGCTACCACGCAGCTACCACGCAGCTACCACGCCAGCTACCACGCCAGCTACCACGCTAGCTACCACGCTAGCTACCACGCCAGCTACCACGCCAGCTACCACGCCAGCTACCACGCCAGCTACCACGCCAGCTACCACGCTAGCTACCACGCCAGCTACCACGCCAGCTCCCACGCCAGCTACCACCCTAGCTACCATCCAGCTACCACGCCAGCTACCACGCCAGCTACCACACCAGCTACCACGCCAGCTACCACGCCAGCTACCACGCCAGCTACCACGCCAGCTACCACGCCAGCTACCACGCCAGCTACCACGCCAGCTACCACGCCAGCTACCACGCCAGCTCCACGCCAGCTACCACCTAGCTACACCCGTACACGCCAGCTACCACGCCAGTACACAGCTACCACCAGCTACCACGCCTACAACGCTCCCACGCCAGCTACCATAGCTACCACTCCAGTCCAGCTTACACGCACTAGCCCACGCCAGCTACCACACCACCTACCACGCCAGCTACTCTCCAGTACAGCATACCAGCCACCTCCACGCCAGCTACCTCAGCTACCACCCAGCTACACCAGCAACACTCCACTCAGCCAGTCCCAGGTAAGAGAATAAAGGTCACAATTCCATCAACAGAACAATACACAAATAACCCTCACATAGGACAAAGAAACTCAGAGGTTTCTTGTAAATGTGGGTTAACTGTGACCAGGAGAATTAACCAGCAACAACGCCAACGAGAATTTACCACTACACACCCAATTACATAATGTAATAACAATAATAATTATTTTTCAAGCCAACCGGGCGTAACCCACCGAGGCAGAGTGACCTTAGAAGAAACCCACCGAGGCAGAGTGACCTTAGAAGAAAAATAAAGTTTCTGTTTTTAAATTTAGTAATGTATACAGGAGAAGGGATTATTATTATTATTAATAATAATAATAATAATAATAATAATAATAATAATAATAATAATAGTAATAATAATAATAATAATAATAATAATAATAATAAAATAATAATAATAAAATAAAAAAAATAATAAAATATAAAAAATAAGAAGAAGAAGAAGGAAGAAGAAGAAGAAGAGAGAGAGAGAGAGGTAGGAGGGGGAAGAAGTGAAAAGAAAAAAAAGAAGAAGAAGAAAAAGGAAAGGAATAAGAAAATGAAAGCAGAGAAGAAGATGACTAATGTAACTTCTTGTCATTTTTTGTATTATTCCTTCTACACCACCTCCTCCTCCTCTTCCTCCTCCTCCACTTCCTCCTCCTCCTCTTCCTCCTCCTCCTCCCTTCCTCCTCTCCTTCCTCTCCTCTTCCCTCCTCCTCTCTATCCTCCTCCTCCTCCTCCTCTTCCTCTTCCTCTTCCTCCTCCTCCCTTCCTCCTCCTCCTTTCCCTCCTCCTCCCCCTTCCTCCTCCTCTCTTCCTCTTCCTTCTCTCTCTCCTCTCTTCCTCCTCCTTCCTTCCTCTCTCTTCCTCCTCTCTTCCTCCTCTCCTCTTCCTCTTCATCCTCTTCTCATCCTTCCTCTTTTTCCTTCTTCTCTTCTTCCTCCTCCTCCTCTTTCTCCTCCTCCTCTTCCTCTTCCTCTTCTTCCTCCTCGTCTTCCTCTTCCTCCTCCAATCTTCTTCATCCTCCTCCTCCTCTCCTCCTCCTCTTCCTCCTTCTCCTCTTCTTCTTCCTCCTCCTCCTCTTCCTCCTCCTACTTCTCTTCCTCTTCCTCCTCCTCCTCTTCATCCTCCTCTTCTTCCTCCTCTTCCTCTTCCTCCTTCTCCTCCTCCCCTTCCTCCTCCTTCTCCTCTTCCTCCTCTTCCTCCTCCTCCCTCTTCCTCCTCCTCTCCTCTTCCTCCTCCTCCTCCTCCTCCTCCTCTCCTCCTCCTCCCTCCTCCTCCCTTCCTCCTCCCCTTCCTCCTCTTCCTCCTCCTTCCTCCTCCTCCTCCTCCTCCTCCTCCCCTCCTCCTCCTTCTCCTCCTTCCTCCTCTTCCTCCTCCTCCTCCTCCTCCTCCTCCTCCTCCTCCTCCTCTTCCTCCTCCTCCCTCCTCCTCCTCCTCTTCCTCCCTCCTCCCTCCTCCTCCTCCTCCTCTCCTCCTCCTCCTCCTCCTCCTCCTCTTCCTCCTCCTTCTCCTCTCTCACACAATCATTATAAATATTACTTTACTTTCTTATTTACGGATAATATTCCAGGTGATAATTACCTTATGAAAGTAATTTAAAGATCATTTTAAATATTATTTTATAAATTTCTTAGTGGAATATTTAATGAATATTTTAATCAAAGTTTATAAAATATAACAATATTAAGATACATATATGAAAAATCTACTTAATTATATGAATTGAAGTTAGACCAGGAGAAAAATTCTGGTTGCATGGTCTTGTTAGGTCAGTTGTCGCAGATGCAGGTAATGTGACATTCAGTGTGGCAACGTTTCGCTCTCCACGAGCGAAATGCCTTAAGTCATATTTAATCGCCATTTCAGACACCGTTAAAAAAATAAAGATAGTTTCGTCGTTTCGGGGCTGCTACCCAGAGCCTTGTTTGAGACTATTACGTAGCTAACTACTCTACTACCACCACTACTACTACTATTACTACTACCACTACTTCTACCACTGCTACTACTACCTCTGCTACTACTACTGCTACTACTACTACTACTATTACTACTACCACTGTTACTACTACTACTACTAATACTGCTGCTAATATACTACACTACATCTACTATACTACTACATACTACTACACTACTTCAAGTCTACTGCTACTTTTCTACAACTCTACTACTGCCACATGATTACTACTAATACTTTCACTACTACTACTTCAACTACTATCATTACTACTGCCACTATTACTATTGCTACTTCTACTACTACTATACTACTACTACTACTACCACTACTAATAATACTACTACTTACACTACAACTACTTTACTAACATTACTACTACTATCACTACTACTGCCACTATTAGTACTACTATTACTACTAATACTGCTACTTACCTTACTACTACGTACCCTGCTATTACTACTACCAATACTACAATTATTACTACTTTACTACTGTCCCTACTACTAGTACTAAAAGTACTGTTACTACTAATAATAATACCACTACTACTGCTACTACCTATCTTTCACCTGATGTGGTACCTAATTATATCATCTGTGTCCTTGTAATGTTTGTAAAGCTTCTGTAGAGCGAAACGTCGCCAAAATAAAGTGTCACATTAGTTGCTTCTGTGTCAATTTACCTAACATTTTGTCGTTAATTCTACCATTATTACCACCATCGTCTTGTGTACCGCAGAGCCCAGGTAACGATTGCGAGGCATGGAGAGGTCAGCAGGATCATGAGGAGGTCAACAATATTATTAGGAGGTCAACAATATCATGGGGAGGTCAACAATATCATGGGAGGTCAAAAGCATCATGAGAAGGTCAACAGCATCATGAGGAGGTCAACAATATTATGAGGAGGTCAACAATATCATGAGGAGGTCAACAATATTATGAGGAGGTCAACAGTATCATGGGGAGGTCAACAGCATCATGAGGAGGACAACAATATCATGAGGACAATGACATCACCAAGGGGTTAATAACAACATGAAGAAGTTAATAACATCATTGAGAAGTTAAGAACATCATGGTGATGAGCCTAGCAACATCTAGATGCCCATCAACGAGGGAGCCACCCCAACTATGTAGATTTTATAGCAGTCAAAAATGTTCAAATGGAATTACCCTTCAAGCCTGGACAGACGGCACTCAGGTGGTGTGGGACTACACATGTGTCCACACAGGTGGTGTGGGACTACACATGTGTCCACACAGGTGGTGTGGGACTACACATGTTCCACACAGGTGGTGTGGGACTACACATGTGTCCACACAGGTGGTGTGGGACTACACATGTGTGTCCACTCAGGTGGTGTGGGACTACACATGTGTCCACACAGGTGGTGTGGGACTACACATGTGTGTCCACTCAGGTGGTGTGGGACTACACATGTGTCCACACAGGTGGTGTGGGACTACACATGTGTGTCCACTAAGGTGGTGTGGGACTACACATGTGTCCACACAGATGGTGTGGGACTACACATGTGTGTCCACTAAGGTGGTGTGGGACTACACATGTGTCCACACAGATGGTGTGGGACTACACATGTGTGTCCACTAAGGTGGTGTGGGACTACACATATGTCCACACAGGTGGTGTGGGACTACACATGTGTGTCCACTAAGGTGGTGTGGGACTACACATGTGTCCACACAGATGGTGTGGGACTACACATGTGTGTCCACTCAGGTGGTGTGGGACTACACATGTGTCCACACAGGTGGTGTGGGACTACACATGTGTGTCCACTAGGTGGTGGACTCATGTCCACACAGGGTGTGGGACTACATGTGTGTCCACTAAGGTGGTGTGGACTACATGTGTCCACACAGATGGTGTGGGACTACACATGTGTCCACATGCTGTACCACTCAGTACAGGTGAAGCAGCAGGACTCAGGGAGATGGACAGTGCCACACAGGATGGAGAGGGCAGCTGCCAGCTAGGAGGAGGAGGCCTCAGCACATGTGCCCAAAGAAGGGGGCACTGCGTTCAATGAGGTAAGGCACTGCCAGTTCAAGAGGAAGTGAGGCGCTGCCAGCTACGAAACGCTCCAGTAAGGGAGGAAGCTAGAGGGGCAGCTGCCAGCTTCAGGAGGAGGAGAGGCAGCTGCCAGCTTCAGGAAGGAACGGGAGGCAGCTGCCAGCTTCAGGAAGGAAGGAGAGGCAGCTGCCAGCTTCAGGAAGGAACGGGAGGCAGCTGCCAGCTTCGGGGAGGAAGGAGGGGCAGCTGCCAGCTTCAAGGAGTCCCAAAAGTCTGAAAAATATTGTGAACTTGCACATTGTTAAATGTTTGTTCCCATAGTGCCAGAGACCCTTGGCCCATGAGGAAAGAGCACATCTAAGGCCAAAAACTAATCAGGGCAACTTGGGATCCCAGGGCAGCTAGTTTTCTATTCCAGCAACTCAGTGTTGCAATTCAGAGAGGAAATGCTTGTTGTATACTAAATACATACTAAGCTCTGAGGAGCTGGAGCAGATTTTTGTAATATACGCTTTGACAAACTATAATACTGTAATGAAGTCTATGAATATATTATTTTAAATATTAAAATTGTATCTAAAAAAAAATTCTCAAATATTGTAAAATAAATTACTGAATATTTGGAGTGGATGGAGGAAAATAGGATGGATGGCAAGGAGGGTAGATAAATCTGGGGTAGAGGAGTGGTAGTGGTGGTCTTAGAAAAAAGAATGGTCACTTAACAGCTTTATGTGAGCAATTTAAGCGGAGTGAGTGAAAGCATGTGGTTGTTGCGGCTTCACGTGCTGTTGGAGTGTGACCAAGGTAAAATAAATGAAGGGATTTAAAGAAATCAGTAAATCGGACTTGAACACTGCAAGTGGGAAGTGCAGGACCTGAACTCTGAAGTTTAACATGTCATCTGAGCGGTAATATCAACAACATTGTGAGAAGGTAGTGATTGATTGAATGACGGTGAATGTGTTTCCTTTTTTCCTGGGATCACCGTACCTTGGTGTTATACGTCCCTCTTGTTATAAATATAATTAAATGTGTGTAGAAATGTGTTAAGAAATATAAAATTTACTCTAAAATATAATAAAATATATTTTAAAATATATTATGAAACACATCTTATCATTCTTCATAAATTATATTAGAAAGAATATTAAAAATAAACTGGCTAAAATTTAATAAAATATATGAAACACAAATACAAAACATATCAGCAACGTCACTACTGACCATGATGGTAGACCAGTTGATGACACTGCTAGTGAGACCAGGACCATGATGGTAGACCAGTTGATGACACTACTACTGAGACCAGGAACATGATGGTAGACCAGTTGATGACACTACTAGTAAGACCAGGACCATGATGGTAGACCAGTTGATGACACTACTAATGAGACCAGGAACATGATGGTAGACCAGTTGATGACACTGCTAGTGAGACCAGGACCACGATGGTAGACCAGTTGATGACACTGCTAGTGAGACCAGGACCATGATGGTAGACCAGTTGATGACACTACTAGTGAGACCAGGACCATGATGGTAGACCAGTTGATGAAACTACTAGTGAGACAATGACCACGATGGTAGACCAGTTGATGACACTACTTGTGAGACCAGAACCATAATGGTAAACCAGTTGATGACACTACCAGTGAGACCAGGACCATGATGGTAGACCAGTTAATGAAACTGCTAGTGAGACCAGAACCATGATGGTAGACCAGTTGATGACACTGCTAGTGAGACCAGGACCACGATAGTAGACCAGTTGATGACACAGCTAGTGAGACCAGGACCACGATGGTAGACCAGTTGATGACACTGCTAGTGAGACCAGGACCACGATGGTAGACCAGTTGATGACACTGCTAGTGAGACCAGGACCACGATGGTAGACCAGTTGATAACACTGCTAGTGAGACCAGGACCACGATGGTAGACCAGTTGATGACACTACTAGTGAGACCAGGACCATGATGGTATACCAGTTGATGACACTGCTAGTGAGACCAGGAACATGATGGTAGACCAGTTTATGACACTGCTAGTGAGACCAGGACCATGATGGTAGACCAGTTGATGACACTACTAGTGAGACCAGGACCATGATGGTAGACCAGTTGATGACACTACTAGTGAGACCAGGACCATGATGGTAGACCAGTTGATGACACAACTACTGAGACCAGGAACATGATGGTAGACCAGTTGATGACACTACTAGTAAGACCAGGACCATGATGGTAGACCAGTTGATGACACTACTAATGAGACCAGGAACATGATGGTAGACCAGTTGATGACACTACTAGTGAGACCAGGACCATGATGGTAGACCAGTTGATGACACTACTAGTGAGACCAGGACCATGATGGTAGACCAGTTGATGAAACTACTAGTGAGACAATGACCACGATGGTAGACCAGTTGATGACACTACTTGTGAGACCAGAACCATAATGGTAAACCAGTTGATGACACTACCAGTGAGACCAGGACCATGATGGTAGACCAGTTAATGAAACTGCTAGTGAGACCAGGACCATGATGGTAGACCAGTTGATGACACTACTAGTGAGACCAGGACCATAATGGTAGACCAGTTGATGACACTACTAGTGACACCAGACCGCGATGGTAGACCAGTTGATGATACTACTAGTGAGACCAAGACCATGATGGTAGACCAGTTCATGACACTACTAGTGAGACCATGACCACGATGGTAGACCAGTTGATGACACTACTAGTGAGACCAGGACCATGATGGTAAACCACTTGATAAAACTACTAGTGAGACCAGGACCATGATGGTAGACCATTTGATGAAACTACTAGTGAGACAAGGACCATGATGGTAGACCAGTTGATGACACTACTAGTGAGACAAGGACCATGATGGTAGACCAGTTGATGACACTGCTAGTGAGACCAGGACAACGATGGTAAACCAGTTGATGATACTACTAGTGATACCAGGACCATAATGTTAGACCAGTTGATGACACTGCTAGTGAAACCAGGACCACAACACCACATTGACATGGTCAAGAACAGTGGTTCTCAATCTTTTTCGCCTCATTCTCCCTTTCCGCCTCATATTAGAATGTTATTCCCACATTCCCAAAATTGTCTGACTTAAAAGGTACATTCCAAATAATACTCGTATAATATTGAAAATCATTTATTTTCTATATCAGATGAAAATTAGACACATATGGAACATCTGGGTATCTTTCATATAGACACGTTTCGCCCTCCAGTGGCTTTATCAATACAAATTCTAATACATAATTTGAAGACAGTAGAACTATATAGAAAAGAAGAGGTAATCAGTCCCTCAAGCAATGACACAAGCAATGACAAGCAGTGAGCCTATGGTTCACCTTGGCAAGCACAGAGGTAAAAGGTGAAATTACAAGAACGTGGAAAACAAAAACAATAGAAATCTAAGAAAGCAGAAGAGCCAGAGACGGATACGCGTGAATAAAAGATGCCGAACGATAATATGGAAATAACCTAACCTCGAAAGCCAAAACTGGATCAAAGTTCCTATACAAACACATCAGGAGAAAGGGAATAGTAAAGGACCTGGTAATCAGGATGAAGAAGGAACGAGGATGTTTACAAGAAGCTGAACAAACGATTTAATTTGGTGTTGTAATAATGTTGGTAGAATTACCGACAATATGTTAGGTAAAAGGACACAATTGCAATTAATGTGACATTTGATTGTGGCAACGTTTCGCTCTCCACGAGTCTTGTCAAGCAGTTACCCTGACGAAGCTCCTGGAGAGCGAAACGTTGCAACAATAAAATGCCTCATTAGTTGCACGTGTATCTTATTACCTAATTATGTACTCCCAGAGGAAAACAGGGATATTGCCATAGAGGAAAGAGGACGAATGCACCAGGTACCTCAGCACAGTACTGGAGGGAACTAATGAGTGTTGTGACACAGAACCCTGCCTCACCTCTCTCAAAATTCCTCCATGATTCATACTTAAACCTTTGTACAAATTTCATTAGCATAAATTTGTAATACCTATTTTATCGTTCTTGGCCAAAATACCAGAAGATAGACAATTCAAGTGTTAAATGTATAAATGGTTATGTTTACTAGAGTTATGCAGGGTGCCTAGTCTTGTTCAACTGTTCTCGTGCTGTTATTTCCTTGTTAAGACAGCTCCAGAAGAAAGCCTGGCACTCCCTTCCTGGTTAAGGTGCTCACCTGGGGCCTGAGTGCAGAGCTACATAATTAATATCTGCCTCATCATAAATATATGATTTTTTTTTTTTTTTTTTTGCTCTGATGACTGTGAGGATAAATTTTAAATAATTGGTTCGTGTTTTCATTGTTCGATTTTATAATGTAATGAAATTATTATTTCTTTTAAGAGGGAGCTCCTCTGTCTAATTTAAAGACCTGTCATTAATTATGTATCTGGAAGATATGTCATCATAACCAAACTATAGAAAAAAATAATGAGAGGTCGGTATAAAAATATTTCAACATAAAACTAATGTAAACAAAGTAATGTGTTTTTTTTCAAGCCTAAAATATTCCATTGTCTTTTCTAGGATGAATATTTTTGTGTAAATAAAAAAAATCTTTAAGAAAGACATAATGCATATAGGAACAGCCTGAGTTAAGGATAGTGGGAATTTGAGTACATTTATGTGTCGAGAGTTACAGCTGACAGATGTAAATATAAACACATAAGCAATATAATGTGATCTTTTATTGACAACGTTTCGCCCACACAGTGGGCTTTATCAAGTCACATACAAATCTGTTTGTGACTTGATAAAGCCCACAGTGTGGGCGAAACGTTGTCAATAAAGGATCACATTATACTGCTTATGTGTTTATATTTCCATTGTGTCGGTATTTTATACCATTTATTTCCATACCTACGAGCTAGATGTTTATAGCACTGACCTATGTAAACATATGTTGAACTGTCAAAATGATGGAATTATATGAAGGCGTTTACTAGTTTTTTTCTGTGGCTGTCCGCCATTCATTGATGATATTAATTTGTGGTTATTAATTAATTATTAAGGCTTATATCAGAATGTTGTTGAATTTTAATTATAGACACACACGCACGCACATACACACCCACCCTGATCCCCAACCCACACCAACCACTCCCACCCTTATCCCCAACCCACACCAACCATTCCCACCCTCCCCAACCCACCAACCTCCCACCTTATCCCCAACCCACACCAACCATTCCACCCTATCCCCAACCCACACCAACCATCCACCCTTATCCCCAACCCACCCAACATCCACCTGATCCCCAACCCACCCAACCACTCCCACCTATCCCAACCATTCCACCCTGATCCCCAACCCACCCAACCACTTTCCCACCCTGTATCCCCAACCCACCAACCATCCCACTGATCCCCAACCCACCAACCACTCCCACCCTTATCCCCAACCCACACCAACCATTCCCACCCTGATCCCCAACCCACACCAACCACTCCCACCCTTATCCCCAACCCACACCAACCATTCCCACCCTGATCCCCAACCCACACCAACCACTCCCACCCTTATCCCCAACCCACACCAACCATTCCCACCCTTATCCCCAACCCACACCAACCATTCCCACCCTGATCCCCAACCCACACCAACCACTCCCACCCTTATCCCCAACCCACACCAACCATTCCCACCCTGATCCCCAACCCACACCAACCTCTCCCACCCTTATCCCCAACCCACACCAACCATTCCCACCCTGATCCCCAACCCACACCAACCACTCCCACCCTTATCCCCAACCCACACCAACCATTCCCACCCTTATCCCCAACCCACACCAACCATTCCCACCCATATCCCCAACCCACATCAACCACTCCCACCCTGATCCCCAACCCACACCAACCACTCCCACCCTGATCCCCAACCCACACCAACCACTCCCACCCTTATCCCCAACCCACACCAACCATTCCCACCCTGATCCCCAACCCACACCAACCATTCCCACCCTTATCCCCAACCCACACCAACCATTCCCACCCTGATCCCCAACCCACACCAAAAATTCCCACCCTTATCCCCAACCCACACCAACCACTCCCACCCATATCCCCAACCCACATCAACCACTCCCACCCAGATACCCAACCCACACCAACCACTCCCACCCTTATCCCCAACCCACACCAACCACTCCCACCCATATCCCCAACCCACACCAACCACTCCCACCCATATCCCCAACCCACACCAACCACTCCCACCCTTGACCCAGGCATGAGTATGGACCAGGAGCTTAGGAACCTAAAAACCAGAACACAGTAACAGAAGGAAGCTGAATGTATGTCACACCAAAGTAGATGGAATAAAAAATAGGAAATATGAATGGAATAAACGAATAGTAGAGGCATCCCCAGACATTTTAACACTCACAGAGACAAAACTCACGGAGTCGATATCAAAGATGATCTTCCTAGCAACATATCAGATTATGAGGAAAAACCAAGGGAAGAGAAGAGGTAGAGTAGAGGGGTAGAGGTAGGTAGAGTTTTGAGGGGATGAGAGGAATGTACAGACAGGTACAAGGTGGTGACATCAGTATTGTACAACCCTCCACTAAACAAGAAGAGACCAAGACTAGAATGTGACAAAAACAACGAAGTAAAGTTGTTATGTACATTAGCTGAGATGGCCAGAAAAGCCCACAAGAGCAGGAAAAAGTTGCTGTTCATGGGTGATTCTTCACTACAAGGAGCTAAACTAGGAAAACCAGAAACGTGTAGGGCAAAGATGCTGGAGGTGGTAATGAAGAACTGCATACACTATGTTAGGGACACAGTCAAAGTAAGAGAGGATGAACCCATGATCTGGATCTTGTATTCACCAGTTTTATGGACTGTAGGAAGGTTTTTGATACATTACCGCATAAGAAAGTACTAACGTGGATCAAGGAGTACCTAACATAGAGAAAATAACGAATGATTGTTGGTGAAGAGGCGTCGGAATAGGTGCAGGTGACGAGTGGGGTTCTACTAAGATCATTAATGGGACTGGTACTGTTTCTTGTATACAAGAATGACATGACAGAAGGGATAGAGTTAGAATGTCCCTGTTTCTAGATGACGTGAAACTAATGAGGAGAATACGAACTCACGAGCATCAAGAAACTATAAATGAATCTTGACAGGCTGCAGGTCTGATCTGACAAGTGCTTACTGAAATGTAACCCCAGCAAGAGCAAGTTTAAGAAGATTGGAGACGGACTAAGAAGACCGTAAACTGAGTACATATTCGGGGGATTTTACAGAGAATGAGGCTCCCCTTAAGTGAATAACTTCAGTAGCAAATAGGCGTGTAGTAAATCTAAGATTAGGTTTCAGAAATCTAAGTAAGGAGGCATTCACGACTCTGTACACCGTGTATGTCAGGCCATTATTGGGGTACGCAGCAGCAGTATATAACCCACACGTGGTCAAACAAGTCAAGAAATTAGAGAAAGTGCAAAGATTTGCAACAAGACTAGTCCCTTAATATCTCCTCATATGACGTATGAGGAGGGAAGTCAACCCGATGACACTAGAGGACAGGAGGACTACGGATATGATAACAACGTACAAAATACTGAGAGGAATTGATATGGTAGATAGGGACATATTGTTTGTGAGACAGTAAACAGCAACACTCGGTGGCACAGCTGGAAGCTGACAACTCAGACAAGTCACAGGAATGTTTGAAATAGTATTTATTCCTTAGAGCAATAAGGAAGTGCAGCGACCTGGATAATGAAGAAGAGACAGGATTTATACACAGCTTTAAGAAGAGTTACGATAAGGCTTTCGGAGCCAGGAGAGGAAATCTTGTAGCGACCAGCGAAAAGGCGGACTCAGGAGCTGAGACGCGACCGCAGCAACTACAAATATGTGAGGTGAAGGGAATCCACACACACACACAGTGAAGAGGTGGGGCCAGGAGCTGTAAATCGACCCCTGCAACCACAACTAGGTGAGTACAACTAGGTGAGTGCAACTAGGTGAGTACAACTAGGTGAGTACAACTAGGTGAGTACAACTAGGTGAGTACAACTAGGTACAACTAGGTGAGTACAACTAGGTGAGTGCACACACACACTGACCACAAACCTTCAACTCACACTCTTCCCCACTCACACTCTCACTCGGTCTGTAGTTCTTTGCTATTGCTTTACTGTGTCCTTTGTGGAGTGGGGCTGTGTCTGTTGTTTTAGCAGCTCTGGGATGACAGCTGTTAAAAACAACAGATACAGCCCCACTCTACAAAGGTTGCAGTAAAGCAATAGCAAAGAACTGCAGACCGATACCGCTAACATCCCATATAAAAATCTTTGAAAAGGTTCTAAGAAGCAAGATCGCCACCTATCTAGATACCCATCAGTTACACAACTCATGGGCGACACGGGTTTAGAGCAGGTCGCTCCTGCCTGTCCCAACTACTGAACCACTATGACAAGGTCCTGGATGATATAGAAGACAAACAAAACGCAGATGTAGTATACACAGACTTTGCGTAAGTCTTTGACAAGTGTGACCATGGTGTAATAGCACACAAAATGCGTGATAAAGGAATAACAGGAAAAGTTGGTAGATGGATCTATAACTTCCTAACAAGTAGAACACAAAGAGTAGTAGTCAACAGAGTAAAGTCTGAGGCAGCTACGGTGAAAAGCTCTGTTCCACAAGGCACAGTACTCGCTCCCCTTCTGTTCCTCATCATCAAAGCTGATATAGAGATGTTTGCCACAGCTCCGTGTCTTCCTTTGCGGATGACACCCGAATTGCCATGACAGTGACCTCCATTGAAGACACTGCAAGACTCTTTAAATGAGCCGCAGAAAACAATATGAAGTTCAATGAAGAGAAATTTCAACTACTCAGATATGGAAAACTTGAGGGAATTAAAACTGTATCAGGGTATACAACAAGTTCTAACCTCACAATAGAGTGAAGCACTAATGTAAAAAACCTGGGAGTGATAATGTCAGAAGATCTCACCTTCAAAGACCACAATAATGTATCTACCTCATCTGCTAGAAATATGATAGGATGGATAATGAGAACCTTCAAAACTAGGGATGCCAAGCCCATGATGATTCTCTTCAAATCGCTTGTTCTCTCTAGGCTGGAATACTGCTGTACACTAACTGTCCCCTTCAAGGCAGGCGAAATTGCTGACCTGGAGAGTGTACAAAGAACTTTCACGGCACACATAAGTAAGATAAGGCACCTAAATTACTGAGAACGGTTGAAGGTCCTTGAATTTCATTCCCTGGACTGCAGGCGAGAGAGATACATGATTATATACACTTGAAAAATCCTAGAGGGATTAGTACCAAATTTACAAAGGAAATCACTCCCTATGAAAGCAAAAGACTTGGCAGGCTATGCAACATTTTTCCCAATGAGAAGCAGGGGGCGCCACGAGTACACTGAGACAACACAATAAGTGTCCGGGACCCAAGACTGTCCAACTGCCTCCCAGCATACATAAGGGGGATTACCAATAGACCCCTGGCTGTCTTCAAGAAGGCACTGGTCAAGCACTTAAAGTCAGTACCTGACCAGCCAGGCTGTGGTTCGTACGCCGGTTTACGTGCGGCCAACAGTAACAGCCTGGTTGATCAGACCCTGATCCACCATGAGGCCTGGTCACAGACCGGGCCGCGGGGCGTTGACCCCCGAAACCCTCTCCAGGTATTCTCCAGGTATACACTCACCAAAACTGTCACTCACAATAACTCACTCTCTAACTCACACACTCACTCACTCTCACTCTAACTCACACTCTCACTCATACTCTCTCACTTACACTCTCTCACTCAAACTCACACTCTCTCACCTCACACTTACACTCTCCCTCACTCACACTCACGCTCTCCCTCAAACTCACCCCAATCACACTCTCTCACACTCACTGTCCGTAACTCAGGCTCTCCCACACACTCTCACTCACACTCTCTCACACTCACTGTCCGTAACTCAATCTCTCCCACACACTCTCACTCACACTATACAACACTCATACTCTCATTCACACCCAATCTCCCACTCCACACCCAAACACACCCATACCCACACCCAGTCACACCCGAACACACACCAACAACAAACACACAGCCACACCCAAACACACACACACACACACACACACACATACACACACACACACACACACATACACACACACGTTGATTGCATTTTCCTGGACTGCAGGAAGGCCTTCGACACAGTTCCTCACATGAGATTAGTAAAGAAGTTGGAAGAACAAGCAGGTATAACAGGAAGGGCACTGGAATGGATCAGGGAATACCTCAAAGGAGGCAACAACGGGTCATGGTGCGTGGTGAGGTATCACAGTGGGCGCCTGTGACGAGTGGTGTACCGCAGGGGTCAGTCCTAGGACCAGTGTTATTCCTGGTTTATGTAAATGACATGACGGATGGGATAGACTCAGAAGTGTCTGTATTCGCGGATGATGTGAAAATAATGAGGAGAATCACATCAGAAGAGGACCAGGCAGGGCTGCAAACAGACCTGGACAAGCTCGACATCTGGTCTAGCAGTTGGCTTCTCGAATTCAATCCCTCCAAATGCAAAGTCATGAGGATCGGAGAAGGGCAAAGAAGACCGCTGACAGAGTACAAGCTAGGCGGACAAAGGCTACAAACCTCGGCAAAGGAGAAAGACCTTGGAGTGAGTATAACGCCTAGCACGTCTCCGGAGGCACACATCAACCAGATAACTGCGGCAGCATATGGGCGTCTGGCAAACCTTAGATTAGCGTTCCGTTACCTTAACAAGGAATCGTTCAAGACACTGTATACCGTGTACGTCAGGCCCATACTAGAATATGCAGCACCAGTCTGGAACCCACACCTGGTCAAGCACGTAAGGAAACTAGAGAAAGTGCAAAGGTTTGCGACAAGGTTAGTTCCACAACTCAGGGTCTGTCTTATGAAGAAAGGTTGAGGAAATAGGACTAACAACACTGGAGGAAAGAAGGGTCAGAGGAGACATGATAACGACATACAAAATACTGCGGGGAATTGACAAGGTAGATAGTGACAGGATGTTTCCAGAGAGGGAACACAGAAACAAGGGGACACAACTGGAAGCTGAAGACTCAGATGAGTCAAAGGGATGTTAGGAAGCATTTCTTCAGCCACAGAGTAGTCAGGAAGTGGAATAGTCTAGAGAAAGACATAGTGGAGGCAGGAACCATACACAGTTTTAAGACGAAGTATGATAAAGCTCATGGAGCAGGGAGAGCAGATACCCAGTAGCGGGCAGCGCAGAGGCGGGGCCAGGAGCTGAGTCTCGACCCCTGCAACCACAATTAGGTGAGTACAATTAGGTGAGTACACACACACACACACACACACACACACACACACACACACACACACACACACTTTACACACACATTTCAAATACTCCTTCAATTCGTTGTAAATGAATGAGAAACGTGAGAATAAATAGATGAAGGGAGGGAGGAAGGGAGAGAGGGATTAAGGGAGGGAGGGAGGAAGGGAGGGAGGGAGGAGAGGAGGGAGGTAGTAAGGAAGGGAGGGTGGAATTGAGGGTGGAAGGGAGGGAGGAAGGGAGGAAGGTATAGAGGGACAGAGGGTAGGAGGGAGGGAGAGAGGGAGGAAGAAGAGATTGTTTGAAAGGGAGGGAAGGAGGAAGAGGGGGAGGGAGGGAGAGAAAGGGAGGTTGGATGGAGAGACTGTGTAAGAGAGATGGAGTAAGGGAGGGTTTTACTCTCTCCCGCATCACCTTGAGCTTTCTCCATCACCCCCTGCATCACGCTAAGCTTCCCCCTTATTTCTCAGTCACCTTAAACTCCCTCTTCACCCCTCCATCACCCTAAGCTTCGTCCATCTATCTAGTCTTCTCATAATCCCACATATATTACAGGAAACAAACGTTACTGCTTAGCTTAATTATGTCTCTTTAATATGATGTACTTGAGAGTGCTTCATTACCTAGAGGGAGGTGCCTAGGTAGGTAGGTAAGTAGGTACGTCGTACGGAGGTCGTAGGTAGGTCGGTAGGCAAGTAGGTACGTCGTTCACAAGTAGGTCGGTAGGTAAGTAGGTACGTCGTACTCAGGTGGTAGGTAGGTCGGTAGGTAAGTAGGTACGTCGTAAGCAGGTCGTAGGTAGGTCGGTAGGTAGGTAGGTGCTTCCGCTCCTTCAGTACCCTGGTGTTGGACCTGGAGTTGAAAGTGGGTTGGGCAGGTGTTTTCGGTTTTGGGTTTGGTTTTGGGTTTGAGGGGGACCTGCCTAGTGTGGGCAGGTTGGCCAGCTGCAGTGTTCCTCTTTTTTTGTGTTCTTATGACTGACTTGCACATTAGTTGAGGGGGTTATCAGTGCCTGGATGGCACTGAAAAGGGTTGGACAAATTATTTTGTTAGTGGGTTTGTATTTGATAAGTACCTGCCTAGTATGGGCCAGTAGGCCTGCTGCAGAGTTCCTCTTATGTTTTTATCTAAGTAGGTATGTATGTAGGTAGGGAGGTAGGTAGGTAGGGAGGGAGGTAGGTAGGTAGGTCGTATATAGGTAATTAGGTACGTAGGTAGGTAGATAGGCCATAGTTAAGTAGGTAGATAAGGAGGAAGGGAGGAACAGCGTGCCCCAGCCTCAGTGTTGTGGCAATCAGGTAGATAATTACCAGTCTCACCAGTAAGTAACAACCAGGTAGATAATCACCAGTCTCACCAGCAAGTAACTACCTGGTAGATAATCACCAGTCTCACCAGTAAGTAACTACCTGGTAGATAATCACCAGTCTCACCAGCAAGTAACTACCTGGTAGATAATCACCAGTCTCACCAGTAAGTAACTACCTGGTAGATAATCACCAGTCTCACCAGCAAGTAACTACCAGGTAGATAATCACCAGTCTCACCAGCAAGTAACTACCTGGTAGATAATCACCAGTCTCACCAGCAAGTAACTACCAGGTAGATAATCACCAGTCTCACCAGCAAGTAACTACCTGGTAGATAATCACCAGTCTCACCAGCAAGTAACTACCTGGTAGATAATCACCAGTCTCACCAGCAAGTAACTACCTGGTAGATAATCACCAGTCTCACCAGCAAGTAACTACCTGGTAGATAATCACCAGTCTCACCAGCAAGTAACTACCTGGTAGATAATCACCAGTCTCACCAGCAAGTAACTACCTGGTAGATAATCACCAGTCTCACCAGCAAGTAACTACCTGGTAGATAATCACCAGTCTCACCAGCAAGTAACTACATGGTAGATAATCACCAGTCTCACCAGCAAGTAACTACCTGGTAGATAATCACCAGTCTCACCAGCAAGTAACTACCTGGTAGATAATCACCAGTCTCACCAGCAAGTAACTGTCACATGGAGAAGACTTCTGTCGAAACAAAAGGAACTGGACAGACAGAATCACCAGTTCTTGAGAGATTTTTGTTTACGACAGACCAGAGGTTCACGGACCTGGTGAACACTCTCACACCTCACCCACACAGTATTCCTATTTCAACAGGTGATTCGTGCCTTATACAACACGAAAGAGCTACGGAGCTATGTACCAGTGGCTGCCCCAGCGTCCTACCTGCCACAGAGAGCATAAACATTAGGAGCCACCCTATCAGCATCCTCTCTATCAACATTAAAGGCTTCATTACCAGTGTTGGGGAGGTCAAGGACAGTTTCGTGAACACTTACCGTCCTGACGTGATCGCCGTTGTTGAGTCATTTTAGGACGATAAACCGCCAGTAAATTGTTAGAATTGCTGGCTCCATTTCATGCATCAGGCGAGACACGCAAGGTCTTTTAAATGTGTCGTATGCTATTCTATAAGTTTACACGCCCAACTTATTGATGTTTTCTCCTAATTGATCGAAAATTATGCTCTAGTACCTCCGTACTAGAATGTGTAATCTTAAAGGCAACAAGAGGACCTGATTAGCTTCCTGATAGAAAAAGTTGACTCCTTTTTGATTAAACATAAATGTTGACGTATAACTGTGACATCAAAACACAAAGGGATTTTGATAAACTTCTTGCAGTGCTCAACATGAAATATATTGTTAACTTCTCAACTTATATCACTGGCTCCTTACTTGGTCCTCTTCTTTTCCAGGGTCCTCTTCTCTTCCAGAATCCTCTTCTCTTCTAGGGTCATTTTCTCTTTTAGGTCCTCTTCTAGGATCCTCTTCTGTTCTAGGGTCCTCGACAGCTCAATGGTCCTAATCTGTCCTGGGTCCTCTTCTTTTCTAGGGTTCCCTTCTGTTCTACGGTCCTCTTGTGTTCTGTCATGATCTCTTGCAAATCTCTATGTTACCTCATCTGACCACAAGGTTGTCTTTTAACACTGAATATACTAACGAGGTGAAGAATCATCACTAGCCGGCCCTTTGTTCTGCGCTTGCGGCGTCCGATTGCAATGTTTTTCTCCAAGATGACGTTGATAACCAAACGAACACCTTCACTAAACATACCCTTAATCTCCAACACTTGTACATCTCTCACTGTCAGTATGTAACGAAGCCTTCAGATCAGCCTGGGTTTGGCTTTCAGTGTCGAGAGGCCACTACCGCTAAGTACAAGGCTTAGAAGAGGTCCAAGAGGCATCCTAATATCTATAATAGGAACTTCCATAGGCAAACCTGACGGCAAATGAAGTCCAAAACTGGGCTATTTCTAGATGGGAAGCTGGTGTCAGGTAGAGCGGGCCTCTAAACCTGGTAGTTCTTCGTCAAGGAGCGACAGGGTTATTCACCTGATCAAATTATTCCACCTTTAAATCGACCGGATGGAACTGTCTGACTGATATTCTATAAAAAGCTGTCCTGATTGACGAGCACTTCTCAGCCAGGATATATGTTTCAGATCCGCTTAGGGAACTTTCTTTGCTAGCAGCAACGACTGTGTCAAAGTTGTCAGGGGTAACAATAAGGCGGGATGAACCACTTGACTGTTTCTTCTGGCACCCAGAGGGAGACTCGTTTAGAATTGAATATTAAAATGGTATAAAATACCGACAGGTTGTTAGGTAAGACATATGCAAGAGTTAGGTATCTTTATTTCGACTTCAGACTATGGAACGAATACTCTTCTCCAGGCTGAGGGACTGACCACCTCAAAACTACGTCTTTAAGAGTGATGGACTGATTACATTGTCTTCACATCTCTTCTGCTTCTATCAACTTTTCTGAACTCGACTGATGAAGCCTACTGCGTAGGCGAAACGTTTCAAAATAAAGATACCTAACTGTTGCCTATGTGCTTTACCTAACAACGTTTAGAATCCAACGCTTCCCTTTTGTCTCAGCTACCTCGTTGCCAGACGTACAATGGACCTAAATCTTTATATTCTTAAATCGTTTGACCAAGAAAAGACTGTGGGTCCAGATAAGGACCGGCCAGTGTCACCTCTAACTAACAGCTATCAGCACTGCCTAACAGAGTAAGTGAACTTCTCTGTTGAAAGATGCAAATGTACTCCATGTTCAGAAAAAAGGGAAATCAGAAACGTCAAATCAGTCTCACTCACTGGCTAGATTCTGGAGGCAATAATCTCACGGCAAATGGCAGCATTTGTGATCGTCAATATGGCTTCAGAAACGGTCGTTCTGCTTAGTTAAACCTGTCCCTCCAGCCGCTGTTTGAGTCCAAGGTCAGCTGGGAAATAGCGCGGGACATTGGTGGCGCTGTTTACCGAGTGTGGCACCATGGACTCTTGGCTAAACTGCAAGCACTGGGAGTCTCTGACTCCACACTAAGTGATTGCCTTCAAGATGGATCGCTAAGAGTAGTTCTTAATGGGGCGGAGTCAACAAAGCACTCAATCGGTGCCAGAGTTCCCAAAGGAACACCTTATCTCAGAATGTCATGCAAATACAGATGACTATTCCCTGGCAATAACATTTCAAAGAGAAGAAATGCCAGCTGCTCTCAGTTACATCAATCTCCAGCTTACAGCTATATCAGCCTGGGGAAAAGCGATGGTAGGTTTTATTTGCTTCTGAGAAAACACAAATAATGATGATTTCTAGGCACCATGATGGTAATGCTGGAGCAGTTGTAAGAATGAAAGAGTGTTGGAACCCGGGGAAAAGGGTAATATACTAGGGGTGAAATTTGACTCCAAAACGTCTATGAAAAATCACATGGTAAATCTTGCAAGCAAAGCAGCCAAGAAGCTAACAGTGCTAAGGCGTATCTCGTACCTGTTCGACATTAAAGGCTGAAAAAACTGTACAAAGCACAAGTGCTCTCACACCTCAAGAATGAAACACTTTCTTAAACACGTTTAACCCACACTTTTCAACGCTTTCTGGACAGAAAAGTGAAACGAGCAAGTCGACTGGACCCCGTCTGGACAGATCTGCCTTTCCAGCAGAACCTTCAACACTGGAGAGATGTGGGAGATCTTAGTGTTATGATCAAGGCCAATATCGTCAAGGTACCACACTAGGCTCCATTCCACAGACAGAGAGAAGACAGCTTCTACATCACAAAACTAACAGCAAACAGCAACTATACTTCTCAAGAACATCACTTTATCTAAGATCTTTTATTCCAGGAAGGACTCGAGTCTGGAACATGTTTGCACAGCATAACAACATGAGTGAAATAAAGTCAGTTGACCAAATGAAATAGATGACCACAGATGACTCCAACTTCATCCTCTTCCTTACTTGTATGTCTCGTAACAATAAAAAGGCTCTCAAATAAGATGTAGGTACCAGCTTGTGAATAAAGGTAGGAACTCTTTACCTAACCTTGTTAAAAAGCGAGAGAGAGAGAGAGAGAGAGAGAGAGAGAGAGAGAGAGAGAGAGAGAGAGAGAGAGAGAAAGAGACAATCATTCCATCTAGCATAACCCAGCCAACAACTGAATCATCAGAATCATCAGGAAGATCATCAATATAATCAAGAAAAGCACTAAAATAGAGAGACAGGAAGAGCTGTCTCTCCTCCCTCACTTTACGAAGGTCTTGAAGTCGATATAAAGCCTCTTGGATTCTCCTTTCTTGATGTATAAGCGACGGGATCCTTTGTACCGGGGTGTTGGCGCTAGCACTTGTTTCACGCTGGTTTGTTGGGTTACTGCATCTATACTTGGCGTTTCTTCTCGATCACCGATTTTACGCTCTCTCACTCTCTCCTTTTCTCTCTCTCTCTCTCTCTCTCTCTCTCTCTCTCTCTCTCTCTCTCTCTCTCTCTCTCTCTCTCTCTCTCTCTCTTTATTTACACAATAGTTTTACAAGGTTAGTTAAGAGTTCCTATCTTTATTTACGAGCTAAGAGATATTACCTACCTCAGCACATTTCAAAGTCTTTTTATTGTTTTGAGACACAAATAAGAAATAGAATGAAGTAATAGTCACTTGTGGGTCAGTGTGTGATTTCATTTCTTCATTTGACTTTATTTCGTCGATGTCATTATGCTGTATGAACATGCTCCAGACTAGTCATTCTAACAATGATCTCAGATTAAGTGACGTCCTTGAGACACGTACAGCTAGAGAGCAGTTGTTGTTTCCTGCCCGTCTTGTTGTGTAGAAGTTGTCTTCTCGCTGACCACGGAGTGAAGCCAAGTGTCGTTCGTACCTTAACTACATTGGCCTTGTACGTAAGAGTAAGGTTCTGCTAAATGACAGATCTGTCCAGTCTGTGAATGCACTTGTGCCTCGTACAGGGTTTGGCAGCTTCTACTGTCGAGCAGAGCCGAGATTCCTTAAGTGTTGTAAGCTTCCTGGCCACCTTCTTTGTAAGATTTACGAAGTGGTTCTTTATTATCGTTTTGGAATCAAATTTTACTCTAAGGATATCAGCCTCATCTCCTATTTTCAAAACTCTCCCATTCATTCTTACCACTGCTCCAGTTTAGAGATCATGATCATTATTTGTGGTTTCTCAGAAGGAAATGTGACCTGCTGTCGTTTTCTCCAGGCTGGTGATTCATGTAACTGAGAGGATTTGGTATTTCCTCCCTTGGATAAGTAAATGTCAGAATACAGTCATCTGCATATGTGTGAATCTGGGATGCGTTGAAGGTCATTGGCGTAGACATTGACGTAGACATTGAACACTTACACCAGTAGAGTGTCTTGTTGACTCTGCCCCATTGGGAACTACTCATAGAACTCTACCTTGAAGGTAAGATAATGTTGTGCAGAGGCAGCAACTCCCAGTGCTTGCAGTATTGTCAAGAGTTTCTGGTGCCATACTCGGTCGATAGAACCAGCAATTTCCAGTGCTGCTGCACAGCTGACTTTGAATTCATCCAATGATTGGTGCCACTTTGTGGAGAGGTTTAACAGCAGATTAGCAGCAAAGTATCGTTTGTTAGAAGCCATAATGACGGTCACAAAGACGCGAGTGGTATTCGAAAAACGTTTCATCTGTTGTGTGAATATTGTCTCCAGAATCTTGCCAGTGACTGACGGGATTGACATTGGTCTCTAGTTGCTGATTTCTGCTCTGCTCTTCTTTTTGTGAACTAGGACCACATTTGTCTTTTTCCATAGAGAAGGTCATTTACACTGCTAAACAGTACTGATAGATGCGAGTTAAAGCTGATGCAAGCTGGTCTAAACATCTACTCAGCAATTTTGGGCTCACTTTATCCTGGCCCACAGCCTCTTCTTGGTACAGGGATTTAAAAAGATATGCTTCATCCTGCCTTATTGTCACCACTGACAGCTTTGGCACAGTACTTGCGGCTAGCAAAGGCGGTTCCCTTGCTGGATCAGAAACTCGCATCTTGGCAGCAAAATGCTCAGCAAATAGATCAGCTTTCTGCTGACTGCTAGTAGAGATGGTCCCTTCCTGCAGATTTATAGGTGGAATAATTTCATCAGGTGAATAACCTTGTCGGTCCTTGACCAAGAACCATCAGGTTTTGGAGCCCACCCTATCCGAGGCGAGTTTTCTTTTTTTGTCTTCCTATCGGGAGATGGTCCATTTTTGGATTATTTCCATATGCCGACAGGCTTGCCTATGCAGGTTCTTGTTATAAATAGTGGGATGCTTCTTATACCTTCTCCAAGCCTTGTACTTAGCAGTAGTAGCATCTCTACAACAAAAACAGAACCAAGACT
Source organism: Cherax destructor (assembly GCA_009830355.1). NCBI lineage: Eukaryota > Metazoa > Arthropoda > Malacostraca > Decapoda > Parastacidae > Cherax > Cherax destructor. Next base: position 134,833 of record WNWK01002060.1, read on the forward strand.
GATTTGAAGGTTTCGTCACATACTGCAGGTGAGGAATGTAGTTGTGTTGGAGATAAAGGATAGGTTCAGTGAAGGAATTCACCTGCTTATCAACATCACCTTGGAGAAGTGCTTTCGATCAGAGGCGGTGAGCTCAGAGCAAAGGACCGGCCAGTTTGCTCTTCCTCAAAGCCAGGTTGTACGTGTTTACTCTTCACCTCGTTCTATCTTCTTAAGTGTCATAAAGACACCTTTGTGGTCTGATTATTCAACATAGCCAAGGGGTTTGTTTGTTGTGAGGTCTGTACATTGCACATGCTAGTACAGAGGTACTATTGTTTATGCATAGCTTGATGAACATCATTTCCAGGTGATTAAGGTTGGTGACATCACCGGGCTGGGCATGTACACTTTAAGAGACGCACACAGCTACACCTCCTCCTTGACCCCATGACTGTCTCTTCTCATCCATGAAGTGTAGCCAGCAATTCATTTAAAGTTTTCCGGAGTTCTTTGTCCATAAATGTCTCAACAACAACGATAATGTCAGGACGATAAGGGATCACGAATTGTGCGTGAGCTCACTAACATTCGTAATGAAGATTCTGATGTTAACAGACAAGACAGACTGGTGCCTGATGTTTAGGTCCGACTTGACTAAATAAGGCAGGACACTGAGACAGGTAGGACACTGAGACAGGTAGGACACTGAGACAGGTAGGACACTGAGACAGGTAGGACACTGAGACAGGTAGGACACTGAGACAGGTAGAACACTGAGACAGGTAGAACACTGAGACAGGTAAGACACTGAGACAGGTAGGACACTGAGACAGGTAGGACACTGAGACAGGTAGGACACTGAGACAGGTAGGACACTGAGACAGGTAGGACACTGAGACAGGTAGGACACTGAGACAGGTAGGACACTGAGACAGGTAGGACACTGAGACAGGTAGGACACTGAGTCAAAACACTGAGACAGGTAGGACACTGAGTCAGAACACTGAGACAGGAAGGACACTGAGGCAGGTAGGACACTGAGTCAGAACACTGAGACAGGTAGGACACTGAGGCAGGTAGGACACTGAGACAGGTAGGACACTGAGTCAAAACACTGAGACAGGTAGGACACTGAGACAGGTAGAACACTGAGTCAGAACATTGAGACAGGTAGGACACTGAGACAGGTAGGACACTGAAACAGGTAGGACACTGAGACAGGTAGGACACTGAGACAGGTAGGATACTGAGTCAGGTAGGACACTGAGACATGTAGGACACTGAGTCAGAACACTGAGACAGGTAGGACACTGAGTCAGAACACTGAGACAGGAAGGACACTGAGACAGGTAGGACACTGAGTCAGAACACTGAGACAGGTAGGACACTGAGGCAGGTAGGACACTGAGACAGGTAGGACACTGAGTCAAAACACTGAGACAGGTAGGACACTGAGACAGGTAGAACACTGAGTCAGAACACTGAGACAGGTAGGACACTGAGACAGGTAGGACACTGAGACAGGTAGGACACTGAGACAGGTAGGACACTGAGACAGGTAGGATACTGAGTCAGGTAGGACACTGAGACATGTAGGACACTGAGTCAGAACACTGAGACAGGTAGGACACTGAGTCAGAACACTGAGACAGGAAGGACACTGAGGCAGGTAGGACACTGAGACAGGTAGGACACTGAGTCAAAACACTGAGACAGGTAGGACACTGAGACAGGTAGGACACTGAGGCAGGTAGGACACTGAGACAGGTAGGACACTGAGACAGGTAGGACACTGAGTCAAAACACTGAGACAGGTAGGACACTGAGTCAGAACACTGAGACAGGAAGGACACTGAGGCAGGTAGGACACTGAGTCAGAACACTGAGACAGGTAGGACACTGAGGCAGGTAGGACACTGAGACAGGTAGGACACTGAGTCAAAACACTGAGACAGGTAGGACACTGAGACAGGTAGAACACTGAGTCAGAACACTGAGACAGGTAGGACACTGAGACAGGTAGGACACTGAGACAGGTAGGACACTGAGACAGGTAGGACACTGAGACAGGTAGGATACTGAGTCAGGTAGGACACTGAGACATGTAGGACACTGAGTCAGAACACTGAGACAGGTAGGACACTGAGTCAGAACACTGAGACAGGAAGGACACTGAGACAGGTAGGACACTGAGTCAGAACACTGAGACAGGTAGGACACTGAGGCAGGTAGGACACTGAGACAGGTAGGACACTGAGTCAAAACACTGAGACAGGTAGGACACTGAGACAGGTAGAACACTGAGTCAGAACACTGAGACAGGTAGGACACTGAGACAGGTAGGACACTGAGACAGGTAGGACACTGAGACAGGTAGGACACTGAGACAGGTAGGATACTGAGTCAGGTAGGACACTGAGACATGTAGGACACTGAGTCAGAACACTGAGACAGGTAGGACACTGAGTCAGAACACTGAGACAGGAAGGACACTGAGACAGGTAGGACACTGAGTCAGAACACTGAGACAGGTAGGACACTGAGGCAGGTAGGACACTGAGACAGGTAGGACACTGAGTCAAAACACTGAGACAGGTAGGACACTGAGACAGGTAGAACACTGAGTCAGAACACTGAGACAGGTAGGACACTGAGACAGGTAGGACACTGAGACAGGTAGGACACTGAGACAGGTAGGACACTGAGACAGGTAGGATACTGAGTCAGGTAGGACACTGAGACATGTAGGACACTGAGTCAGAACACTGAGACAGGTAGGACACTGAGTCAGAACACTGAGACAGGAAGGACACTGAGACAGGTAGGACACTGAGACAGGTAGGACACTGAGACAGGTAGGACACTGAGACAGGTAGGACACTGAGACAGGTAGGACACTGAGACAGGTAGGACACTGAGACAGCCACTCAGACGAACAGTAATGTGCAAATTAATTGGGACAGGAGTAAATTTTGTGATTATCTCATAATATGTCTTAGTCTCCAGCTAATTAATGTAGTTTGGGTTCTTATCTTTTCAGAAGAGTAGATCTTTGGTCTTGTATAAAGGCACGAAACCACCTGCTCTCTCTCTCTCTCTCTCTCTCTCTCTCTCTCTCTCTCTCTCTCTCTCTCTCTCTCTCTCTCTCTCTCTCTTTCTCTTCATCTTGAGGAAATTATTCCATGTATATTTAATGAGTTGTAAATACGTTTACGTTCCCGTAATGTCTCACTTTTGTCGCTTACAGTGTATTGTGGAGTGCCTTATGATGGGCTCTTGATCCCAGGAACTACAGCAATTGTGGCGTCTTGGAGATGTGAACCTTGATGTTGGCTCTTGATCTCAGTAACTGCAGCTATTATGGCATCTTGGAGACGCAAGTCTTGATGCTGAACTCTTGATCCTAGGAACTGCAGCTATTATTATTATATTAGTAGTAGTAGCACAAATATTACTATTATTAAAACTAATAAAATAATAATAATAATAATAATAATAATAACAATAATAATAATAATAATAATAATATTGTTAACAAAAAAAATCAGCGATACCAATAATAATATTAATAAGCTAAAACAACAACAAGAAAAAACATCAACAGCAGCAACTATAATATTAATAACAATAATATTATTAAAAATAATAATAATAATAATAATAATAATAATAATAATAATAATAATAATAATAATAATAATAATAATAATAATATAAATTGCAGCAGCAACAACTATAATAATAATAGTAATAATAATAATAATACAAATAATAATAATAATAATAATAATAATAATAATAATTTCATATATTTTTAATTACCATCGGCATAAATTTCCCACAAGGAAGAATCATTTAGATCAAAGTCACTTTGAAACCTCGAAAAAAATGTCTTTGAAAGAATTTTAATTACGTTATTCTCTCAATGAATTATTATTTTTATATGGATGGAGAACTTTGATGTGCGAGAGTGGTACATTTTTCCCCCTAGTGGCGATGCTAATTACTACGTATTTTTTCCCCTTAAAAACCATAGAGAAAGAAAGAAATGTGAGGTGTGAGGAGGTGTTGTGAGCTTACTGGGAAAAAAATGGTTGAATTTAATGTGACTGAGTCAGTTTGTTGGTCCGTGAGGGCGACCCAGGGAGCTCCTGGAGCCTTCCTCTCCAGTAGCAGTGGGGGAAGTAGCAGTAGCAGTGGGGGAGGTAGCAGTAACAACAGTGGGAGAAGTAGGAGTAACAACAGTGGGATAAGTAGCAGTAACAGTGGGGGAAGTAGCAGTAACAGTGAGAGCAGTAACAGTGGAAGTAGCAGTAACGGAGGGAGAAGTAGCAGTAACAATGGGGGAAGTAGCAGTAACAGTGGTGGAAGTAACAGTAATCGTGGGAGAAGTAGAAGTAGCAGTGAGGGAAGTAGCAGTAACAGTTTGGGAATTAGCAGTAACAACAGTGGGAGAATTAGCAGTAACAACAGTGGGAGAAGTAGCAGTAACAGTGGGGGAAGTAACAGTAACAAAAGCGGGAGAATTAGTAGTAACAACAACGAGAGCAGCAGTAACAGCAGCAGAAGTTGCGGCAGTAACAGCCTCAGCAATAACAACAGAAGCTGCAGCATTAGGAGCTGTAACACCAGCAGCAGAAAGCAACAGAAGCAGCAACAAAAGAGGCAACAGTAGCAGATGTAATAACAACAGCATAAGAAGAGACAAAAACAGGAGCAACAGCAACAGAAGAAACAACAGCAGCAGCAGCAGCAGCACAAACAGTAGTAGCAGTAGCATCAAGAAAAGGAACCAACAGCAGTAGCACCAGCAACAGAAGAAACAACACAAGGAGCAACAGCATAAACAGAAGTAACCAACATCAGCAATAGCAGCAACAGCAACAGCAGCAAATACAATGATTTATTATACAAATGGTAGAGATGTAGAGATACAAGTACAGTGGAACCTCTGGTCACGACCATAATTCGTTCCAATACTCTGGTCGCGACCCGATCTTGAAGTGACCCAAACCTAATTTCCCCATTGGATTGTATGTAAATGAGATTAATCCGTTAAAGACCCCTAAAAACTGTAAGTAAATATTGTTTTTTTAAGATTTTTAAGCACAAAAATAGTTAATTATACCATAGAATGCACAGTGTAATGTAGAAACCTTGAATAACACTGAGAATACCTACGAACCGTTCTCCGTAAACAGTCTTTTTTAAAGGGTTTTAAGAGACATCTAATGGCTGAGAAGTGAACTCCGTTATTTATTGTCCGATTTGTTTAATTTTTGGTGTGCGTTAAAAAACGTCTTTCCATCATACATTACCCAAGTTTCAATAAGATAGCCCAACAAACTGAGAAAAAAAAAAATATTTACCAAAAATCGTATATGGCAAGCCCCTATCCGGGTACTGGTACTGCGAGAAGCTATTTCTGCTCTACCTGCTGATAACACATTGCTAATCCGAATTTACCACAGTCATAATTACTGTAATTTATGAATAACTTCCAAGATAATCGACAAAAACGAGCGCGCACCGGAAAAAAAATCGAGAAAATGTCACTGTCTGACTTTTTTTGGGTTATCCCAGGTTCTCTACACATATGCTGCTATGTATAATAATCTATGTAACTGTATTTGTGTATACCTGAATAAACTTACTTAATTAGTTTTATGGTGCATTACAAGTGTATATCACAGTTAGCACTGTACTACACTACGTTTTCTCTAATGTAAGTACCCAGGAGGGGATAAAAGGATGGTACTTTATCCCTTATCATTGAGTTCACAGTGACTGAACGCACGTCTGACCCAGACCAAGTACAAGGTGAGGGTCTTTGTTACGTGTACATAAATAACAGCAAGTGGGCAAAACTGCAGCGTGCCAAAAAAATAGCGGGGAATGTGAAAATTGGCGTGTCTGTTTGTTCTTCACCCGATTATGTGTTCGTGACCAGATGCAAAAAATTGGCGAATTTTCTGGTCGTGAACCGATTTGTTCGTGTTCGGAAGCGTTCGTGACCAGAAGTTCCACTGTATTCGTCTGACTAACATACCTTTGTGAGATACAGTCATACTAACCTGTTATATTTCAGCATATACAAGACTATCAGCCACACCTCTGTTATATCTCAACATATACAAGGCTATCAGCCACACCTCTGTTATATCTCAACATATACAAGGCTATCAGTAAAGCTTTAGTGTGGCAGATCTTTGCCTCTAGTAGAGCTTTATCGATACATTATAAAGCTCTACACGTTGTCCCAATAGAAGTTTCTTTTGCCTGAGCCTTTTCTTCATAACTAATTCTACTGTCGTGGAAACTGTTTCAAATTCCAACATGTCAATAGGCCAGTGGAAACCTGACTTCATTACTGTTATGATCCAGTCATCTAACAGGTCAGGTTACTCGACCTGACATTAATTTAAGGAACGGTGAGTATAAAAGGGGCAAGAGGTACGGGGCAAAAGGAAAAGGGCAAGGGACGTAAGGAAGAATACAGGGGGCAAGTTACAATGACACAAAGAGAGTGGCAAGGGACGATGACAGAGTAAGTAGCTAGTGGTAAGAACCCGTGGCAAGGGGCTAGGATGTAAGGAAGCAAGGCGACAAGGGGCAAGAAGCAATACATAAAGCCACACGAGGAGTGTGGCACCGGCAGATGCCACACTGCTCCACAGATTCTGAATCCTGGAGATGACAGCATCCAGGGATAATGATGCTACCACCTCAGCCACTGCCTGACTTCCTCGGTTACTTCCTGACTACCTCAGTCACTGCCTGACTACCTCAGTCACTGCCTGACTACCTCAGTCACGGCTTGACTACCTCAGCCAATGCCTGACTACATTAGTTACTACCTGACTACCTCAGTCACTGCCTGACTACCTCAGTCACTGGCTAGCTACATCGGTCACTGACTACATCAAGTCACTGGCTACCTCAGTCACTGACTACCTCAGTTACTGACTACCTCAGTCACTGACTACCTAAGTCACTGACTACTTAAGTCACTGACTACCTCAGTCACTGACTACCTCAGTCACTGACTACCTCAGTCACTGATTTCCTCAGTCACTGACTACCTCAGTCTCTGACTACCTCAGTCACTAACTAACTCAGTCACTGACTATCTAAGTCTCTGACTTCCGCAGTCTTTTACTACCTCAGTCACTGACTACCTCAGTCACTGACTATCTCAGTCACTGACTATCCCAGTCACTGACTACCTCAGTCACTGACTACCTCAGTCACTGACTACCTCAGTCACTGACTACCTAAGTCACTCACTACTTAAGTCACTGACTACCTCAGTCACTGACTACCTCAGTCACTGATTTCCTCAGTCACTGACTACCTCAGTCTCTGACTACCTCAGTCACTAACTAACTCAGTCACTGACTATCTAAGTCTCTGACTACCTCAGTCAATGACTATCTCAGTGTCTGACTACCTCAGTCACTATCTCAGTCATTGACTACCTCAGTCTCTGACTTCCTCAGTCTTTTACTACCTCAGTCACTTACTACCTCAGTCATTGACTATATCAGTCACTGACTATATCAGTCACTGAATATCCCAGTCACTGACTACCTCAGTCACTGACTATCTCAGTCTCTAACTACCTCAGTCACTGACTACCTCAGTCACTTGCTACCTCAGTCACTGACTACCTCAGTCTCTGACTTCCTCAGTCTCCGACTACCTCAGTCACTGGCTACCTCAGTCACTGACTACCTCAGTCTCTGACTTCCTCAGTCTCTGACTACCTCAGTCACTGACTATCCCAGTCTCTGACTGCCTCAGTCACTGACTTCCTCAGTCACTGACTTCCTCAGTCACTGACTATCCCCGTCTCTGACTACCTCAGTCACTGACTACCTCAGTCACTGACTACCTCAGTCACTGACTATCCCTGACTACCTCAGTCTCTGACTTCCTCAGTCTTTACTACCTCAGTCACTTACTACCTCAGTCTTGACTATCAGTCACTGACTATATCCAGTCACTGAATATCCCAGTCACTGACTCCTCAGTCACTGACTATCTCAGTCCTAACTACCTCAGTCACTGACTACCTCAGTCACTGCTACCTCAGTCACTGACTACCTCAGTCTCTGACTTCCTCAGTCTCCGACTACCTCAGTCACTGGCTACCTCAGTCACTGACTACCTCAGTCACTGACTATCCCAGTCTCTGACTACCTCAGTCACTGACTTCCTCAGTCACTGACTTCCTCAGTCACTGACTATCCCCGTCTCTGACTACCTCAGTCACTGACTACCTCAGTCACTGACTACCTCAGTCACTGACTATCTCTGACTACCTCAGTCTCTGACTTCCTCAGTCTCTGACTACCTCAGTCACTGACTATCCCAGTCTCTGACTACCTCAGTCACTGACTTCCTCAGTCACTGACTTCCTCAGTCATGACTCCGTCCTGACATCCTGATCTCAGACTACCTCAGTCACTGACTACATCAGTCTCTGACTTCCTCAGTCACTGACTACCTCAGTCACTGACTATCTCAGTCTCTGACTACCTCAGTCACTGACCACATCAGTCACTGACTACCTCAGTCACTGACTACCTCAGTCACTGACTATCTAAGTCTCTGACTACCTCAGTCAATGACTACCTCAGTGTCTGACTACATCAGTCACTACCTCAGTCAGTGACTACCTCAGTCACTGACTACCTCAGTCACTAACTACCTCAGTCACTGACTGTCTCAGTCACTGACTATCCCAGTCACTGACTACCTCAGTCACTGACTATCTCAGTCTCTGACTACCTCAGTCAATGACTACCTCAGTCTCTGACTTCCTCAGTCACTACCTCAGTCACTGACTACCTCAGTATCTGACTTCCTCAGTCTCCGACTACCTCAGTCACTGACTATCCCAGTCTCTGACTACCTCAGTCACTGACTACCTCAGTCACTGACTTCCTCAGTCACTGACTATCCCAGTCTCTGACTACCTCAGTCACTGACTACCTCAGTCACTGACTACCTCAGTCACTGACTATCCCAGTCTCTGACTACCTCAGTCACTGACTATCCCTGTCTCTGACTACCTCAGTCACTGACTACCTCAGTCACTGACTATCTCAGTCTCTGACTACCTCAGTCACTGACTACATCAGTCACTGACTACCTCAGTCTCTGACTACCTCAGACAATGAGTACCTCAGTGGCTGACTACCTCAGTCAGTGACTACCTCAGTCTCTGACTTACTCAGTCTTTTACTACCTCAGTCACTGACTACCTCAGTCACTGACTATCTCAGTCACTGACTACCCCAGTCACTGACTACCTCAGTCACTGACTATCTCAGTCTCTGACTGCCTCAGTCAATGATTACCTCAGTCTCCTCCAGTACTACCTCAGTCACTGACTACTCAGCACTACCAGTCATGACTATCTCAGTCACTGGCTATCCAGTCACTGACTACCCAGTCCTGACCTCATCCTGACTACCTCAGTCACTGACTATCCGTCCTGACTACCTCAGTCCTGACTTCCTCAGTCACTGACCTCAGTCACTGACTATCCAGTCTCTGACTACCTCAATCACTGACACCTCGTCACTGCTACCTCAGTCACTGACATCCCGATCTCAGCTGACTACCTCAGTCACTGACTATCCCAGTCCTGACTACCTCAGATCCACTGACACCTCAGTCACTGACACCTCAGTACTGACCCGATCCCAGTGACTCCTGACCTCAACCTCCCGTCCTGACTCCTCAGTCTCTGACTACCTCAGACACTGACTACCTCAGTCACTGACTACCTCAGTTACTGACTACCTCAGTCAGTGTTGTGCAGCTGATGTTGCTTTTGCACAGTCCACCTTCATGGGCCCAGGAGCTGTAATTTAACACTGCAAGGTGATGAAGGTAAACTTGTCTTGTGTACTCGCGAGAATAAATAAAATAAATTATTAATTCTGGAAATATTTATTAGACGAGAGAGAGGAGAAAGAGAGGAGGAGAAGGGAGAGGAAGACGAGGAGGAGGAGGAAAAGGATGAGGTAGTAGAGGAGGAGAGGAGGAAGAAGAAGAATTGAGTTGGTGGTTAAGGAGAGAGAGAGAGAGAGAGAGAGAGAGAGAGAGAGAGAGAGAGAGAAGAGAGAGAGAGAGAGAGAGAGAGAGAGAGAGAGAGAGAGAGAGAAGAGAACTTGTACACAAGACGGGCAGCAAGCAGCAACTTCACTGTGTCTGTAACTGTGGGAAATTTTGGATTTTCCTAAATTTAGCATGTGTAAATTTGAATAATACAATATTTGTGTAATAAAATATAATGCTGATTTGACCCTATCGAGAAATTTCGAGTGAGGGGGGTGGTGTAGAACAGCAACTGAGTGACACCGGGAGGAGACGCTATATTGAATTTAATGTGTGAACACTGGATTGAATTGTGAAATGTGGTCGGGCGTTCTCGAAGGTCAATTGTTTTTTTACGGCCTGAATTTATAATTAGGATCCCGTGTTAATGTCCCCTTCTGAATAATTGCGAAAGGAAATTTGCGTTACCTCAAGAACTGCGTGTGGATGGCGGAACATCACTCACCGGGAAGTGCACCATTATTCCTTGCATTTAGATCTCTAGCTCACCAGTGTAGGGTCTAGGTTTTAGGCAGATGTTGTGGTGTGATCCATCTACAGTAATTAAATGGTGAGTGTTAATACCAATTATATTTTGTGTACCCAGCAAGCCTAATTCTATACAGTCCACAGCTTTAATTTTAACAGAGTAGCTGGTTTTAGTATTGTAATTATTAATTTAATTTCAGGTCAAACTTCTTGTGATAATGGTGAAAAAGTGGACAGTCGAAGGAGATGCCGTTTAGTGACCTACTGTGACCAAGTTAAACTAACCTCACCCAAATTACTTGCAGGTAATAATTCAGATAAGGCTTTGTAAGCCTCTTGCAGGTGATTTGCTCATATAATAATAATAATAATAATAATAATAATAAGAAGAAGAAGAATTCACAAAAGTAACTTTCTCCATAACACCACTTCATCTGAGTTCATTTATTCCCAGAAAGACTCGAGTTTGGAACATGTTGGTACAGCATAATGACGTCAACGAAATAAAGTCAGTTGATCAAATGAAATCGCAGCCGACTGATGGCTCCAACTTCATCCTGTGCCCTATCTGTATTTCTCTTAATAAAAGTCTATAAAATGAGCTGATGTAGATAACAGCTCTTAGCTTGTAAATAAAGTTAGGAACTCTTAACCTAACCTTGTGAAACCCTGTGTGTGTGTGTGAGAGAGAGGAGAGAGAGAGGGAGAGAGAGGAGAGAGAGAGAGAGAGAGAGAGAGAGAGAGAGAGAGAGAGGGAGGAGAGGAGAGAGAGAGAGAGAGAGAGAGAGAGAGAGAGAGAGAGAGAGAGAGAGAGAGAGAGAGAGAGAGAGAGAGAGAGGGAGGGAGGGAGAGAGAGAGAGGAGAGAGAGAGAGAGAGAGAGAGAGAGAGAGAGAGAGAGAGAGAGAGAGAGAGAGAGAGAGAGAGAGAGAGGGGAGGAGGAGGAGAAGAGAGAGGGAGAGAGAGAGAGAGAGAGGAGAGAGAGAGGAGAGAAGAGAGAGAGAGAAGAAGAGAGAGAGAGAGGAGGAGAGAGAGAGAGAGAGAGAAAGAGGGAGAGAGGGAGGAGAGGGGAAGAGAGAGAGAGAGGGAGGAAAAGAGAAGAGGAGAGAGGAGAAGAGAGGAGGAAGAGAGAGAGAGAGACAGAGAGAGAGAGAGAGAGAGAGAGAGAGAGAGAGAGAGAAAAGCAAAATTGGGAGATACCGTCAACCATCTTCCTTGGTTCTGTCCACTACTACATTTCTCCACCTTCTCCTGCCCTTCCGTTGCCACTGCTCTTCTCCACCCCTTAACCTCCTCACCTCAACCTTCCTCCCCTTCACTTCCCTCCCCCTTCCCTCCCAACCTCTGCACAGCAGCAATAACAGAGAACAAAAATTTATGAGTTTCGTGAATTCTCATTGGGCAGTGTTGGTGGTGTTGTGTTGGTGGTGTTGGTGGTGTTGGTGGTGTTGGTGTTGGTGGTGTTGGTGGTGTTGGTGGTGTGTGGTGTTGGTGTTGGTGGTGTTGGTGTTGGTGTGTGTGGTGTTGGTGGTGTTGGTGATGGTGTTGGTATTGGTGGTGATGGTGGTATTGGTGATGGTATTGGTGGTGGTGGTGATGATGATGGTATTGGTGGTGGTGGTGGTATTGGTGGTGGTATTGGTGGTGGTGGTGATGATGGTATTGGTGGTTGTGGTGATGGTGGTATTGGTGGTGGTGGTGATGGTGGTGGTGGTATTGGTGGTGGTATTGGTGGTGGTGGTGATGATGATGGTATTGGTGGTGGTGGTGGTATTGGTGGTGGTATTGGTGGTGGTGGTGGTGATGATGATGGTATTGGTGGTTGTGGTGATGGTGGTATTGGTGGTGGTGGTGATGGTGGTGGTGGTATTGGTGGTGGTGGTATTGGTGGTGGTGGTGGTGGTGGTGGTATTGGTGGTGGTGGTATTGGTGGTGATGGTGGTATTGGTGGTGATGGTGATGGTGGTATTGGTGGTAGTGGTGATGGTGGTATTGCTGGTGGTGGTGATGGTGGTATTGCTGGTGGTGGTGATGGTATTGGTGGTGGTGGTATTGGTGGTGGTGGTGGTATTGGTGGTGGTGGTGGTATTGGTTGTGGTGGTATTGGTGGTGGTGGTGGTATTGGTGGTGGTGGTGGTATTGGTGGTGTTGGTATTGGTGGTGGTGGTGGTATTGGTGGTGGTGGTGGTGGTGGTTGTTGGTGGTGATGGTGGTTGTTGGTGGTGATGGTGGTAGTGGTACTGGCAGTGGTGGTTGAGGTGTTGTTGTTGTTGTTGTGGCTGTGGTTGTGGTGGTGGTGATGGTGGAGCTGGTGGTGCTCGTGGTGGTGTTGTTGTTGTTATTAGTGGTGGTGGTGGTGGTGGTATTGGTGATGGTGGTGGTAGTTGTAATAGAGGTGTTGTTGTTGTTGTTGGTTGTGGTGGTGATGGTGGTGTTGGTGGTTGTGGTGGTGATGGTGGTGTTGGTGGTTGTGGTGGTGATGATGGTGTTGGTGGTTGTGGTGGTGATGATGGTGGTGGTGGTGGTGGTGGTGATGGTGGTGTTGGTGGTTGTGGTGATGGTGGTAATGGTGGTGGTATTGGTGGTGGTGGTGGAAGTGGTGGTAGTTGTGGAGGTGATAGTGGGGTGGTGGTAGTTGTGGTGGTGGTGGTAATGGATTTAGTTGTGGTAGTGGTGGTGATTGTGGTGGTAGTGGATTTAGTTGTTGTGGTGGTAGTTGTTGTGGTAGTTGTGGTGGTGGTAGTGATGGTGGTAGAAGCACCTCCGTCTTAGTACTGTCTGGGAGAATGCTGTTCTCAGCTCGTGTTAGGTGTTTGGTCTGAATGTTTGGAAGAGTAACTCTGTGCAATTCTGTTCACAGAACATCATTTAGACTTAGTGATATTTGACCTTTTTGGAGGTTGTTTCCTGGCAACAATATTATCTCTGGTCCTGAGTTCAACTCTTGACCTACAGTGTTCTGGCATCTACGCTCTGTCGTAGTCAGAAATGTGGAATTGCTGAGCTCAGTTTCATTAATAAGTGAGTTACATAAGAACATAAACATAAGAAAGGAGGAACACTGCAGTAGGCCTGTTGGCCCATACTAGGCAAGTCCTTCACATACCCATAAGAACAGTTTAGCCTATTCAGGGAAGATCTGTTGATTGTGCCCCAGTTAGTGAGACTTTTTTTTTTTTATATTTTATTATAAAACCCAAACATTACAGTCCTAACAATATACATCACAAATCATCACATACACATGTGACTAAACAAATTACATAAGTGACTCCTCACAAAAGTAAGCACAAATGCTTTAACATTATTTTGACAATAACAAATTCTTGGTTCACACAAACCATCAACATTAACTTACATCACCAAAAGTGTATATTACAAAAACCAACAATTACTATTATGCACATATATGACATTAAACTGCCATACAAAGGCTTTCCTATACTCTATAATAAAAACAACCCCCCACCTAAAACTATACTCAGTCAAAAAAAAATCCTTCTACATTATTCCCCTTTATGAAACATACATATGTGATACACCTTACATGGTATTTATATCATTAAGTCACATTCACATGTGACCAATAAAAAATTAACCATAAATTCATCTAAAAAATAAGCGCAACACGCTTAAATATAATTAGACCATAACCTAAATCATGTTTAACACAGACCATCATCACAACATACATCACCTAAGGTTATACAAAGGTACTTTACAAACTCCAACAACACTATTATACTCATATATAACTGAACTTCCCAAACATAGGATGTCCTAACCTATAAAATTAATGTTCAAACCCCACTTTATTTTACTGACCACCTGAACATACTATTCTGGCCATCATAACTCCTTGTCCACTAACCCTTTTTACAAAACATACATATGTGATCCACCTTACATGTTATGTATGAACAGCAACATTTTATAACAGGTATTTAAGGAATAATTCCAATATATCAAAAATTTAACTACATATTGTTGTGTTACTAACACAAGTCATTATACACAAAAAAAAACTTCGCTAACAATGGTTCTATATCACCATTCTCACACCATAAACTCCTAATTGAGGTTAAATCTTTGCATAATCTAAACCTAATTTGGCTTTTACATACACATGAACAACCATGCCACTTATAATGGTCTTGCCTAGAAACATACAAAAGAAACCACAACTGTTGCTATTTATCATTACATTATCCCTACCAAAGCATTGTCGACATGACAAAAACCTTGTTTCACTAAACCATACAACTTACATCGTTACACAACCATAACGTTGAAAACCTCAATTCTAACTTGACCTATAGATCAAGTTAGAACAACAAACCAAAGATTACAAAAATAACATAAGTTAGACAAAGGCTGTTAAACATCAATAACCACCATCAAACCAAAGGAAACACTGCCACAACCTCAGAAAACCTATGCCCCCATACCCCTTAAAACCCACCCTCAAAACCCAACCACTAACACTACCCCCACATTAACCCACCTCCATCCACACAACCACTAAGACCCCCTAACTTTCCTCGAAAACTAACACCCCCTACCCATCCTCCCCAACCTACGTAACCCACCCACCGTCATATCTCTGTAAACCTCCGGAAAACTGTCTCCAACTTCTACCGTAAATTACTTCATTCCTATATTTCGTTTTAACAAATACCGCAGCTAGAACCTTGACCATCACTACCCCTTCCACCTCTCTCATGTACCATATATTATATAAATAGTCTAACATAATGTATGTTATAGCCCTACGTACGCCTTCCGGAAATTCACTCAGCTCTAAACTTAGAGCACGTAACACCGATACTTCGTCCCCCCCTATCCATCCCAATACCCTGTGCAACCATATTGTTACCAACTCTAAGCTTCTACAAAAATACACTGCATGAAAAGCCGTCTCATATTCCCCACACTTCGGACAAACCCCATCTCTTGCAAACCCCATAATAAACAGTTGCCCCGTAGCCAATATGCCGTGCAAAAACCTATAACCTAATTCCCTAACTCTCGGAGCCACCTTGACTTTGTTCAACCAACCCCAAATACTTTTCCACCCATATAAGGAAACAATGCCTCCCTTGCAACACCACCTCATTACTACTAATCCTATCCAACCTACGTAACTTAACCTTAGCAGGTTCACGTACCACTAACAGAAACCTAATGACTTTCTCGCACTCTACTAGCTCTTTACCCCTCCACCATTTCCTCACTTCCCTCATTACCCCCCCTATTTTCCTACCCCCCCTACCTCCCATCAGCAAAAACTCTTGCTTCAGAAAACACTTCTCAGGCGCCTTCTCAAAGGCACCAAACCCAAACCTCCCCACTTCACTCTCGTTTCTACCACCTCCTACTTAACCAATGCCTACCCTCCCCATATAAAACTCAAAACACCTTTTTCCAGTCTACGCACGTCTTCTTCAACTAGAGGGAACACTCCCACTCTGAACCAAAGTTTACTATAAATCAGTACATTAATCACTACCACCCTTTGCAATAAAGTAATTTCTTTGGAACCCCAACCCTGCATCCTGCCTAAAGCCCTATCCACTACCCCCTTCGAATTCTCCTCCCTGGCCCTCCCTAAATCATTACTAAAAATTATACCACAAACTTTCAAAACACGAACACATGACCAACCCTCTCTCTCCCCCAACGTTCCCCCCACCCACCTTCCCACCTCTAGCAACAAGGACTTACGTTTATTCACTTCCATACCTGTTAACTTACTAAACCTCACCACTATCTCACCTACCCACCTCAAAACTTTCTACAGATGTAACTAACAGATTTGTGTCATCAACATAACCTATGACCTCTGCCCTACACGCGTCCCTTTTCCCTGTGCCCCTTCCCCCTTCTCTACTAACCTATAAAACGGGTCCTGTAAAATAGCAAATAATAATTGAGACAACGGACAACCCTGACGTATACCCTTTTCCATCCTAACTTCCCACCCTAAACGTCCATTTATCTGCATCCTCATTACCGCATTCTCATACAATTGCTTTACCCAACCCACCACCTCACCCTCAAAACCCATGCGCATCATGACATCAAATAATACCTTCCTATTAACCCTATCATACGCCGTAGCCCAATCCAGACCTAACACCCCTCCCTCAGTACATTCCTCAATAAAACCCTTAATCCTTCTGTGCCCATGTCTCATACTCCTACCCGGTATACCATATTGTCCCCCATGTAACCAGATCCCCATTCTCCTCCTCAACCTGTTTGCCAAAAGTTTTGCATAAATCTTATAATCTGTACTCATCAACATTATTACTCTATAATCATGAAAACTTCTCGCACCCTCCCTCTTTGGCACCAATACCCCCACCCCCGTCCTTACCATTTCCCCCAATACCCCTTCCCCCTTCATATCATTAAACACTTTCACCAACACATCTTTCAACACATCCCAAAACTGAACATATAACTCCCCAGGTAACCCAACTATCCCAGGCGTTTTCCCATCCTGAGGCCTTTAACTGCCTCCCACACTTCCTCCTCCGTATAACTCCTCTAACTCTTCCCTTTCCTCCTCTGTCACTCTCTCAATAATATGTCCCAAAATTCCCTCTTCCCCCCCTTTCAATTCCTCCGTTTCCTCATATTTTTTCCCAAACCACACTTCCCCATACCCTCCCATTGCTTCCGTGGTTTTTAACACACTCCCAACATCATACCCCCCCATACCCTCATCTACCTCAATTGCACCAATCGTCATTACCTCCCTTCGTTTCCTAAACCTTCTCAGCACAACTGTCGACACTTTATCTCCCCATAATACCTCTTCCATACCACTTCTCAACCTCAGCGCCTGAAACCTCTCATTCTGTAACTCCTGCAATGCTGCCCTCACCCCTTCCCTTTCCTCACCCCTACCAGCCCCCACTCCCCTAGACCCTGCAACAAACTCTCCAAATACCTTTGATACCCAAACCTAAATCGTGCATCTTCCCTGCCCAGTCTCATAAAAAAATCCTTTATGGCTGGTTTCCCCCTATCATTCCACCACTTCGCAACCCCATAATACCCCTACCCCTCCCCACACCCCACTCCACCAACCCTCAAAATTCATCTCCCCTCCTAACCTACTCAGCAAACTAACATTTAACTTCCAATAACTCCCATATACCCGCACCGCACCCTCCCATCCCAGTTGTGCTAACACACCTTTATGATCAGAGAACCCCACATCAACACACTCCACCTTCTCCACTACCACCGCTTTCGTAACATATATTCTATCTAACCTCGCTGCATGTGCACCCCTACAATAAGTATATTCCACTAATTCATTCCCACCTACCACATCCACCACACCCACTGCATTAAATACTTCCCTCAGTATTTTCAATACTGGCGTTGAACCCCTCGGCTCCACATCCTTTACACGTATGACACTATTCCAGTCTCCCCAATTACGGTTACTTGAGGTAATCCCGGAAGGCGTATATCAATTCTGACCTCACAAAATCCTCCTTACTTTTAAACTCTGCACCGCTGGCAAATAAACCCCAGGAAACAAACTTGCACTACACCCCACCTACCATCCACCCTAACAACCCTACCCCTCCCCCACCTCCCATGAACCTAAAGTAAAAGGACACCCCTCCCTCACACCCACACCCACTCCCCCTTTTAATAAATCCGTCCTACCCACACATAACCTATACCCCTTTAAAGCCAACTCCTCCCACTCCTAAAATTGTGTTCCTGAAAAAACACAACGTCTACATGAAGCCTACTTAGCGTAACCTCGACCCATTTCCTTTTAACCTCCTGACGAAGGCCATTCATATTCATGCTAATACACTTGAAAGTAGAGACATAGGTTTCCCCTTCCGTTGCGGCAGTGTACCTTCACCTTTACCATTCCTTACAGCCTGTAAACCACCCTTTTTCTTTCCAACTGCTGTTGCTGACACTCCAGTACTACTCCTCTCCCTCACCCCCCCCTTTACCCTTCATCACTTCTGTCCAAGCCTTTTTCCCGGGCGCTGTCCCGGTGTTATGATGTCATTTTCTGCCTCTTCCCCTGATCTCTTCCGAGATTCACTCTTATCCATCTCTACTCCCTCTTCCTCACACTGTTGATGTATCTCCACTTCAACCCTCACCTCCGTTGCCTCTTCCCCCACTCGCTGTCTCGTCAATAGGCAGGTGCACCCTGTCTATCAGCCTGTCTCCAATGTCGCTCTGCATCAAATCTAAATCCTCACCACCAATAATCTCACCCAAGTCTCTCAGTATTGCTTCATCAATACCCTCACTTACCCCACTCTCATGTACACTCTCATGTTCCATGTCATTAGCCACGTCTTCACCACCCGTCAACTCACTGTCAACCCTCTCTTCCTCTTTGTCCACCTCCTCACTCCATTGGGAGACTTCCAAGCCAACATTCTGCACACTTGCTGGTTCCTCAACAGCTCCTTCTGTCACATGCTCATTATCCACCGGTCTCTTCGCTGTCTCTTCATTGTTCCTCACCACTTCCTTACGTCTCTCACAAACGGCTGCATAATGTCCAGATTGTCCACACAACCTGCAAGTTTTCACTTGCCCCTGGTAATGAACATAAATCTGTGTGCGAAAACATTCCATTAGCACATAAGACGGTATGGGTTTCCTCAAACTCATTTTTACTGAGTATGACCCTTCCAACAAACCAGCGTATGGCCCCTGCGCCCATCTTCCTATATTTATAGCATGAATGACACCATATTCTTTCATTACGTCACGTATATCTTCAGGGCAAGCCTCAAATGGTATATTATGAAGTTTTACCCACTTGTATACTGTCGAGACGTCCCGTAGACAAACCTCTACTCCCATGTTGACCACCATCTTCTTGTCCTGGTAGACATCCACCACACGTTGATACACCTCAGTGCTTGCAAATTTCACAAAGACTCGTCGTATCCCATTCATGGCCACTCCATAAAGGTCCTCATAAGATACGCCGTAGATGTCACGTAGAATAGCTGTCAATAAGACGTCAGCATTCGCCGGTAGAATCGTTCCCTGCAGTAGCTCAATACATACAGTATTAACTCGTCGTCGATAGTTGGCAGTCATCTTGTTTGAAAAACAAGTCTCACTATGCCGCCGCTAGGGTAGAGCCAGCACGTCCGCTCACCACCAGAGCTGGACGCGGAATAATAGTGAGACTTTTGTCTCCTTCCTTCCTTTCCTGACACTGAGCTGTTCACTGCTGCTTTGTACATTATCGTCATATTGTTCAGGCAAGCTGCTTGATTGTTTTGATGGTATAGAAGCTAGTTTATCTAGGGACTTCTTGTTCTCAGTCACTTTCTAATTCTAGTTGAGTCTTAGTCTTACCGAGTATTACCAAACACATACACACACACACATATTTACAGTATTCTTGTACTAATGAGTACAACTAATAGCAACGTACCTGATGGTACATATTAAGAGTATTATAGTGTACAGTATATTAATGTCCCCATTGCACCATAAGCTTATATGTACAGAATAAGTGACATTCAAAAGTACAGCACAATATACTCCAAGAGTCGTGTAGGTACTTGTATCCTAACTCTTGTTCAAGTTACATTAATTGTAACTATTACCACCTAGACACCTTTGTTATTAAAGATCTCAACTTTGGTTGGTCTGTGTTCATTCAGTTGCTCTCGAAAAAGTTCTATTAAGAAGCACCTAATTTCCTGGATAACTGAACTAGAACACTGTGACTGTTACGAACCCAGAAGCAGGATAGGTACTAGAAGGGGATTAATAAGTTAAGCTAGTAATCTCAGCATCTATCTTCACTTAGTAGATGTAAGATTCTCTAACAGTGATGGTGTTGGTGGAAGGGGTGGTGGTGGTGGTGGTGTTGTTGGTGGTAATTGGTTGAAGTGGTGGTGATCATGCAGTTCTACAATACACTGGTAGACCTTGTTTATATTTACATTGTGTTAGTTGGATAACTAGTTAGTTAAGTCCTTTCTTGTTTTATGACTGCTGTCAGCAGGTGTTGTGTTCACTGTACCCCACTACTGTCAGCATGTGTTGTGTTCACTGTACCAGAGTACTGTCAGCAGGTGTTTTGTTCACTGTACCCCACTACTGTCAGCAGGTGATGTGTTCACTGGACCATAGTACTGTCAGCAGGTGTTGTGTTCACTGTACCAGAGTACTGTCAGCAGGTGTTGTGTTCACTGTACCAGAGTACTGTCAGCAGGTGTTGTGTTCACTGTACCCCACTACTGTCAACAGGTGATATGTTCACTGTTACCACACTACTGTCAGCAGGTGATGTGTTGACTGTACCCCACTACTGTCAACAGGTGATGTGTTCACTGTTACCACACTACTGTCAGCAGGTGTTTTGTTCACTGTACCCCACTACTGTCAGCAGGTGTTGTGTTCACTGAACCATAGTACTGTCAGCAGGTGTTGTGTTCACTGTACCCCACTACTGTCAGCAGGTGTTGTGTTCACTGTACCAGAGTACTGTCAGCAGGTGTTGTGTTCACTGTACCCCACTACTATCAGCAGGTGTTGTGTTCACTGGACCATATTACTGTCAGCAGGTGTTGCGTTCACTCTACCTCACTACTGTCAACAGGTGATGTGTTCACTGTTACCACACTACTGTCAGCAGGTGTTGTGTTCACTGTACCCCACTACTGTCAGCAGGTGTTGTGTTCACTGTACCCCACTACTGTCAACAGGTGTTGTGTTCACTGTTACCACACTACTGTCAGCAGGTGATGTGTTCACTGTACCCCATTAATGTCAGCAGGTGTTCCGTTCACTGTACCACACTACTGTCAACAGGTGTTGTGTTCACTGTTACCACACTACTGTCAGCAGGTGTTGTATTCACTGTTACCACACTACTGTCAGCAGGTGTTGCGTTCACTGTTACCACACTACTGTCAGCAGGTGTTGTGTTCACTGTTACCACACTATTGTCAGCAGGTGTTGTGTTCACTAGACCATAGTACTGTCAGCAGGTGTTGTGTTCACTGGACCATAGTACTGTCAGCAGGTTTTGTCTTCACTGTACCCCACTACTTTCAGCAGGTGTTGTGTTCACTAGACCATAGTACTGTCAGCAGGTGTTGTGTTCACTAGACCATAGTACTGTCAGCAGGTGTTGTGTTCACTGGACCATAGTACTGTCAGCAGGTGTTGCGTTCACTGTACCCCACTACTGTCAACAGGTGATATGTTCACTGTTACTACACTACTGTCAGCACGTGATGTGTTGACTGTACCCCACTACTGTCAACAGGTGATGTGTTCACTGTTACCACACTACTGTCAGCAGGTGTTTTGTTCACTGAACCATAGTACTGTCAGCAGGTGTTGTGTTCACTGTACCCCACTACTGTCAGCAGGTGTTGTGTTCACTGTACCAGAGTACTGTCAGCAGGTGTTGTGTTCACTGTACCCCACTACTATCAGCAGGTGTTGTGTTCCCTGGACCATAGTACTGTCAGCAGGTTTTGTCTTCACTGTACCCCACTACTGTCAGCAGGTGTTGTGTTCACTAGACCATAGTACTGTCAGCAGGTGTTGTGTTCACTGGACCATAGTACTGTCAGCAGGTGTTGCGTTCACTGTACTCCACTACTGTCAACAGGTGATGTGTTCACTGTTACCACACTACTGTCAGCAGGTGATGTGTTGACTGTACCCCACTACTGTCAACAGGTGATGTGTTCACTGTTACCACACTACTGTCAGACGGGTGTTGCGTTCACTGTACCCCACTACTGTCAACAGGTGATGTGTTCACTGGACCATAGTACTGTCAACAGGTGATGTGTTCACTGTTACCACACTACTGTCAGCAGGTGATGTGTTCACTGTACCCCATTAATGTCAGCGGGTGTTCCGTTCACTGTACCACACTACTGTCAACAGGTGATGTGTTCACTGTTACCACACTACTGTCAGCAGGTGTTGTGTTCACTGTACCCCACTACTGTCAACAGGTGTTGTGTTCACTATACCACACTACTGTCAGCAGGTGTTGTGTTCACTGGACCATAGTACTGTCAGCAGGTGATGCGTTCACTCTACCCCACTACTGTCAACAGGTGATGTGTTCACTGTTACCACACTACTGTCAGCAGGTGATGTGTTCACTGTACCCCATTAATGTCAGCAGGTGTTCCGTTCACTGTACCACACTACTGTCAACAGGTGTTGTGTTCACTGTTACCACACTACTGTCAGCAGGTGTTGTATTCACTGTTACCACACTACTGTCAGCAGGTGTTGCGTTCACTGTTACCACACTACTGTCAGCAGGTGTTGTGTTCACTGTTACCACACTACTGTCAGCAGGTGTTGTGTTCACTGTTACCACACTACTGTCAGCAGGTGTTGTGTTCACTGTTACCACACTACTGTCAGCAGGTGATGTGTTCAATGTTACCACACTACTGTCAGCAAGTGTTGTATTCACTGTTACCACACTACTGTCAGCAAGTGTTGTATTCACTGTTACCACACTACTGTCAGCAAGTGTTGTATTCACTGTTACCACACTACTGTCAGCAAGTGTTGTATTCACTGTTACCACACTACTGTCAGCAGTTGTGGAGTTCACTGTACCACACTGCTGTCTGCAGAAGTACCTAGATTGTTCAATATACATTATGTATCACGCACTATACATCATACAATATACATCATACGATGTACATAATCCATTCTATCTTTATTCTTCCTAATAACACAACATCAATAAAGCAATTTTTACCTTTAATAATAAACTAAAACCCCATAAAAAATCACAAAACTCTTAGTAAATTATCATTGAAAATATAGAAATAAAGAGAAGTGTTAGATCAGTGTTATGTTGAGAATTGTGTCACTGGAGAAGTGTTAGATCAGTGTTATGTTGAGTCTTGTGTCACTGGAGAAGAGAAGTGTTAGATCAGTGTTATGTTGAGTATTGTGTCACTGGAGAAGTGTTAGATTCAGTTAGCTTTCATGTTGAGTTTTTTGTGTGTCGCTGGAGAAGAGAAGTGTTAGATCAGTGTTAAGTTGAGTCTTGTGTCACTGGAGAAGTGTTAGATCAGTGTTATGTTGAGTCTTGTGTCACTGGAGAAGAGAAGTGTTAGATCAGTGTTAAGTTGAGTCTTGTGTCACTGGAGAAGTGTTAGATCAGTGTTATGTTGAGTCTTGTGTCACTGGAGAAGAGAA
Organism: Cherax destructor; assembly: GCA_009830355.1. NCBI lineage: Eukaryota > Metazoa > Arthropoda > Malacostraca > Decapoda > Parastacidae > Cherax > Cherax destructor. The sequence goes on from WNWK01002060.1 coordinate 158,642, forward strand.
GTGTTAGATCAGTGTTAAGTTGAGTCTTGTGTCCCTGGAGAAGAGAAGTGTTAGATCAGTGTTATGTTGAGTCTTGTGTCACTGGAGAAGATAAGTGTTAGATCAGTGTTATGTTGAGTATTGTGTCACTGGAGAAGAGAAGTGTTAGATCAGTGTTATGTTTAGTCTTGTGTCACTGGAGAAGAGAAGTGTTAGATCAGTGTTATGTTGAGACTTGTGTCACTGGATAAGTGTTAGATCAGTGTTATGTGTAGTATTGTGTCACTGGAGAAGAGAAGTGTTGGATCAGTGTTAAGTTGAGTCTTGTGTCACTGGAGAAGAGAAGTATTGGATCAGTGTTAAGTTGAGTCTTGTGTCACTGGAGAAGTGTTAGATCAGTGTTATGTTGAGTCTTGTGTCACTGGAGAAGAGATGTGTTAGATCAGTGTTATGTTGAGTCTTGTGTCACTGGAGAAGAGAAGTGTTAGATCAGTGTTATGGTGAGTCTTGTGTCACTGGAGAAGAGATATGTTAGATCAGTGTTATGTTGAGTATTGTGTCACTTGAGAAGAGAAGTGTTAGATCAGTGTTAAGTTGAGTCTTGTGTCACTGGAGAAGAGAAGTGTTAGATCAGTGTTAAGTTGAGTCTTGTGTCACTGGAGAAGAGAAGTGTTAGATCAGTGTTAAGTTGAGTCTTGTGTCACTGGAGAAGATAAGTGTTAGATCAGTGTTATGTTGAGTCTTGTGTCACTGGAGAAGAGAAGTGTTAGATCAGTGTTATGTTGAGTCTTGTGTCACTGGAGAAGAGAAGTGTTAGATCAGTGTTATGTTGAGTCTTGTGTCACTGGAGAAGAGAAGTGTTAGATCAGTGTTATGTTGAGTCTTGTGTCACTGGAGAAGAGATGTGTTAGATCAGTGTTATGTTTAGTCTTGTGTCACTGGAGAAGAGAAGTGTTAGATCAGTGTTATGTTTTGTCTTGTGTCACTGGAGAAGAGAAGTGTTAGATCAGTGTTATGTTGAGACTTGTGTCACTGGATAAGTGTTAGATCAGTGTTATGTGTAGTATTGTGTCACTGGAGAAGAGAAGTGTTGGATCAGTGTTAAGTTGAGTCTTGTGTCACTGGAGAAGTGTTAGATCAGTGTTATGTTGAGTCTTGTGTCACTGGAGAAGAGAAGTGTTAGATCAGTGTTATGTTGAGTCTTGTGTCACTGGAGAAGAGAAGTGTTAGATCAGTGTTATGTTGAGTCTTGTGTCACTGGAGAAGAGATGTGTTAGATCAGTGTTATGTTGAGTATTGTGTCACTGGAGAAGAGAAGTGTTAGATCAGTGTTATGTTGACTCTTGTGTCACTGGAGAAGAGAAGTGTTAGATCAGTGTTATGTTCAGTATTGTGTCACTGGAGAAGAGAAGTTTTAGATCAGTGTTATGTTTAGTCTTGTGTCACTGGAGAAGAGATGTGTTAGATCAGTGTTATGTTGAGTATTGTGTCACTGGAGAAGAGAAGTGTTAGATCAGTGTTATGTTTAGTCTTGTGTCACTGGAGAAGAGATGTGTTAGATCAGTGTTATGTTGAGTCTTGTGTCTCTGGAGAAGAGCAGTGTTCCTGTGTCACTGGAGAAGAGAAGTGTTCCTGTGTCACTGGAGAAGAGAAGTGTTCCTGTGTCACTGGAGAAGAGAAGTGTTCCTGTGTGTCTGGGAGGAAGATTCTGTAGTAGGTTAGGAAATCCTTGGTTACATGTGATTATTCATTGCTGGGATGTTTACTAGTTTTTGTTTCTTCTTCCTCCCTTCCTTCCTTCCTTTCCAATGTCCCTCACACTCTCTCTCCGTCCCTTCCCTCCCATTCTCCCTCATTCCCTCCCTCCCTCTCTCCCTCACAGTACCATCGTACCAGCCTCTATTTCTTCAATAAAGACTTGATAAAAGGAAATAAATCAAAAGAGAGAGAGAAAGAGAGAGAGAGAGAGAGAGAGAGAGAGAGAGAGAGAGAGAGAGAGAGAGAGAGAGAGAGAGAGAGAGAGAGAGAGAGAGAGAGAGAGAGAGAGAGAGAGAAGAGAGAGAGAGAGAGAGAGAGAGAGAGAGAGAGAGAGAGAGAGAGAGAGAGAGAGAGAGAGAGAGAGAGAGAGAGAGAGAGAGAGAGAGAGAGAGAGAGAGAGATAGTGAAGTATAAGTGAAGTATATATGCTGGGATATTCACACTTCTCTCTGAATATACACTCCTCTTGTTTTATATACACTGAGATATACATACCTCTCAGTGTATATACACCAAGACCTGTGTATCGCTAGGTGTATATTAACTTCTTTGGGTATATACACTTAGAGATACATACCCCTCGGTGTATGTATGAGTGATAGACATCTTACAATATATATGAACTGAGTGATATTCACATCTCGGTTAATATACACTGAAATATATACATCTCTCAGTGTATATACACTGAGAGACATTCACTTCATGGTGTATATACCGTGAAAGATACACACTTCTCAGTGTATATAAACTGAGGAATATTTATATTTCTGTGTATAGGCTGAAAAATACACATCTTTCTATGTATATACACTGAAAAACACACACGTCTCAGTGTATATACACTGCTAGATACTCACATCTCGGCGAATATACACTGAAAGATTCACTTATATCTGTGAATATACACTGAGTGACACAGACATCTCGGAGTATATACATTGAAAGATTCATTTATATCTGTGAATATACATTGATTGACACAGACATCTCGGAGTATATACATTGAAAGATTCACTTATATCTGTGAATATACACTGATTGACGCAGATATCTCGGAGTATATACATTGAAAGACTAACGCCTCACTGTGTATATACACAGAAAGATTCACACTTCACTGAGTATATACACTTGTCAGTGTATATACTCAGATCATTATTTAAATCCCAGAAATGTAAAGATAATTCTAGCTTTAAAAATAACACACAATTTCATTACCTGGTTTAAAAAGGCCACTATATAAATTACCTGGTTTGAAAAGATCGTTGTATATAAATTTCTCAGAGTTTTATGATTAAAAATATATATACCAGTGTTGAAAATATTTAAGATTCTGAATCATAATTATTTGTGGTCTAATTACAAAATATAGAGAAATAATAATAATAATAATAATAATAATAATAATAATAATAATAATAATAATAAGAAGAAGAAGAAGAAGAAGAAGAAGAATAGTAATAATAACACTAATAATAATAATAATAATAATAATAATAATAATAATAATAATAATAATAATGCTTAGAAAAAGGCAAAGAGGAAGGATATGAAGATGAAGAGATGAAGATAATAAAGAAGACGAATAAGATAAAAATGATTAATATTAATATCAATCTTGTAAATCATTCACCACTTTTCTGTTGGCCCTCAAATTCAATTTCTTATAACTTTCAAATTATCCTCAAAAGCATCTTTCTTTTAATGTAAGCTAGCTCAAACTTGCTCACAATCTAGATAATACTTCTAAATTCAGAGGGAATCTCGCTGACAGTGAGGGTAATGAGTTGAGTTTGTGTGTGAAGAATAACTCATTGGTGAGGAGAACCTAGTAGGCCTGGGAGGCCTGGTAGGCCTGAGAGGCACTGGTAGGCCTGGGAGGCCCTGGTAGGCATGGTAGGCCTGGTAGGTAGGCCATCACAACATTCCTGGCTGCTGTGAGAGACTTGCCAAATCCTGAAACAAGATTAGACCAATAACGCCAGCGAACTTTGAGCTGCTGTACGAGAGTAATCATATTACTCGCAACATCAGTCGCACTCGTACGTCTGGCAGATGTGGTTGTAAGTCTGGCAGCCGTAGTCGTGCGTTTGGCACCGAAACATGGGTACTAAACTATGGTCTGAAATATGGGTACTAAACCATGGTTGAAAAAATGGGTACTAAACCATGGTCAGAAAATGGATAGTCAATAAATTAGCTGAAGATTAGCAAAGAAGTTAATGAGCTGGGTGAGAATATGTGTATTCTGAATTATTTAGAAATATAAATGACAGTCACTAAATATATATGTAAATATATATATATATATATATATATATATATATATATATATATATATATATATATATATATATATATATATATATATATATATATTAGTGTGTATAGTTTACAAGCTCACGGGATTACGACGGTGAGGTTGGTGTTGCTGCGGTGTTATGTGATATTCATGAGATAACCCAGATCTCTCTCTCTCTCACTGTATTTCTTTCTCTCTGTCTGTCTCTCTCTCTCCTTTTCTCTCCTTTGTCCCTTTCTAATTTGCTCTAATTTCTCTTTTTTTCCACATAGAGTTTTACGTGGTTAAGTTTCCTAACTTTATTTAAAACTAACAACTGTTACATACCACATATAATTTGAACGTATTTATTGTTAAGAGAAATACAGATATGGATCAGGATGAAGTTGCAGCCACCAGGGGGCCACCGATTTCATTTAGCCAACTGACTTTATTTCGTTGATGCCATTATGTTGTACGAACACGTTCCAGTCTCGAGTCTCAGGGAATAAATGATCACAGTGAAGCAATTGTTCTGGAGAAGGATACAATCAGAGTGTAGTTGCTGCCCGTCTTGTGGTATACAAGCTCACATCTCTCTCTCTCTCTCACTCTCTCTCTCCCAGCAGGAGCGAGGTGAACATTACACCAGGCAATGTTTACATTAAACAGAACAAAAACGCAGCGTTCTTAATATAAGCAATGACTCCCTCAGGGGTTACAAATTCAGGTTGGAAGGCGGCCGCTGTTAAATAGCAGTTGCTGGTGCATGTTGCAACTGTCAGCCCTTATAATGTTGCAGGGAAGTGCCCTGATGTTGCTCAAGTTGCCCTGATGTTGCTCAAGGTGCCCTGATGTTGCTCAAGTTGCCCTGATGTTGCTCAAGGTGCCCTGATGTTGCTCAAGTTGCCCTGATGTTGCTCAAGGTGCCCTGATGTTGCCCAAGGTGCCCTGATGTTGCCCAAGGTGCCCTGATGTTGCTCAAGGTGCCCTGATGTTGCCAAGGTGCCCTGATGTTGCTCAAGGTGCCCTGATGTTGCCCAAGGTGCCCTGATGTGTCCAAAGGTGCCCTGATATTGCTCAAGGTTCCTTGATGTTGCTCAAGGTGCCCTGATGTTGCCCAAGGTGCCCTGATGTTGCCCAATGTGCCCTGATGTTGCTCAAGGTTCCCTGATGTTGCTCAAGGTGCCCTGATGTTGCTCAAGGTGCCATGATGTTGATCAAGGTGCCATGATGTTGCTCAAAGTGCCATGATGTTGCTCAAGGTGCCCTGATGTTGATGAATGTGCCCTTATGTTGCCCAAGGTGCCTTGATATTGCTCGAGGTTCCCTGATGTTGATAAAGGTGCTCTGATGTTGCCCAAGGGCCCAGATATTGCCCAAGGTGCCCTGATATTGCTAAAGGTGCCCTGGTGTTGATGAAAGTGCCCAGATATTGTCCAAGGTTCCCTGATGTTGCTCAAGATGCCCTGATGTTGCCCAAGGTGCCCTGATGTTAATGAACGTACCCTGATGTTGTCCAACGTACCCAGATGTTTTTGAAAGTGCCCTGATGTTTCTGAACGTGTCTTGATGTTTTTGAAGGTGCCCTAATATTTCTGAATGTGTCCTGATATTTTTAAGGTGCTCTGATATTTTTAAATGTGCCCTGATGTTTTTGAAGGGGCCCTGATATTTTTGAAGGTGCCCTGATATTCTTGAAGGGGCCCTGATATTTATGAAGAAGCCCTGATATTTATGAAGAGGCTCTGATATTTTTCAAGGTGACCTGATGTTTTTGAAGGGGCCCTGATATTTTTGAAAGGGCCCTGATATTTTTTAAGGTTCCCTGATGTTTTTGAAGGGGCCCTGATATTTTTGAAGGTGCCCTGGTTTTTTTAAGGTGCCCTGATATTTTTGAAGGTGCCCTGGTGTTTTTGAAGGTGCCCTTATATTTTTGAAGGAGCCCTGATATTTTTGAAGGTGCCCTGGTGTTTTTAAGGTGCTTTGATATTTTTGAAGGTGCCCTGATATTTTTGAAGGTGCCTTAGTGTTTTTGAGGGTGCCCTGGTGTTTTTGAAGGTGCCCTGATATTTCCGAAGGGATCTTGTGCCAAGGAATTTAAACTACACATTTAACTGAGGGCTGAAGGTGGAAATCTGATATCAAGTTAAGGATATTTGACACCTACGTGTTTAGAGCTTTCTCAAACTTACAAACACACTCAAACACACACACACACACACACACACACACACACACACATACACACACACACACTCAAACACACACACACACACACACACACACACACACACACACACACACACACACACACACACGCACAGCCAGAGGAACTATTGTTGCCATAACAAATGTAGCAATTATCACACTCGCATCTCATTCTCAGGTAGAGCAGAGACAAGCTGGGAGGCTCCAGGGAGGCTCCAGGGAGGCTGCACCATTGTAGCGTCCCTACCCCTCACACACCACTGTATATATATATATATATATATATATATATACCCTTGCTATAACTTCATAACAGTAGGGTCAGAGACCCTTGAAGCATAGGGAAAGTGTTCGTTCAAGAGCTGGGTGTAAAGCTCGTCACAGAAACTAAGGATCACAGAGCGGCCAGCTTCCTCTTTCAGAGACTCTGTGTTGCGATCCAGAGGGTAAATGCCTGCAGCATTCTGGGCACGCGGTCCACCGCCGGGGAGCTGGACGAAGTATTTGAGATGTAGGTTCTGAGATGTTATTTATGTTGTTCTATTCCCCATTGTCTTTAAATAAAGTTTACATAGAATATAGTAGTATACACACACACACACACACACACACACACATACACACACACACACACACACACACACACAGTTCCACACAAGAGATTAGTGCAAAAACTGGAGGATCTGGCAGGGATAACAGGAAAGGTACTCCAGGTACTAGTGGGGTTCCACAGGGGTCAGTCCTAGGACCGGTGCTGTTTCTGGTATTTGTGAACGACATGAAGGAAGGAATAGACTCCGAAGTGTTCCTGTTTGCAGATGATGTGAAGTTGATGAGACGAATTCAATCGGACGAGGACCAGGCAGAACTACAAAGGGATCTGGACAGGCTGCAAGCCTGGTCCAGCAATTGGCTCCTGGAGTTCAACCCCACCAAGTGCAAAGTCATGAAGATTGGGGAAGGGCAAAGAAGACCACAGACGGAGTACAGTCTAAGGGGACAGAGGCTACAAACCTCACTCAAGGAAAAAGATCTTGGGGTGAGGCGCACATCAACCAAATAACTGCTGCAGCATACGGGCGCCTAGCAAACCTAAGAACAGCATTCCGACATCTTAATAAGGAATCGTTCAGGACCCTGTACACTGTGTACGTTAGACCCATACTGGAGTATGCAGCACCAGTTTGGAACCCACACCTAGCGAAGCATGTAAAGAAACTAGAGAAAGCGCAAAGGTTTGCAACAAGACTAGTCCCGGAGCTAAGGGGTATGTCCTACGAGGAGAGGTTAAGGGAAATTGACCTGACGGCACTGGAGGACAGGAGAAATAGGGGGGACATGATAACAACATATAAAATACTGAGAGGAATTGACAAGGTTGACAGAGACAGAATGTTCCAGAGATGGGACACAGCAACAAGGGGACACAGTTGGAAGTTGAAGACTCAGATGAATCACAGGGATGTTAGGAAGTATTTCTTCAGTCACAGAGTGGTCGGGAAGTGGAATAGTTTGGGAAGTGATGTAGTGGAGGCAGGATCCATTCATAGCTTTAAGAAGAGGTATGATAAAGCTCAAGGCGCAGGGAGAGTGACATATTTATATATATATATATATATATATATATATATATATATATATGCAAAAGATCACAGTAATCAGGTGATATCAAAATATGAAAACAACCACTATGAAAATAGAGGAATTCCAAGCGCTTTCGTGACTACTCATTATCAAGGAACTATAAAAGGAAACATGACAAGAGGACTTATATAGGGTGAGACACACTCACAGTACATCACACTAACAAAACTACACTCACAGTAGCGTAACATCGCACGACTCTGTGAAGAGGAAAACAAGAAAGGACCTGAAACTCTTCCCAAGAATTAAGATTAGTCCAATTTATCATTAAATTCTTCCCAAATTTTATTAATTATAAAGAATCAATTTATATAAACCAAAAGAAATATTCATATTATTTTCAAAACTGCTTTTAATGAAACATGATTCTATTATATTCCTCTCAACCATGGACTTGCTTGATAAACCCTTTTCAGCATTTTGAAAATCAATTGGATGGTTGTCTTCACATGAATAAATAGAGCATTAGAATCTTGTCCAGTTCTAATGCTATATTTATGTTGTTTTAATCTTAGTTCAAGACTTTTACCAGTTTGACCATAATAACTTTATCGCATATTTTACAGGGAATCTTATAAACATCGTCAGCATTTTGGGGAATTTTTATCAAAAGTCTTTTTACTGTATCAAGATTTTAAATACAACTTTGATATTAAAATTCTTAAGAAAGGAAGGCATATCAACGTTTCATGGTAGGGAGAACCAACATATTTTGGTTGAATAAGGTTGGTTGTCCTTTGGGATTGTAAAGTATTCCTAGCTATTTTAAAAAATTTATCAATTATGTTTCTAGGTATTTTAAATCATTAGCTATTTCATATTTAGAGATTTCTTCATCTATGAACTGACTACAAATAGTAAAGCTCTCAAAAACATTGAAGAAAAACGACACTTTAACTCTATATTGATGTGAAGAGTAATAGTGTACATAGGAACAATTATTTAGGTTTTCTGTAAATTTTAAATTTAAAATCAATGTTACCCTTAATAATAAAAACATCTAGGAAGGGCAATGAGTTATTACTTCGAATTCAACAGTAAAATTTATAGAATGAGCTAAGCTATTTAATTTAACAAGGAAATGGTTTATGTCTACATTCTTAGGCATAAGGCACAAAATATCATCAACTTATGCCTAAGAATGTAGACATAAACCATTTCCTTGTTAAATTAAATAGCTTAGCTCATTCTATAAATTTTACTGTTGAATTCGAAGTAAATAACTCATTGCCCTTCCTAGATGTTTTTATTATTAAGGGTAACATTGATTTTAAATTTAAAATTTACAGAAAACCTTAAATAATTGTTCCTATGTACACTATTACTCTTCACATCAATATAGAGTTAAAGTGTCGGTTTTTTCTTCAATGTTTTTGAGAGCTTTACGTATTTGTAGTCCAGAGTTCATAGATGAAGAAATCTCTAAAATTTATGAAATAGCTAATGATTTAAAATACCCTAGAAACATAATTGATAAATCTTTTAAAATAGCTAGGAATACTTTACAATCCCAAAAGGGACAACCAACCTTATTCAACCAAAAATATGTTGGTTCTCCCTTACCATGAAAACTTGGTTGATATGCCTTCCTTTCTTAAGAATTTTAATATCAAAGTTGTATTTAAAAATCTTGATACAGTAAAAAGACTTTTGATAAAAATTCCCCAAAATGCTGACGGATGTGTCTATAAGATTCCCTGTAAAATATGCGATAAAGTTTATTATGGTCAAACTGGTAAAAGTCTTGAACTAAGATTAAACAACATAAATATAGCATTAGAACTGGACAAGATTCTAATGCTCTATTTATTCATGTGAGAGACTTTAACCATCCAATTGATTTTCAAAATGCTGAGAAGGTTGTATCAAGCAAGTCCATGGTTGAGAGGAATATAATAGAATCATGTTTCATTAAAAGCAGTTTTGAAAATAATATGAATATTTCTTTGGTTTATATAAATTGGATTCTTTTATAATTAATAAAATTTGGGAAGAATTTAATGATAAATTGGACTAATCTTAATTCTTGGGAAGAGTTTCAGGTCCTTTCTGTTTTTCCTCTTCACAGAGTCGTGCGATGTTACGCTACTGTGAGGTGTAGTCTTTGTTAGTGTGATGTGACTGTGAGGTGTAGTCTCACCCCTTATATAAGTCCTCTTGTCATGTTTCCTTTATAGTTCCTTGATAATGTGAGTAGTCACGAAAGCGCTTGAATTCCTCTATTTTTCATAGTGGTTGTTTTTATATATATATATATATATATATATATATATATATATATATATATATATATATATATATATATATATATATATATGTCATGCCGAATATGTAAAACTTGCGATTTTGACTTAAATAGCAACGCTCTTCTTGCCAAATAAGACATGTGAAAATATGTATGCAATAATTTCGCAAAAACCATTCTGAACCTAACGAGAAAAATATATTTCACTGTGTTTGTTTATTATTAAATTATTGTAAACTAATCTAAAATAAATATATATATATATATATATATATATATATATATATATATATATATATATATATATATATATATATATATATATATATATATAGGATGGGGTCCACCTCTGGTATCAATTGTGGGACCCATTGCCTCGGAGAAGTGAATAAAAAGACTTCAAGGAAGAATATTTAGATTTCTTTCTGAAGCCATTTGAATATTCCACTTCCCCTACCACCCCATTTTTTTATACAAATTTTATTTCAAGACAAAATACAATGGGGAGTAAAACAACATAGATAACAACTCTGAGCTACATGTCAAATACTTCGTCCAACTCCCCGGCAGTGGGCCGCGTGCCCAGAATACTGCAGGCATTTCCCCTCTGGATCGCAACACTGAGTCTCTGAAAGAGGAAGCTGGTCGCCCTGTGGTCCTTGGTTTCTATGATGAGTTTTCCACCCAGCTCCTTGAGAAACTTTAGAGCACACTTGCCCCATGCTCTATGGGTCTCCGACCCTATTGGGATGAAGTTATAGCAAGAGGGAAGGTCTTCATATTTGCTGGTCTTCTGGGTCTCCCTGTGGCTGGCAGCTCCATCCCCTTCGGCTAAGGAGTGTGGCAGGTAGGTGTCTGCCAATGTGGCAGCACAGGTGTAGTCCCAAGTAATCTGCTTACCATCCTTCCAGGGTAGCATGGTGGCTCCATCAGGACGCTTTTGACTTCCATCAGACATCTGCACTTGGGGTTCCCGTTGAGCTGGGCAACGGGTTGTGGCGAGGCTTCTCTTTATGATGTCATTGACCTCCTCATGTCTAGCATACTTCCCTTCTGATGTGTGACACACTAGACCATGAAGTCCGAATTGATCAGCCGTCGCCCTGCGGCAAATACACCTATGTTCGGTGAGTATGGGGGCGGCTAGGCAAAGAACAACACCAATCTGAATGACCTGTGGGTCGAGTCGAGTGCCCAGAGAGGAATTGGGAACAGCAAGAAGGAAATCTCCTGAGTGTGGTGCCTTCACCGCTAGGAGACGAGCTTTGTCCTTTCCTGAAGCGTTGGTGAGCATTGTGTTGGAAATTTTTCCATGATCGGTTTGTCCCAGTGGGACTGTTTGTGCTCTTTGGGAGGAGCTGGTCTACTGGAGGAGTCTGCCAGGATGTCCCACTGCACCGCTGCTTCAATGAACTTGGGGTCTTGAGCTCCCACCACACCTCTCAAACGTTCAGGGACAATCCTCTTGACTAATCCACAGGAGGCCAAACACGATGACAGAAATGCAGGTAACGCTACCTGCCTTGCTTTGCGCACCCCTATACCTCCCAGTCGCACTGGGAGGGTTGCCTGCTCCCATTGCTGATCCTCTAGTGACAGATTCAGTGCCTTCTTGAAGGTTGATCTCAGGTGTGCGTCATACTCGTCAAGTGTTGGGTTTTCAAAAGAGGGTGCGCACCTCAAGAAGTAAGTGAGTCTTGGCATAGTAAGACACCTTGTGAGGAGATACAGAGCATCATGGGCATCAAGATCACTTATTCTCTCCTCCATTCTTTTCAGGTCATTCACTTTGTCCTTGAGGACAGTGTCGATGGCGTGGTGACCCAGCGGTGCTCCCAGGAGGGTACTGTTGGATGGAGTATATATATATATATATCAATGAAACCACGAAACAAATGGTATTGAAACATTTACCAAACTGTGGCAGGCCAGGATTCGACCCCACGACACTTTGTCCCGCCTCAAGACACAACACAACGTACGTGCCACCCTATCCACTCCGCCATCGATCCTGCAAACAACATGAGCCTAGCGAACTAGGCTTGTTTCAAGTTGCAAGGACACTCGTGGAAGTGGATGCTCAAGGATTAACTTCAGCCTCCTCTTGTTTGAATACCCGCCTCAACGAGCAGTCTATATAGCAATGAAACCACAAAACAAGTGGTATTGAAACATTTACCAAACTGCATCCAGCCGGGATTAGATCCTGCGATACGGTTAAGGCAATGTGACCGTTGTTCCATCTCATGAGGCGGGAGAATGTTAGTTACCATTTTGTCCTAGGCACATGTCGATTAGACACTAGGCCTGTTGTATATGTGTGTGTGTGTAAGGAAACACTTCGAAATGTTTCGGCCCCACCGGGAATTGAACCCGGGCCCTCCGTGCGTGAAGCAAGAGCGCTAGCCACCATGCCATCGGGGCGTGTATGTGTCGCAGGATCTAATCTCGGCTGGTTGCAGTTTGGTAAACATATAATACATACATATGAACATGTGTATAACTTAAGTGTAATGAAGACTTGTCAATGCTCAGTAATAACCCAGACAGAAACTCAAAAGAATAATTGTTCTGTATATTTCGATCCCCGTCTGGGATCCTCTTCAGCAGATACATTAGTGAAACACGAACAAGAATATTTAGGGAAGGTTGCACCTCACCCCGTACACGTGAGGTGAGGGGCGCGTCAAGCAGAGGCTGGGTGAGAAAACCGGTACTGAAGTGAAGCTAAAAATTTGGGTTGGAAATTCCTTTGTAATGTTTGATTCCCTGATGGTGTGCTGGCGTTCTGTATTAGGTTGGGCGCTGGTATGTACTTCTTGAGAGCGAATTTAGAAATGACGTCTGGCTTCCATTGTCCCTGCTAGATGTTGAAATTGGTAGTGGTAGCTATGAGGGCAGATTCTATGATTTGGCGTTTGTAGCTGCAGTGTGATTTGTGCTTGATGGTGGCAGCTGATACTGACATGTTGAACAATGGCTGAATTATCATGTGTAACGTATTGCCCTTTGGTGTTCAATGATCCGTGTAGATAGCATTCTGCCTGTGTGTCTTATGTATACTTGGATGCAGTCTTTACATGGTATCTGGTAATCTCCTGGTGTTTCTTGCGTTGCTGTGTGTTTGTGTTTCTCGGAAAAAAAATTCTCTACTTTGTTGGGATAGAACCTGATTATGTTGGTCACTTTGTTGAGACAATTGAATGTACTTTGGTGGTAGGGTACCATGAGCTGAGATTTGCTGGAAGGGGTTGGGTTTTTATGAGCTGAGGTCTTGTAATAGATTGATATTTGTTTTCTTTTATCCTTAATGAACCAGTCAGGGTATCCTGATTTGGAGAATTGTGTTCTAAAATTTTCTTTTTCTTGGTCTAATATGAGGGGGCTGCAAATCCCGATTGGTCTATTATGAGGGGGCTGCATATTCTGATAGCACGTAACAACAGGCTTGTGATCGGATTGAATGGAGGCTGTAGATACGAACTATGTATAGAAAGTGGTTTGGTAATAGGTAATGCTCATTTTAAGGAAAAAAATGGATAAATAAGTACATGAGATATGATACTGAGTATGTTGACAGTAGTTTGTTGAAATATGAATTATTAGATTAAAGGATGATGAACAGATTTGTTAATATGAATGTTTTTAAAGTGGTGATAACTATACCAGATCATTATTCAGTGGTAGCTACAGTGAGAGTAAGAAGTAAATGTTATATAAAGAAAATGTCTTCAGTGGATAAGAGAGTAGAGAAAGTAATGGAGAAGGTAGTAAGGGAAATATATAAGCAGCTATTAGGGGAAAAGCGAGCGGGATAAAGTAAAGTTCGTAAGTATAGGATACAGGGTGCAGGAGTGAAGAGGAAAGATTAGTGGAATGACAAGGTAAAGAGGGTACTAAGGGAGGAAATGTTAGCCTATGAATGATTTTGACTATGGAGAAGTTACATACGGAGGGTGGAAAACATGGTAAAGGAGAGGTTGAAAGAGAGGTGAGGGAATGTAATATAAGAGCAACTAAGGGAGTAGGAGAGGTTTTTATCAACATTTTTTGCTGAGAATAAGAAAACATTTTGAAATGTTTCGTTCTTAACTTTATTGAATAGATTTTCTGATTGCTTCCTCGCTTGCTTCATCCGATTGCTTCCTCGCTTGCTTCATCCGATTGCTTCCTCGCTTGCTTCATCCGATTGCTTCCTCGCTTGCTTCATCCGATTGCTTCCTCGCTTGCTTCATCTGATTGCTTCCTCGCTTGCTTCATCCGATTGCTTCCTCGCTTGCTTCATCTAATTGCTTCCTCGCTTGCTCCATCCGATTGCTTCCTCGCTTGCTTCATCCGATTGCTTCCTCGCTTGCTTCATCCGATTGCTTCCTCGCTTGCTTCATCCGATTGCTTCCTCGCTTGCTTCATCCGATTGCTTCCTCGCTTGCTTCATCCGATTGCTTCCTCGCTTGCTTCATCTAATTGCTTCCTCGCTTGCTTCATCTGATTGCTTCCTCGCTTGCTTCCTCGCTTGCTTCCTCTTCCTCGCTTGCTTCCTCTGATTGTTTCCTCGCTTGCTTCCTCTGCTTCCTCACTTGCTTCCTCTGATTGCTTCCTCTGCTTCCTCACTTGCTTCCTCTGATTGCTTCCTCTGCTTCCTCTGCTTCCTCACTTGCTTCCTCTGCTTGCAGTATATCTTTAGTGTCAGGTACCACAAGCCAACTGCCACTGTTTATACCTTGGGTGACGATTATTTCCTGAATTATAGCGTTATGAAGCCACGATCCTCAGTGCTTATCAATGAAACCTATTAAATATAGTCGGGAGTTAAGGGGGCGACTCGACATGTATGAGGGGTACAAAAATTGAACCTGAAAAATTATGGAAAATAATATTTTCTTACCAAAAAATAGTGCATAATTCTGGTAAGATGTTGATGTAATCAGCTTCTCTGTATCATATATCTAAGTATGTTTTTCCAAAGATGTAATTTTCTTTTATTTTTCCTGTAATCAAGAGGGCCTGTTGATAATGAGTGTTTTTTTTTTTTTTTGCTTTTTTTTTTTTACTCCAAAAATAACGATTTTGATGATTGTTTCATTGAAAATAGTCTACATGGTAACTTATGTGAGGACTAGAGTGAGCAGAGCGGAGAGATGGTGGCTCAGTAGCCTGAGGGCTGTCAACAAAGGTAGGGTTGTGCAACACGGTCAGATTTGGCACGCCATAACCATAGAGTTTTACAGATAACAAAACTATGAATAAAACAGGAATAAGTTATTGACATTATTTTCTCTTATTTGCGAAGATTATTTATAGGAGTGTCATGATTTTTTCGCATGTTATTCACGAATGATGGTTCTATTACACTTTCTGAATTGATTTTAGATATGTCCTACTGTTTTGTTTTTATTGAATTTTTTCCTCCCAAAAAAGTCCATAAAAAAAACACAAATTTCATTTTTTTTATAATGCAATCTATTGACATTTCTCTCAAAAATCTTTGAAATATAGATTATCTAGCTCTTTATCTTTCATCTGATGTCAACTAGAACATTGTAAATCTTACCATTTTTTTTATATAAGGGAGGGTTTTATGAAAAATAGAATTTTGCAATATCTTGCAATTTTGCAACAAAGTCAATATACAAAAAAATGGTGAAGGTTAAAAATACTGGTTAAACCACAGTATCAACCTTCATTGAAATTAGACCAAAAACAAAAAAGATGAATATTTCCTGTTGTACCCCCCCCCCCTGTCCAGGAGTTAATCCTGGACAGGCGTCAACCTGGACAGTCTTATATGGATTTCACTGGACAGAATTCGGAAATGTGATGATACAGGACAGCTGGCGTGGCTAATTTTAGTGACTTAGTGCAGACGGTGTTGTGAGTTAACTTTGAAGCAGCTAAATTAGCGGATGCTTTCGAAAGAAATAGGTATTTGTAAAATTGTTCGTAGAATTATCGTCAATATGTTTGGTAAAAGGTCGCACGTGCAACTAATACGATATTTGTTGTGGCAACGTTTCGCTCTCCTGGAGCTTAACAAAACTCCTGGAGATCGAAACGTTGCCACAATAAAATGTCGCAATAGTTGCACATGTTTCCATTTACCTAACAAATAGGTATCTCTAGGAGAGAGCACATGATACTAAATTTTCTTTGTGACGATACTCTGGTGATGAAGACCGCCAAGGCGAAGTTTGTTGTGGTATTGTGAAAGTTGTGCCATAAGTGAACAAGGAAGCTCCTGGCAGGAACATTCGTTAGCAAGTATCAGTAGAGACAAAACCTCAGAGACTGTGAGGTGCAAATACTGCCAAGCCCGGCCATGTTATCACCCATTGTTTCAAACTCCAGTCTTCAGGAAGTAGTCTGTGAATAAGGGTAAATGCAACATAAAGAAGGCCATTGGAAACATGTCGGCTGTAGACAAATAACCCGCACTTGGACCAACAACAAGACACAGCCTCTGCGTCAGTGTCACACAGAAGCCGTGCGAAATTAACACGTTGATATTTTCCTGGGAGACTCGGACATTGGGATGAACAACTTGTTTTGCTATGGTTGCTGGCCAGGTCCATGTCTTTATATAGTTGAGTGACAGGGCTGCCAGATGCTGCCACTTCCATGCCCGAAGAAACGACCTTCAGGGACGAGCAAGAAACAGATGGTACTCTATAACTTCAGCCTTAAATTCAGCAGTGTCTGAAGCAGAAGCAAGTCACTCTCTTCCTGGTAGTTGACCAAGAGGCTCATGCTAGTGAGGGATTTATGAAGAGCTATGCATTGAAGAAGTTAGTATTATTTAATAAAATTATATCCAAGGAATTTATAGTGGGCTACAATTCGTGTATGCTGGACATTTAGGCATTGAAACTCTTTACAGAATCTCCAAACACTTTGACTGGCCAGGTCTGAGAAAGCATGTCAAGAAATTCGTCAAATCCTGCCTTCACCAACAGCTAATGGGAAAACCAAGAGACTATACGTTAAATCAGAATCTGTGTCCTATTCCAGCTGATGGGCAACCTTTCACAGACCTGATCATCCACTGTGGGACGTCTAACAAAGGCCAAGTCAAGTAATAAAAACTACTAGATATACAGAGGCCGTGTCTATGTGCACATAGGAATCCCACTGCTTATGAAATGCGACTAAACTAGTAAGTTCAAGAAGGCTTAACAGTTTGCAGCCGCCTGGGCATTAGTCAGTCCTTTTCGGTGACTTTTTACCCACAATCACAGAGCGAACTAGAAATTGTCATCAAACTTTTAATTAAAGACAATGATGCGATCTTACGGCCTGAATTTTCCAACACACTGGGACGTGTTCGTACCTCTGCTGCTCTTAGCTATGTGAGAAACTGTTCAAGACTCTACCAGTTAGAACCTTTTCCTGTTGATGTTTTGATACTATGTGAGAGACCTTTGTAGGACCTTAACGAGCCATGTTTGAAGGTAATATAATAAGTAACACACACAATTACTTTGTTCGATAAATGGCCAACGGTAATCTTAAGAAATTGCAGGATTATATTAAACAGAGATATAACAAGGCTGCTAAAACCCACTGCTTCAAAACAGAAGAGAACGTCATGGTCTGGGACCTAGTGTCTAACCATAACCTTGAAGGAGCGCTCTTCTACAATGTATGCAAATAGAAAAGAAGTTAGACTTTAATTATGCGATGGCCTTCTTGACAATTAAATGGTTTTATAAACCTCACTCCCCAGACTATAGTTTCGAGGTGGGCGTAGTGCAAGAAGTCAGTGGGATGGAAATACAACTGCCTAATTCAGAGCTATTGGAGGATCCACGACCACTTACTGTCTGCCATAACTGAAGCCCAGATGGCTGATGTAAGAACTCTAACCCAGGACTATCCCGACATATTTTTGGATGTTCGGAAAGAATGTAATAATAATAATAATAATAATAATAATAATAATAATAATAATAATAATAATAATAATAATAATAATAATAATTATAATAATAATAATAATAATAATAATAATAATAATAATAATAATAATTCTAGGTAGTAGGTTGGTATTACCGTCCTGCCAATTGTTATACATGATGGTAAGATTGCTGGTGTCTTTTTTCTGTCTCATACACATGCAAGATTTCAGGTACGTCTTGCTACTTCTACTTACACTTAGATCACACTACACATTCATGTACAAACATATATATACACATATATATTTTCTTACTAGTTCTTGTTCTTGTTTATTTCTTCTTATATCCATGGGGAAGTGGAACAGAATTCTTCCTCTGTAAGCCATGCGTGTCGTAAGAGGCTACTAAAATGCCGGGAGCAAGGAGCTAGTAACCCCTTCTCCTGTATGCATTACTAAAACTAAAAAGAGAAACTTTTGTTGTTCTTTATGGGTCACCCCGCCTCGGTGGGATACGGCCGGTACGTTGAAAGAATAACAATATGAACTTTATTTATACAAGTACATGTACAAGGTATACAGGTCTAGCTGACATCAATTACATACTAGTATATAGAAAGCCCTTTGTTATGCAGAGCATTTCGGGCTAATTAGGTCAAATTTGTCCCAGGATGCGACCCACACCAGTCCACTAACACCCAGGTACCCATTTTTACTAATGGATGAACATGGACAACCGGTGTAAGGAAACACGCCCAGTATTTCCACCCCTGCTGGGAATCGAACCCGGACACTCAGCGTGTGAAGCGAGAGCTTTCGCCACCAGGCCACGGGCCTGGATACAGGCACAACTAAACCAATGAAAATCTCTCCTTACAGAGTTAATCCAAAGAAACAAATTACTGCAACAGAAGATGAACTTTATACTTGAAGATGTGTTGGTGGAGGAATCTTCAAGTACCTGGGCTTCCCCTTGCATCCTAGTGAAGACCAGATGGCGGGGTCTGGGTGTGTACAGACTACTGATGAGTGTATGAAGTAGTCGTACCTTGATGGCGGGGTCTGGGTGTGTACAGACTACTGATGAGTGTATGAAGTAGTCGTACCTGATGGCGGGGTCTGGGTGTGTACAGACTACTGATGAGTGTATGAAGTAGTCGTACCTGATGTCTACCCACTTCCACACATGAACGACATCACAGACTTTGTTGGTAAAGTTAAGTTTGTCTCCAAGTTACATCTTCTTAAGGGATATTATCAAGTACCCTTGAAGTACAAGGTCAAAGGAATTTTTATTTTCATAGTCCACTGAGACCAATAACAATACTCGGTGATCTTATTCAAGATATGCAACGAGTCTGCCACGTTTCAAAAGCTCATTAATATCGCCATCAAGGGATTAATAGGCACACTGCCATATTTTCATGATATAATAGTCACGTAAGACACCATAAGGGAAGGGAATTATTTGATACTGAATACACAAATTAGCGGGTTAACTCAGTAAGTTAACCTATGGAAGGTCCTCAGTTACTTGCCAGGGCCGCATAACACAAGTAAAAATACCATCTAAAACAGTCAGGATAGAAGCCATCCAGAATTATCATTTATCTCCAGCCGTTCCTAGTAATGGTAGGTGTCTATAAACGTTTTTTTAAAACTTCTCCAATATTAATGATCATAATTTTATTACCGAAATTCAATGCGTTTACACTAGAGGTCATCCCTGCCTGACAAATTTGCTAACCTTCTGTAATAAGACATTTGAGGCAGTGGACAACGATTAAAAATATAAGAACATAAGAAAGAAGGAACACTGCAGCAGGCCTACTGGCCCATGCGAGGCAGGTCCAATTCTCCCACCGACTTTTAAGCCAATGCCGTGACCTAGTCAGGTCAGTCACATTCACTTAAGGGAGGAGCACGGCATCTGACCTAGTAGCACAAGCTAGTCAGGTTCAACTCACACCTACTCATGTATTTATCTAACCTATTTTTAAAACTACACATCGTCTTAGCTTCTATGACGGTACTCTGGAGTTTGTTCCACTCATCCACAACTCTATTACCAAACCAATGCTTTCCTATATCCTTCCTGAATCTGAATTTTTCCAACTTAAAGCCATTGCTGGGAGTCCTGTCAATACTATATGATGGTGTTTGTTTCGATAGAGTACCTCACAAGAAGACTGATAAGAAAAGTAGCAGCTCGAGGTAATGGAGGTAAACAAATCATACCATGGGTGGGGTTCGAACCCGCGATCAGAGAGTTAAAGGAGGTAAAGTTCTAACACGGATCAAGGCAACGCTAACCAATATAAAGCAAATTATTATTATAATCAAAAGAAGCGCTAAACCACAACTGTCATACAGTATATAGAAAGCAAAGAGTCTGTATAAATGACTGAAATCTGAATGGGGTCCAGTCACAGGTGTCTTCTTCGTCTTGATTCGCTGGGACTCTCCCGGCCCGGGTCTTTTCCAGATGGTGACCCGGCCTTGGCTCCCTGTCGTGGGAGTGTCTGACACCTACATGTAGGTCTGCCATGGGAGGAGGTACAAGTACCTCCTCATCTTCTGGGACCAACTGTCCCTAGGGCTAGCATCACAGGTGTCGTTCCACAAGGATCAGTTTTGGGCCTAATCTTGTTCATAAATTGCATTAATGACCTTGACGAAGAAATAATGAGTGACATGAGTATATTTACTGACACAAAAATATGCCGAATAATAGATTTTGAAGAGGACACCAGTGAACTTCAGTAAAATTTAGACAAATTAATATCATGGTATGCAAGTAGGAGATGCACTTCAATGTGGACAAGTTTAAAATCATTTCTTGGGAATGCAACTAATCCTCATAGTTATAAACTAAGTGATGTACAGTTTAATGACACAGAATGTGAAAAAGTCTTTAAAGTCATGATAAGCAGAAATCTGAAGCCAACAATGTCTAGGTGTAAGTAATAAGACTAAAATATTACTTAGATTTATATCAAGAAATATAAGTAACATGATTGAAAAATAGACACAAATGCAGCATAATGCGATCCTTTATTGACTACGTTTCGCCCACACAGTGGACCTTATGAAGTTACAAACAGATCTACCTGAACAGAGAGAGAGAGTAAGCTGGGGATGCTCAGATGGATGGCTTAGAGAAGAACCTGCATGGAATGGTCACGTAGGTCACTTGTTATAAAGGATAAACATGAAGACGTTTCCTGCCAAGGGCTTCAGTTATGCAGTAAAGTCCTTTGTTCTGTTTGAAATTGTTAGCGATATACAGATGAGTGATGATTCTATGATCCTGCCACACTGAGTGTGTCCTTCCCTGGCGATGAGTCTTGTGTCTCAGTGCAGCTGGATCTTGGAATCATTACTCATCTCTATATCTAACAGCATATGCTTTTACAACATAGCTGAACCCCTTGCCAAGAAACTTCTTCAAAGCAACTTGCCCTTTGTAAACAAGTTCTCCTCAAAACTAACCTCCCAACAGTCTCCACCTGCCTCTCCACGTCACTCCGCTCACTATATATACTAATATTCTCACTATATGTATATTCGGCACGACATTCCGTATTGCAGTGGCTCTGCGCCTTCCTGCCCCAATTCACACGGAATATACGTGTATTTACGGCGATGCGCAAGCCGACCAATGTGGTCTACATGGTCTAAACTGTTCCAAAACCAAGGGCTGGCATGCAAGACACAATGAGGTCAACGACATCATAAAGAGAACCCTTGCTACAGCTGGATGCCCAGCCGAGAGAGAGCCTCGATCACTAGCAGCCAACAATGCCCACAACCCAGCAAACCGCCCCGACGGGATCACCATCTATCCTTGGAAGAATGGCAAGCTCTTAGCATGGGACTATACCTGTGTCGACGCTGGATGACACCTACATCCATCACAGTGTTGGGCGACAGGGAGGAGCTGCTGACCACAGAGAGGAGTACAAGATCGGCAAGTACAGGGACATAAGCCAACAAAATCAATTTGTCCCAGTGGGATCAGAGACCTTGGGAGCGTGGGGAAAAATGCCACACGTTTCCTTAAAGAACTGGATTCCAGACTCATCGACACCACCAGGGACCCAAGGGCAGCCACTTTTATGTTCCAGCGCCTCAGCATGGCCATCCAGAGGGGAAATGCATGCTGTATACTGGACTCGCATCCTGCTTCAGTGGAGCTGGAAGAGATTCATAATCTTTGATATATTGTACCAATGTATTCATGTTTGTGTTTTCTGTCAATGTATTCTGTCTATTAATAAAGTTCACACACACACACACACACACACATATATATATATATATATGTGTGTGTGTGTGTGTGTGTGTGTGTGTGTGTGTGTGTGTGTGTGTGTGTGTGTGTGTGTGTGTGTGTGTGTGTGTGTGTGGTGTAAATATTATGCAGAAAATTCGGAATGGGGAAATTAGGAGAAGGTGTGGAGTTACTAAAAGTATTTGTCAGAGGGCTGAAGAGGGGTTGTTGAGGTGGTTTGGTCATTTAGAGAGAATGGATCAAAGTAGAATGACTTGGAGAGCGTATAAATCTGTAGGGGAAGGAAGGCGGGGTAAGGGTCGTCCTAGAAAAGGTTGGAGGGAGGGTGTAAAGGAGGTTTTGTGGGCGAGGGGCTTGGACTTCCAGCAAGCATGTGTGAGCGTGTTAGATAGGAGTGAATGGAGACGAATGGTTTTTGGGACCTGACGAGCTGTTGGAGTGTGAGCAAGGTAACATTTTGTGAAGGGATTCAGAGAAACCACTTAATTGATTTAGTTGGACTTGAGTTCTGGAAATGGGAAGTACAATGCCTGCACTTTAAAGGAGGGGTCTGGGATAGTGACAGCTGGGAGGGACAATTCTCAGCTGTCGTATCTGAGCGCCTCTGCAAAGACAGTGATTATGTATGAGTGTGGTGATTTTCTTTCTTTTTGGGTCATCCTGCCTCGGTGGGAGACGGCCGACTTGTTGAAAAAAAAAAAAAAATATATATATATATATATATATATATATATATATATATATATATATATATATATATATATATATATATATATATATATATATATATATATATATATATATATATATATATATATATATATATATATATATATATATATATATATATATATATATATATATATATATATATATATATATATATATATATATATATATATATATATTATACGCATGTAACACTTGTCACTATCTGTGGACGAAATCTTATAAATGCCACAAATAATTTTGTCTTATGAATACCTTCTTTTAATAAATGTCCTGATGATGTAAACATTCCCGATATAATGTAAACATTCCCGATGTAATGTAAACATTCCCGATGTAATGTAAACATTCCCGATGTAATGTAAACATTCCCGATGTAATGAAAACATTCCCGAGGTAATGTAAACATTCCCGATGTAATGTAAACATTCCCGATGTAATGTAAACATTCCCGATGTAATGTAAACATTCCCGATGTAATGTAAACATTCCCGATGTAATGTAAACATTCCCGATGTAATGTAAACATTCCCGATGTAATGTAAACATTCCCGATGTAATGTAAACATTCCCGATGTAATGAAAACATTCCCGAGGTAATGTAAACATTCCCGAGGTAATGTAAACATTCCCGATGTAATGTAAACATTCCCGATGTAATGTAAACATTCCCGATGTAATGTAAACATTCCCGATGTATTGTAAACATTCCCGATGTAATGTAAACATTCCCGATGAAATGTAAATATTCCCGATGTAATTTAAAGATTCCCGATGTAATGTAAAGATTCCCGATGTAATGTTAACATT
Organism: Cherax destructor; assembly: GCA_009830355.1. NCBI lineage: Eukaryota > Metazoa > Arthropoda > Malacostraca > Decapoda > Parastacidae > Cherax > Cherax destructor. Next base: position 182,484 of record WNWK01002060.1, read on the forward strand.
CCCGATGTAATGTCCCAATGATGTAAACATTCCTGAAGGTTATGTTTACATCAGTACCGGAAAGAAGTTTACATGTATACTTAATAAGTTCATGCTAAGAAAGGAACAAACTTAAAAAATTCGTTTTGAAGATTTTCGTTTCTTAAGACTGCCCAAAAAGCAGCTTGTAGCCGAGTTACGTCTAGTCAATAACATTCTTAGTGTTGTCTAACTCAGTAAATAACTTGCAAATACATTACGTCTCACTGAGAATCTCTTATTTGGTGTGAACTAAAAAATATCCACAAAATAATTGTTATTCGTAGTACTTGTGGATACAAGAGAGGTCAAGTATGGCAGGTGACTGCTGCTCTGTATTCAACAATAAACTTTATATAACCAGAGAATTAAGGCGATTTTGATGCTGAGGAACGTTAATAAAAGAGAAGGGAAAGACAGTGATTACATCATCAACGTAACTGTGATATCACAGTTAACAACGACAGTGAAGAAGTTCACTATCATTGTTCTCCATAAAACTGTTAGTTAACTCTGGCGACAAAGACATTCTATAAACTTTACTCTAGTATCCCACGAGTACAAAATAAATTCCGTTTCGGAGTATCAACAAATATACACATTTCTGGAGAAGCAAATAATATAAATTCACGAACGATGAGAATCCAATCCTGAATCCGGATTATCACGTCCAGAACGTGAACGAAAATCCGGAGTAAAGGAAACCGCAGATAATCAGGGAATTGGCGTAGGGTGATAAAATTCCGACTTAGATATAAAGACGCCATTACCGAGGCTCGAACCCTGCGGTTTAAAGCCTCACCTCTGAACCACTAACGTAAATTTGACCAGGAGTCAGCCTCTTGGTGAGAGGTTCTTGATGCAAGGAAGCGGAGCTTAGCCACCCTGCCTTGGGTTAGAGACGATGTTCTCCTACGAGTTTAGTGCTTCCCCATGACACTAAATTGTAATAAAAATAATAACACTACAACTACTGCTACTCTAATAATAAAAATAATAATGATCGTTATTATTATTATAACTATTATTATTATTATTATTATAATTATATTAATAAAATAAAAATAATATTAAAATTACATCAAGAATAATAGTGTTATTACAAAATAATAATAATAATAATAAAATAATCATTACTATAACAACAATATATGGCAGCAGCACACAGATAATGTTTAGCAGTACGACAGTTTGGGTCGTTGTAACAACGACCCAAACTGTCGAACTGCTAAATATTATCACTATACACCATGTCATCATGTCGGTTAAGCTTAATTTTTCATTTGTTTTTGCTACAGATTTACCTGTTTACCTAGCAATAAATAGGTACAAGGGTACTCATGAACCAGGTTATTTAGACGTTTGTTGAATTCACCAAGTTGTGATTGCAGGGGTCAAGACATAGCTCCTCTTCACTGACAGCTACTAGGTCTTCTCTCTCCCTGCTCCATGAGCTTTATCATACCTCGTCTTAAAACTATGTATGGTTCCTGCCTCCACTACATCACTTGCCAGACTATTCCACTTCCTGACAACTCTATGACTAAAGAAATACTTCCTAACATCTCTTTGACTCATCTGAGTCTTTAGCTTGTGTGGCATCGAGTGCTAGGTGAGATATTTGTAGAATATGGCCAACACGAGGGTCATTAAGAATATAATTTACCTCTGAACTAACAGCAAGAATTTTTATCCCTAAGAGATTTAACCGAACTCTCAAAACTGGAGAGGATAGTGGTAATTCCATGGATAAAAAGCCCTTCACAAGCGTCATGTCACATCCCCCCCATGTAAAGGGAAGGGGAGAAGGCAATCAAATTATCCACAATCACCTACCTTACCCGGGGATATCATGGCCCCAATCACCTACCTTACCCGGGGATAGCATGGCCCCAGTCGACATTTACAGCTTTAAACTCACCTGAAACGAAACACAACTTTTAGCCACTTTTCCTCCAATAAGTACACTTTTAACATATACTTCACTAGGTTAACTTAGAGACATATAAAAATACTTGAAGGAAAAGTAAATGGCTTTAAACGAAAGCATACATATATATATGTCGTGCCGATTAGGTAAGTTCAGTTCAGACTCTCAGGTAAGGACCCACTAGGGGCGAGGGGGAAGTGGGGACAGAAGAAGAATAGCCGGTGAGAGGAAGAGCTGAAGTAGAAGAGAAAGAGTCAGGACTAAACCCAACAGTCTAACTACTTATATTAGGTAAAACTTGCAATTTTGGCTTAAATAGCAACGCTCACCTTGCCATATAAGACAAGTGAAAATTTGTGTATGCAATAATTTCGCCAAAATCATTCTGAACATAACGAAAAAAATATATTTCATTGTGTTTGTTTATTATTAAATTAATGTTAGCGTATCTAAAATATATTTAGTTGGGTTAGGCTAAATTAAATTGTGCTTGTTGTAATAAGGTTAGGTAGGTTTTCAAAGTTTCTCTTGGTACAAAACTATAAATTCTTACATTAACATAAATGAAAAAAATATATCTCTAAACGTATAAGAGAAAATTTTAGAAAGGACTTAATTTTAGATGAGTTCTTGCTAAATGACCAGTTTTACCTAATCGGCACGACATATATATATATATATATATATATATATATATATATATATATATATATATATATATATATATATATATATATATATATAACATAGGAGGGTTGAAAATGCAGAAGTAGGAGTTTTATATGGATTTTCTGTGGTGTGGGTCTTTGGTTCTCTGTGGGTGGTATTAGTGGTTTTATGCTCTCTCCCGGGACTCTTAGAAGGGGAGGGAGAGGAGGGCGAGTTGAGGGGAGATGGGAGGCCGGAGGGAGGAATACGATGGGGAGACAGGGGAGAGAGAGAGAGAAGGGAGATGTGAGAGAGGAGACAAACGAGGAATAAAGAGAAGTGAAGTACATGGGAAAGGTATACTGCAGATGACTAAGCACACTTTAACTAGCTTTTCCACTTTATCTAGAAACTACTATTATTACTACTAGTACTACTACTAGTCCTACTACTACTAGTACTACTACTACTAGTATTACTACTACTAGTACTACTACTACTAGTACTACTACTACTAGTACTACTACTACTAGTACTACTACTACTAGTACTACTACTACTAGTACTACTACTACTAGCTACTACTACTAGTACTACTCTACTATACTATAATATATATACACTATCCCTATTACTACTACTAGTATTACTATATACTACTACAATTACTATTATACTTACTACTAGTTACTACTACACTACTACTACTACTATTCTACAACTACGCTTAACAACTATACTTCTAATACTATACTGGTACTACTATACTACTACTACTACAATTACTATTATGCTACTAACTTACTACTACACTACTATATACTACTCTAAATACTGCACTATACTATAACTAATAAGTAACAATACACTATAAACTACAAATACAAAGTTAGTTTCTGTGATACAATTTACCTATGATTTATTGGTTCTTATTCTGTAAACCAATAACAATAAACAAATATAAATGTACTAGTAGGGGGAAATATTACCAAATGTATTGTCATTTGTAACTTACACTAGAAAACATTACCACAGGGAGAATATTCAGTACTGCAGTGATAACAACAGTACCACAGGGGAGAATATTCAGTACTGCAGTGATAACAACAGTACCACAGGGGAGAATATTCAGTACTGCAGTGATAACAACAGTACCACAGGGGAGAATATTCAGTACTGCAGTGATAACAACAGTACCACAGGGGAGAATATTCAGTACTGCAGTGATAACAACAGTACCACAGGGGAGAAGACCCAGTACTGCAGTGATAACAACAGTACCACAGGAGAGAAGACCCAGTACTGCAGTGATAACAACAATACCACAGGGGAGAAGACCCAGTACTGCAGTGATAACAACAGTACCACAGGGGAGAATATTCAGTACTGCAGTGATAACAACAGTACACAGGGAAAAGATCAGTACTGCAGTGATAACAACAATACACAGGGAGAAGACCCAGTACTGCAGTGATAACAACAATACCACAGGGGAGAAGACCCAGTACTGCAGTGATAACAACAGTACCACAGGGGAGAATATTCAGTACTGCAGTGATAACAACAGTACCAAAGGGGAGAATATTCAGTACTGCAGTGATAACAAAAATACCACAGGGGAGAAGACCCAGTACTGCAGTGATAACAACAGTACCACAGGGGAGAAGACCCAGTACTGCAGTGATAACAACAGTACCACAGGGAAGAAGACCCAGTACTGCAGTGATAACAACAGTACCACAGGGGAGAAGACCCAGTACTGCAGTAATAATAACAACAGTATTGGGACATGTGCATCACCACAGAGAAACTAACATGAAAAAATGACATAAATCTCCCTATGCTCTAATGAATAACCATCACCAGCATCACATTTATGTCAGGCTCATCTCCTTGTCTTATTCATCACAGTCATGTCAAGCTCATCTTGTACTATTTAGTAAACATGTGGAGAGTGAAGCCTCTACTTTGAATAACAAAAAAGGCACAATACCCTGACTGGAACAATACACAAATAACTCGCACATAGAAGAGAGGAACTTACCACAACGTTTCGGTCCGTCTTGGACCATTTACAAAGTCACACTAACCTCTACTTTGTCCTGTGCTGAAGGACCCCCATGGGTTTAACACTGAACATAAGTAAAATAATAATAATGTCCTATTTAACAAGCTTCCACTAATGTTCACTGGCACTGTGCTGAAGTATCCAGATCCTCGGTTATTTTCTCACTTAATCCAACCGCTGTGAGTTCCCTTGGCTCAGCTGGCAGCGCACTCGCCTTCCATACTGAGTGTCCGTGGTTCAGTCTACGGCAACGGTGGAAATGTTGGGCATGTTTCCTTACACCTGTTGCCCCTGTTCACCTAGCAGTAAGTAGGTACCTGGAAACTGTTGTGGGTAGCATCCCAGGGGGTGGCAGTATACCCTAGATAGAGCTGGGGTTTGGAATGAGCTGAGGTAGGATAATAGTTCTTAGCCCGTAAAACTGATTTGTGTAAACAAAAATCAAACCACTCAGCTCTCTGGTTCGAATGAGCGTGAACTATTTAGTAAACATACGTGCTGGAGCATCCAGGTCTCCTGAAGACTGGAGCATCCATGTCTCCTGAACACTGGAGGATCCAGGTCTCCTGAACACTGGAGGATCCAGGTCTCCTGAACACTGGAGGATCCAGGTCTCCTGAACAATGGAGGATCCAGGTCTCCTGAACAATGGAGGATCCAGGTCTCCTGAACACTTAGGAGATGTAAACTTACTTATAAACGAAGAGTCAAGAATAGTTGGTCTGTAATTTTCAATCAGGTCTAAGACCTTCATCAGCCGTGTGAGAAAGAGGAATTCAGACCAAGATAAAGATAGACAGTTTATCTATCTCCTGTGTTTGTATACATAGTGCGGGGTACCATCTATCCCCTGTGTTTGTATACACAGTGCGGGCTACCATCTATCGCATGTGTTTGTATACACAGTGCGGGCTACATCTATCTCCTGTGTTTGTATACATAGTGCGGGGTACCATCTATCCCCTGTCTTTGTATACAAAGTGCGGGCTACCATCTATCGCATGTGTTTGTATACACAGTGCGGGCTACCATCTATCGCATGTGTTTGTATACACAGTGCGGGCTACCATCTATCGCATGTGTTTGTGTACAAAGTGCGGGCTACCATCTATCGCATGTGTTTGTATACACAGTGCGGGCTACCATCTATCGCATGTGTTTGTATACAGTGGGCTACCATCTATCGCATGTGTTTGTATACACAGTGCGGGCTACCATCTATCGCATGTGTTTGTATACAAAGTGCGGGCTACCATCTATCGCATGTGTTTGTATACACAGTGCGGGCTACCATCTATCGCATGTGTTTGTATACACAGTGCGGGCTACCATCTATCGCATGTGTTTGTATACATAGTGCGGGCTACCATCTATCGCATGTTTTGTATACAAAGTGCGGGTACCATCTATCGCATGTGTTTGTATACAAGTGCGGGCTACCATCTATCGCATGTGTTTGTATACACATTGCGGTACCATCTATCGCATGTGTTTGTATATATAGTGCGGGGTACCATCTATCGCATGTGTTTGTATACACAGTGCGGGCTACCATCTATCGCATGTGTTTGTATACACAGTGCGGGCTACTATCTATCGCATGTGTTTGTGTACATAGTGCGGGCTACCATCTATCGCATGTGTTTGTATACAAAGTGCGGCTTTATCTATCGCATGTGTTTGTATACACAGTGCGGGCTACCATCTATCGCATGTGTTTGTGTACATAGTGCGGGCTACCATCTATCGCATGTGTTTGTATACACAGTGCGGGCTACCATCTATCGCATGTGTTTGTGTACATAGTGCGGGCTACCATCTTTCGCATGTGTTTGTATACACAGTGCGGGCTACCATCTATCGCATGTGTTTGTGTACAAAGTGCGGGCTACCATCTATCGCATGTGTTTGTATACACAGTGCGGGGTACCATCTATCGCATGTGTTTGTGTACATAGTGCGGGGTACCATCTATCGCATGTGTTTGTATACATAGTGCGGGGTACCATCTATCGCATGTGTTTGTATACACAGTGCGGGGTACCATCTATCGCATGTGTTTGTGTACATAGTGCGGGGTACCATCTATCGCATGTGTTTGTATAAACAGTGCGGGTTACCATCTATCGCATGTGTTTGTATACACAGTGCGGGTTACCATCTATCGCATGTGTTTGTATACACAGTGCGGGTTACCATCTATCACATGTGTTTGTATACACAGTGCGGGCTACCATCTATCACATGTGTTTGGATACACAGTGCGGGCTACCATCTATCGCATGTGTTTGTATACATAGTGCGGGCTACCATCTATCGCATGTGTTTGTATACAAAGTGCGGGCTACCATCTATCGCATGTGTTTGTATATACAGTGCGGGATACCATCTATCGCATGTGTTTGTATACATAGTGCGGGCTACCATGTATATTAATGTTGTTTATATACAAATATGCAACACAAATTATCACATTACGTACTTCAGGAGTACATTAGAGCTAGACATACCTAGAGCTAGACAAACTTAGAGCTAGACATACCTAGAGCTAGACAAACTTAGAGCTAGACATACTTAGAGCTAGACATATATTAATGAGAGAATATATTAAATTTCAATATATACAGAGATTATGTAGAAAAAATATAAATATTATATTTATAATATTTTTTATAACATAATAATTGTTTCATTATTTTCTTAATAAACAATATAAATGCTAACTACCACAATACTTGTGTGTATTTTGAGATGATTTAAAATTTCGAGTTCATTGCTTGGAAAAGGTGAACAGTTTTTTTTGTTTTTTTTACAGATATGATGAACAAATGATTAATACATAGAGATGAAATATGACAAATTGGCATATTAATAGCCCGTCTGGCTTCAAAGAAATAGTTCATATGTACCAATTACACTCCCAAATAACGCAGAGGCGAACAAATCCCAAATGGTGTAGAGAAATTGATGGGAGGAGGTAGAGGGGCATTAACCCCCTTTTGGGGGGATATATAACATATTGAAAAAACCCCGGAAGTTCGTGCCTCTGTAGTGCAAAAAAAAAAAACCTGGCAGAAAGCAGACGGATGGTCAGTCAGAGTGGAAGACTCGGTCAGACGGATGGTCAGTCAGAGTGGAAGACTCGGTCAGACGGATGGTCAGTCAGAGTGGAAGACTCGGTCAGACGGATGGTCAGTCAGAGTGGAAGACTCGGTCAGACAGATGGTCAGTCAGAGTGGAAGACTCGGTCAGGCAGATGGTCAGTCAGCGTGGAAGACTTGGTCAGGCAGATGGTCAGTCAGAGTGGAAGACTCGGTCAGACGGATGGTCAGTCAGAGTGGAAGACTCGGTCAGACGGATGGTCAGTCAGAGTGGAAGACTCGGTCAGGCAGATGGTCAGTCAGAGTGGAAGACTCGGTCAGGCAGATGGTCAGTCAGAGTGGAAGACTTGGTCAAGCAGATGGTCAGTCAGAGTGGAAGACTTGGTCAGGCAGATGGTCAGTCAGAGTGGAAGACTCGGTCAGGCAGATGGTCAGTCAGAGTGGAAGACTCGGTCAGGCAGATGGTCAGTCGGAGTGGAAGACTCGGTCAGGCAGATGGTCAGTCAGAGTGGAAGACTCGGTCAGGCAGATGGTCAGTCAGAGTGGAAGACTCGGTCAGGCAGATGGTCAGTCAGAGTGGAAGACTCGGTCAGGCAGATGGTCAGTCAGAGTGGAAGACTCGGTCAGGCAGATGGTCAGTCAGAGTGGAAGACTCGGTCAGGCAGATGGTCAGTCAGAATGGAAGACTCGGTCAGGCAGATGGTCAGTCAGAATGGAAGACTCGGTCAGGCAGATGGTCAGTCAGAGTGGAAGACTCGGTCAGGCAGATGGTCAGTCAGAGTGGAAGACTTGGTCAGACAGATGGTTAGTCAGAGTGGAAGACTTGGTCAGACAGATGGTCAGTCAGAGTGGTAGACTCGGTCAGACAGATGGTCAGTCAGAGTGGAAGACTCCGTCAAGCAGATGGTCAGTCAGAGTGGAAGACTCGGTCAGACAGATGGTCAGTCAGAGTGGAAGACTCGGTCAGGCAGATGGTCAGTCAGATTTGGAAGACTCGGTCAGGCAGATGGTCAGTCAGAGTGGAAGACTTGGTCAGACAGATGGTTAGTCAGAGTGGAAGACTTGGTCAGCAGATGGTCAGTCAGAGTGGTAGACTCGGTCAGACAGATGGTCAGTCAGAGTGGAAGACTTGGTCAAGCAGATGGTCAGTCAGAGTGGAAGACTTGGTCAGGCAGATGGTCAGTCAGAGTGGAAGACTCGGTCAGGCAGATGGTCAGTCAGAGTGGAAGACTCGGTCAGGCAGATGGTCAGTCGGAGTGGAAGACTCGGTCAGGCAGATGGTCAGTCAGAGTGGAAGACTCGGTCAGGCAGATGGTCAGTCAGAGTGGAAGACTCGGTCAGGCAGATGGTCAGTCAGAGTGGAAGACTCGGTCAGGCAGATGGTCAGTCAGAGTGGAAGACTCGGTCAGGCAGATGGTCAGTCAGAGTGGAAGACTCGGTCAGGCAGATGGTCAGTCAGATTGGAAGACTCGGTCAGGCAGATGGTCAGTCAGAGTGGAAGACTCGGTCAGGCAGATGGTCAGTCAGAGTGGAAGACTCGGTCAGGCAGATGGTCAGTCAGAGTGGAAGACTTGGTCAGACAGATGGTTAGTCAGAGTGGAAGACTTGGTCAGACAGATGGTCAGTCAGAGTGGTAGACTCGGTCAGACAGATGGTCAGTCAGAGTGGAAGACTCGGTCAAGCAGAGGGTCAGTCAGAGTGGAAGACTCGGTCAGACAGATGGTCAGTCAGAGTGGAAGACTCGGTCAGGCAGATGGTCAGTCAGAGTGGAAGACTCGGTCAGGCAGACAAAGGAATCCAATGCGTGGATCTGTCAGATGGAAGATGTCATTGTAAGAGACTTGGCATGTTATTAGATAAAGAATGTGGGGACGTGGGTAGTAGGAGTGTATGATGGTAGAGTAGTGGGAGGTTGTGGAGTGGGTTGTAGGAGGGTATGTAGGAGTGTGAGTGGTGGATGGTAGTGTGAGTGTGAGTGTGTATGTGGAAAGATGGTATGTGGAGAGTGTTATGTGAGTGTGTATGTGAGTGTTATGTGGAGTATGTATGAGGATCAGTGGGATGTGTATGTGGAGTGTGTATGTGGGAGTGTTATGTGGGAGTGTATGTGGAGTTTTATGTGTGGAGTGTGTATGTGGGAGTGGATGTTGGGAGTGTGTATGTGGAGTGTGTATGTGGAGTGTGTATGTGGAGTGTGTATGTGGAGGTGTGTGGGAGGATGTGGGAGTGTATGTGGGAGTATGTATGTGGAGTGTGATGTGGGAGTGGAAATGGGAGTTGTATGTGGTGGAGTGTGAATGTGGGAGTGTGTATGTGGGAGTGTGTATGTGGGAGTGTGTATGTGGGAGTGTGTATGTGGGAGTGTGTATGTGGGAGTGTGTATGTGGAGGAGTGTGAGTGTGGTATGGGAGTGTGATGTGGAGTGTGTATGGGAGTTTGTATGTGGGAGTGTGTATGTGATAGTGTGCATGTGGGAGAGTGTATGTGGGAGTGTGTATGTGGGAGAGTGTATGTGGGAGTGTTTATGTGGGAGTGTGTATGTGGGAGTGTGTATGTGATAGTGTGTATGTGGGAGTGTATGTGGGAGTATGCATATGGGAGTGTATATGTGGGAGTGTGTTTGTGGGAGTGTGCATGTGGGAGTGTGTATGTGGGAGAGTGTATGTGGGAATGTTTATGTGGGAGTGTGTATGTGACAGTGTGTATGTGGGAGAGTGTATATGGGAGTGTGAATGTGGGAGTGTGTATGTGGGAGTGTGTATGTGGGAGTGTGTGTGTGTATGAGGGAGTATGTATGTGCGTGGGAGTGTGTATGTGCGTGTGAATGTTGATGTATTTATATATATATATATATATATATATATATATATATATATATATATATTTTATTATATATTTTATTTGTGTTTTGTGTGTGTGTGTGTGTGTGTGTGTGTGTGTGTGTGTGTGTGTGTGTGTGTGTGTGTGTGTGTGTGTGTGTTAAGAACTCTGCACATTCCCTATGCATATTCATATGTACGTGTGGATAGGAATCTCCCCCTACTATCCTCCCTCTACACCCCCTTCAACCATTATTACTACACAGTATTGCCAATCACACCAGCGATAATATAAACATTCCCAGGGCTGCCACACCACACAAAGGCTTACGGATGTTTGATGCTCTGGAAAATCTATTATGTTTGGGAAATGAAACAAGTCTGTGTATTTTTTGTAGAAACGTTTATTCACCCCCATCCTCCAACACCTCCTTTATACCCATTAACACCTCTCTCTCCCTCCTTCTCATCCAACTCCTCCACTACCACCGCTTCCACCTCCATCACTACCTCCATAACCACCACCACCACCATTATAACTACCTCCACCACCATTCACCTCCATCACTACCAACTAATATCACCACCACCACAACAAACTACTATTACCACTATCACTACCAACTACTATCACCATCTCCCCCACCATTACCAACCACCACCACCATTACCTAGATGTATTGGAGAGAGAGAGAGAGAGAGAGAGAGAGAGAGAGAGAGAGAGAGAGAGAGAGAGAGAGAGAGATAAGGAGAGATGAGAGAGAACTGAGGGATGAAGGAGAGAGAGAGATTACTGCATTAATGACAGGTGTGGAGGTGGGAATGGAGCAGTGACAGGTGTGGAGGTGGGAGTGGAAGCAGTGCAGGTGTGAGGTGGGAGTGACAGTGACAGGTGTGGAGGTGGGAATGCAGCAGTGACAGGTGTGGAGGTGGGAGTGGAGCAGTGACAGGTGTGGAGGTGGGAGTGCAGCAGTGACAGGTGTGGAGGTGGGAGTGGAGCAGTGACAGGTGTGGAGGTGGGAGTGCAGCAGTGACAGGTGTGGAGGTGGGAGTGCAGCAGTGACAGGTGTGGAGGTGGGAGTGGAGCAGTGACAGGTGTGGAGGTGGGAGTGCAGCAGTGACAGGTGTGGAGGTGGGAGTGCAGCAGTGACAGGTGTGGAGGTGGGAGTGCAGCAGTGACAGGTGTGGAGGTGGGAGTGCAGCAGTGACAGGTGTGGAGGTGGGAGTGCAGCAGTGACAGGTGTGGAGATGGGAGTGCAGTAGTGACAGGTGTGGAGGTGGGAGTGGAGCAGTGACAGGTGTGGAGGTGGGAGTGGAGCAGTGACAGGTGTGGAGGCGGGAGTGGAGCAGTGACAGGTGTGGAGGTGGGAATGGAGCAGTGGCAGGTGTGAAAGTGACCTTCACAATGAGGGACTCAAAATAAGTGACCCTCACAATGAAAGTGACCCTCACAATGATAGTGACCTCTCACAATTAAAGTGACCCCTCACAATGAAAATGACCCTCACAATGAAAGTGACCTTTACAATGAGTGAGTCACAATAAGTGACCCTCACAATGAAAGAGTGACCCTCACAATGAAAGTGACCCTCACAATGAAAGAGTGACCCTCACAATGAAAGTGACCCTCACAATGAAAGTAACCCTCACAATGAAAGTGATCCATCACAATGAAAGTGACCCTCACAATGAAAGTGATCCATCACAATGAAAGTGACCCTCACAGTGAGTGACTCACAATAAGTAACCCTCACAATGAAAATGACCCTCACAATAAAAATGACCCTCACAATGAAAGTGACTTTCACAATGAGTGAGTCACAATAAGTGACTCTCACAATGAAAATAACCCTCACAATGAAAGTAACCCTCACATTGAAAGTGACCCCTCACAATGAAAGTGACCCCTCACAATGAAAGTGACCCTCACAATGAAAGTGACCCCTCACAATGAAAGTGACCCTCACAATGAAAGTGACCCCTCACAATGAAAGTGACCCTCACAGTGAAAGTGACCCTCACAATGAAAGTGACCCTCACAATGAAAGTGACCTTACCCACCCCTGACTACCCCTCACCATCACCCCAGCCCCCACCACTACCTCCCCAGAGAGGAGGTAACCTCACACATTATAGCACTCACAGTGACAGCTCAGAGAGATGATAACAAGTGAAATCTTCCCAGCAGGATATCAGATTATGAGGAAGTACAGAGGAACCTGTGGAGTTTTGGCATAAGAGGAATAACCAGAAAGATCAAGATACGTGATAGGACAAGAGGCTACAAGGAGGTGAAGGCATTAGTGAACAACACGCCGCTAAACAGCAAGAGACCAAGACAACAGAGCGTTGGTGGATACAACAGCAGAGGTGACCAGAAGAGCTGATAAGAGCAACACAAAGTTATTGATCATAGGTGACATTGATTACTAAGAAAAAGACTGGAAGAACCTCGAGCAACATCAGGCACCAGAAACTGTTGTGTTAAGATGATGGACATGTGACGGGACACAACCAGAGAGAGAGAGAGAGAGAGAGAGAGAGAGAGAGAGAGAGAGAGAGAGAGAGAGAGAGAGAGAGAGAGAGAGAGAGAGAGAGAGAGAGAGAGAGAGAGATCCTTAACCTAACCTTGTCAAACCCTGTGTAAAACATATATGGTGCTATGCTTGATGACATTACAGGTAAGAAGGGCAAGGGGGTGATATGATAACAACATACGAAATATCGAAAGGAACTGACAGAGTGGCGACACTGTCAGACGTTAGGTGTTCAACACAACCCTAGAGATACTCCTGAGTCGTTCTGGCACTCGGGGTGCGGCCATAGGACTGTAAACGGTACATCATTTGTACTGACACTCCTCCAGGAGCCACTGCCGGGTCACCACATGGAGAAGACCTGGGCCAGGACCCGCCCTGGCAAACCTGCATGAACATGACAGGATGGGCAGTGACAACATTAATAAGTTACTGAGATGTTAGGAAGTATTTCTTCAGTCTTAAAGCAGGCAGGAAGTGGAACGACCTGGACAGTGGAAGAGATGGGGCCAGGAGCTGAGACTCGACCCAAGCATCAACATATAGATGAGTACACATATACAGTGAGCCCATGGTTCACACAGACGTGCAGACAAGGTCAAGCTAAATGCTCAAGAACATGGAAAAAATATTTCTACAAGTACATGTACAAGGTATACAGTCCATAGCTGACATCAATGACATGCTACTATATAGAAAGGCCCTTGTTATGCTGAGCATTTCCCGTAAATAAGGTCGGTTTTGTCCCAGGATGCGACCCACACCAGTCCACTAACAGCCAGGTTACCCATTTTACTGATGGGGAACATAGACAACAGGTGTAAGGAAACACGCCCAATGTTTCTACCCTCGCCGGGAATCGAACCCGGGGAACATAGACAACAGGTGTAAGGAACACGCCCAATGTTTCTACCCTCGCCGGTAATCGAACCCGGACAATCGCCATGTGAAGCGAGAGCTTTAGCCACCAGGCCACGGCGCACCGTTTATACGAAGCCAAATCTGACCCAAAATTTTGGAGGAAGACAACAGTAAAGGACCAGGTAATCAAGTCAAGAAGTCTGTGAGGAACTCAGTGTGAAATTTAAGGAGGTATCCTCAGAGGAAACAGGAAGGCTACTAGCGTACCGAAGCAATAGGGTGCACCAGCGAGCAAGTGTCGTAACTTGGAACTCTAATGAAATTGTCGACAACACAACATTATCAATGCATGTCTTCATTTTAAACTTCATAATGTTGCTCTCCAAGAGTCTTCCTTGTGTCGTAACTCTCAGCAACGAAGATCAAGATAAGAAATAACTCCTAATTCATAGTACACAATAATTCAAGTATACTATGGTTCACTTGGAGACCAACGGATCTCTGACTGTAACAATGTATTCAATTTGATAGACAGTCTTAATAATAAAAATATATATAGCTTGGAATAAATATATTCACTCATCCAAATTACTTAAGTGCTAATAATAACTTAGCACCTGACGTAGATGTTCTCCCTGGAGTTAAGTATTGTCTTCCTACCATTAATAATAACTTGGCACCTGACATAGATGTTTGTCTGCCTATTATTAAAAATTAATTTTCTTTCTCATTTCTTAACGTTTGAAAAGATATTTAGGTTCATTTTTAACTTTTATTGTTTTCGATTCACTGTGAAATATTTTTTTTAAAGACCCCATCAAGCAAATTTCATTATCTGTGTATTATTCTCACCTATATTATAAACACTGGTCAACAACCAAAATACTTCCGAGACCAGAGTAGCAATTTCCAACTAATTTTAGGTCACTGATAATGAATATCATGGTTAAAATTGTTTGTTAGGTCTACTTTTCAATATAGACCTACGTGTCACAAGAGGTTCCAACAGGCTTGCGGCAGTGTGTTTCTTACCACACTCATCCAACTGCCTTGCGGCAGTGTGTTCCTTACCACACTCATCCAACAGGCTTGCGGCAGTGTGTTCCTTACCACACTCATCCAACAGGCTTGCGGCATTGTGTTCCTTACCACACTCATCCAACAGGCTTGCGGCAGTGTGTTTCTTACCACACTCATCCAACAGGCTTGCGGCAGTGTGTTCCTTACCACACTCATCCAACAGGCTTGCGGCAGTGTGTTCCTTACCACACTCATCCAACAGGCTTGCGGCAGTGTGTTTCTTACCACACTCATCCAACAGGCTTGCGGCATTGTGTTCCTTACCACACTCATCCAACAGGCTTGCGGCAGTGTGTTTCTTACCACACTCATTCAACAGGCTTGCGGCAGTGTGTTCCTTACCACACTCATCCAACAGGCTTGCGGCAGTGTGTTCCATACCACACTCATCCAACAGGCTTGCGGCATTGTGTTCCTTACCACACTCATCCAACAGGTTTGCGGCAGTGTGTTTCTTACCACACTCATCCAACAGGCTTGCGGCAGTGTGTTCCTTACCACACTCATCCAACAGGCTTGCGGCAGTGTGTTCCTTACCACACTCATCCAACAGGCTTGCGGCATTGTGTTCCTTACCACACTCATCCAACAGGCTTGCGGCAGTGTGTTTCTTACCACACTCATCTAACAGGCTTGCGGCAGTGTGTTTCTTACCACACTCATCCAACAGGCTTGCGGCAGTGTGTTACTTGCCACACTCATCCAACAGGCTTGCGGCAGTGTTTCTTACCACACTCATCCAACAGGCTTGCGGCAGTGTTTCTTACCACACTCATCCAACAGGCTTGCGGCAGTGTTTCTTACCACACTCATCCAACAGGCTTGCGGCAGTGTGTTCCTTACCACACTCATCCAACAGGCTTGCGGCAGTGTTTCTTACCACACTCATCCAACAGGCTTGCGGCAGTGTTTCTTACCACACTCATCCAACAGGCTTGCGGCAGTGTTTCTTACCACACTCATCCAACAGGCTTGCGGCAGTGTTTCTTACCACACTCATCCAACAGGCTTGCGGCAGTGTTTCTTACCACACTCATCCAACAGGCTTGCGGCAGTGTTTCTTACCACACTCATCCAACAGGCTTGCGGCAGTGTGTTCCTTACCACACTCATCCAACAGGCTTGCGGCAGTGTTTCGTACCACACTCATCCAACAGGCTTGCGGCAGTGTTTCTTACCACACTCATCCAACAGTCTTGCGACAGTGTTTCTTACCACACTCATCCAACAGTCTTGCGACAGTGTGTTACTTACCACACTCATCCAACAGGCTTGCGACAGTGTTTCTTACCACACTCATCCAACAGGCTTGCGACAGTGTGTTTCCTACCACACTCATCCAACAGGCTTGCGGCAGTGTGTTTCCTACCACACTCATCCAACAGGCTTGCGGCAGTGTGTTTCCTACCACACTCATCCAACAGGCTTGCGGCAGTGTGTTTCCTACCACACTCATCCAACAGGCTTGCGGCAGTGTGTTTCCTACCACACTCATCCAACAGGCTTGTGGCAGTGTGTTTCTTACCACACTCACAGTCTCACTGCCCTTCATTATTGTTCCAGCAGTCATAGAAGGTGGTTGTGCTCTCCATGTTTATATATTGAGGTGAAAGGTTGGTGATTTTCTTAGCCAAACACTTTTTAAACTTATAATAAATATTCACTGAGCAAACTGTTGATATGCATGTGAGGCATATTATATTAATTTTATTTTCCTACTGAATGATATAAATACTTGTGCTTAGCTGTCATGCTCTGTATTATTATGATAAATTAATGAATATTTTTTTTTGTGTTTATCTTCTAATTGTTTGTTGTCTTCTTGCAGATGCCTCGTACCTGTGTGAATAGGACAGATAACTTCTGCTACATTTGTGGTGAGGTGACCTTTGCATTACAGAAGCGCCATATAACTGCTATGGTTAGAAAGGTATATCACCTATATTATGGATGCAAGATTGGTGACTAGGATAAGAACTGGGCTCCACACACATGCTGCAACAATTGTGCTGCTAACCTTCGCTAATGGTTGAACACGAAGAGGAAAGCAATGCCTTTTGCTGTGCCAATGGCATTGCGGGAGCCAACAGACCATACCAACAATTATTATTTCTGTATGGTACATTCAGCACAAAAGGGCTTGTCAAAGAAAAAAAACGGGGTCTATTGACTATCCAAACATACCATCAGGTATTCGCCCAGTGACGAACATAGTGAAACGTTTCACCAAGATATTTCAACCATGGAAAAATGGTACCAGGGCAAATGAGGCACAAGAATGCTTGCAGACTATTGCTGGACATTGGCAAGAGATGATTCTTCAGCCCACTATAAGCGTCAAGCAAAAAGACAGAGAGTAGGTACGGATTAGAGTCTAAAACATACTGACACATATTGTACGTTATAATAAAATAATTAAATACAATGGTACCCCGGATTTCGTCAATAATTCGTTCCAGAAGGCTGTTCGAGTGCCGTTGACGAATGAATTTGTTCCCATAAGGACGAATGTAAATTAGATAAGTCCGTTTCAGACCCCCAAAAATACACTTACAAAAGCACTTACAAAAATACACTTACATAATCGTTCGAGTTGGGAGCAGTACGAAATCCGGGGTACTACTGTATTACATATCTCGTATCTTTAAACTTACAGCCAATAAGCATTTTTCAAGGTGATATTTGGATTCAGGACTTGAAAATATATAAGAATTAACTAATCTCATTTAAGAAGCATACAACTTTTTAAAAATTGTTGACCATTGATATTTTAATTACGTTTTCACTAAGGAGAAATTCATAGCTTCAAAGAAATTTTCTTTGGACAAAAGTATCATTATTACTAAACCTGATGAAGGTAATGGAATTATGTTCTTAAATGGAAGTGATTACATTAGAAAAATGGTACTAATACAGGTAATTTTAATAAACTTATCAATGACTTTTTATATTTCATGAAATGTGAAGAAAAAAAAATTATATATTTCACAGAAAATTAAAATTTAGGAATCTTATTAAGGAATCACTGGACATATACACTGAGGTGGATTTCTCGCAGAGTATAAATCCTGCGAGTATATTTTAATCCCTATTTTAGAGATTACAGTATTCTTGTCTGGTGCTGCAACGGTTTCCGTGTAGACTTAATAACACTAGTGTAGTGGATAGTCTTAAAACCAGATTAAGCAAACAACCTAGTAAATAATGACTGACTACAAGGCTTGTCTCTGGTTGGAAGCTTGTCTCTGGTTGGAAGCTTGTCTCTGGTTGGAAGCTTGTCCATGCAAGGCTGCTGGTTGTCCCACTCACTCAGTCTTGTCAACACTTACTACCAATAATTATAATTTATACAAATATCCTGTTTCAGTCTTGCCACCATTTACTTCTGTCATTCCCTTAAAAATTATCTTACTTTTCCAAAGGAAAAATAAACACATAAGCAGTATAATGTGATCCTTTATTAACAACGTTTCGCCCACGCAGTGGGCTTTATCGAGTCACAGACAGATCTGATCTGTTTGTGACTTGATAAAGCCCACTGCGTGGGCGTAACGTTGTCAATAAAGGATCACATTATACTTCTTACGTGTTAATTTTTCCATTGTGTCTGTATTTTATACCATTTATTTCTACTTTTCCAAAATAACTGCCTGATATTAAATTACCTAATTCATCTATGGTTTTCTTTCATGTGGAATCTTCGTTTAAAAATATTTGTATAATGAAACAGAAAATATTTTTTTATATATTAACACATCGGCCGACTCCCACCAAGGCAGGGTGGCCCGAAAAAGAAATACTTTCATCATCATTCACTCCATCACTGTCTTGCCAGAGGGGTGCTTTACACTACAGTTATAAAACTGAAACATTAACACCCCTCCTTCAGAGTGCAGACACTGTACTTCCCATCTCCAGGACTCAAGTCCGGCCTGCCAGTTTCCCTGAATCCCTTCATAAATGTTACTTTGTACACACTCCAACAGCACGTCAAGTATTAAAAACCATTTGTCTCTATTCACTCCTATCAAATAAGCTCACACATGCTTGCTGGAAGTCCAAGCCCCTCGCACACAAAACCTCCTTTACCCCCTCCCTCCAGCATTTCCTAGGCCGACCCCTACCCCGCCTTCCCTCCACTACAGATTTACACACTCTCGAAGTCAATCTGTCTCGTTCCATTCTCTCTACATGTCCGAACTACCTCAACAACCCCTCCTCAGCTCTCTGGATAATAGTTTTGGTAATCCCGCACCTCCTCCTAATTTCCAAACTCCGAATTCTCTGCATTATATTCACACCACACATTGACCTCAGACATGACATCTCCACTGCCTCCAGCCTTCTCCTCGTTGCAACATTCATCACCCATGCTTCACATCCATATAAGAGTGTTGGTATAACTATACTCTCATACATTCCCCTCTTTACTTCCATGGACAAAGTTCTTTGTCTCCACAGACTCCGAAGTGCTCCACTCACCCTTTTCCCCTCATCAATTCTATGATTCACCTCATCCTTCATAGACCCATCTGCTGACATGTCCACTCCCAAATATCTGAATACATTTACCTCCTCCATACTCTCTCCCTCCAATCTGATATCCAATCATTCGTCACTTAATCTTTTTGTTATCCTCATCACCTTACTCTTTCTATATTCACTTTCAATTTTCTTCTTTTACACACTCTACCAAATTCATCCACCAACCTCTGCAACTTCTCTTCAGAATCTCCCAAAAGCACAGTGTCATCAGCAAAAAGCATATGTGACAATTCCCACTTTGTATTTGATTCTTTATATTTTAACCCCACACTTCTTGCCAAGACCCTCGCATTCACTTCTCTTACAACCCCATCTATAAATATATTGAACAACCACGGTGACATCACACATCCTTGTCTAAGGCCTACTTTTACTGGGAAATAGTCCCCCTCTCTCCTACACACTCTAACCTGAGCCTCACTATCCTCATAAAAACTCTTCACTGCTTTCAGTAACCTACCTCCTATTCCATACACCTGCAACATATGCCATTTTGCCTCCCTATCCACCCTATCATACGCCTTTTCCAAATCCATAAATGCCACAAAAACCTCTTTACCCTTATCCAAATAATGTTCACCTATATGTTTCACTGTAAACACTTGGTCTACACACACCCTATCTTTCCTAAAGCCCCCTTGTTCATCTGCTATCCTGCTTTCTGTCTTACTTTTAATTCTTTCAATAATAACTCTACAATACACTTTACCAGGTACACTCAACACTTATTCCCCTATAATTTTTGCTCTCTCTTTTGTCCCCTTTGCCTTTATACAAAGGAACAATACACGCTCTCTGCTAGTCCCTAGGTACCTTACTCTCTTCCATACATTTATTAAATAATAGCACCAACCACTCCAAAACTATATCCCCACCTGCTTTTAACTTTTCTATCTTTATCCCATCAATCCCAGCTGCCTTACCCCCTTTCATTCTACCCACTGCCTCACGAACTTCCCCCACACTCACAACTGGCTCTTCCACACTCCTACAAGATGTTATTCCTCTTTGCCCTATACACAAAATCACAGCTTCCCTGTCTTCATCAACATTTAACAACTCCTCAAAATATTCCCTCCATCTTCCCGATACCTTTAACTCTCCATTTAATAACTCTCCTCTCCTATTTTTAACTGTCAAATCCATTTATTCCCTAGCTTCCTCAACTTATTAATCTCACTCCAAAACTGTTTCTTATTTTCAACAAAATTTGTTGATAACATCTCACCCACTCTCTCATTTGCTCTCTTTTTACACTGCTTCACCACTCTCTTAACCTCTCTTTTTCTCTCCATATACTCTTCCCTCCTTGCATCACTTCAATTGAATAATAGACATCCTTATAATAACAAAAATACTTACATAAGATCGGAGGAACACTGTAGCAGGCCTATAGGCCTATACTAGGCAAGTCCTTGTCAAACCCAAACACACTAAACAAAAATATTTGCCCAACCAATTTTCAATGCTACCCAAGTAATAAGCTTTGATAACCATATTAACTCATGTGTGAGTCCCACTCATGTGTAAGTCCCACTCATGTGTAAGTCCCACTCATGTGTAAGTCCCACTCATGTGTAAGTCCCACTCATGTGTAAGTCCCACTCATATCCAACCCCACTCACTCATATTTCCCACCAAGGCAGGATGACCTGAAAAAAGAAGATACATTTTCACCATCATTCACTCCATCACTGTCTTGCCAGAGGCGCACTTACACTACTGTTAAAATGCTGCACATATCAACAGCCTTCATTTAGAGTTCAGGCACTGTACTTCCCACCTCCAGGACTCAGGTCCGGCTAACCGGTTTCCCTGAATGTTACTTTGTTCGCACTGCACCAGCGCGTCTTGCCATAAAAAACATTTGTCTCCACTCCTATCTAACACGCTCACGCATGCTTGCTGGAAGTCCAAGCCCATCGCTCACAAAACCTCCTTTACCACCTCTATCCAACCTTTCGTATCCCGCCTTCCTTCCACTACAGATTTATATGCTCTCTAAATATCAGAACCACCTCAACAACCCCTCCTCAGTCTTTGGGATTTGTGACACAGGACTTTCCATCCCTGAATCCGTGCTGGTTGTCGTTTATAAGCTTGTTCCGTTCTAGGTGCTCCACTACTCTCCTCCTGATGATCTCCATGACTGCATACTATACACGTCAGTGACACTGGTCTGTAATTTATGTAATTTTGGGGGACCACATTTGCTGTCTTCCATACCTCAGGTAGTTGCCCATTTTCAATGAATGTGTTGAAAATTGTGTTAGTTGCACACAGCGTCTCTGTTCCCTCTCTAAGGACCCATGGAGAGATGTCCGGTTCCACGGCCTTTGAGGTATCTAGTTCATTTAGTAGCTTCTTCTTTTCCTCCTCAGTTGTGAGTATCTCATTATGCACTTGTTGGTGTACCCCCCTGTTCTGACTTCCCAGAGTCCTTTCTGTCTCCACTGTAAATACTTTCTTAAATCTCATGTTGAGCTCCTCACATACTTCTTGGTCGTTTCTTGTGAGTTCCCCACCTTCCCTCCTCAGCCTGATTACCTGGTCCTTGACTGTTCTCTTCCTCCTGATGTTGCTATACAGCAGCTTCGGATCAGACTTGACTTTCGATGCTATGTCGTTTTCGTACTGTCGCTGAGCCTCCCTCCTTATCTGTGCATACTCGTTTCTGGCTCCACGACTAATTTCTTTATTTTCCTGGGTCTTTTGTCTTATGTACTTTTTCCTCTCTAGTGCACTTAATTTTTGCCTCCCTACACCTTTGGGTAAACCAAGGACTCGTTCTGGTCTTCCCATTATTTCTGTTGCCCTTGGGAACAAACCTCTCGTCTGCCTCCTTGCATTTTGTTGTCACGTATTCCATCATTTCGTTTTCTGATATTCCTACCAATTTTCTGTCCCACTGAACCTCCTGCAGAAAGTTCCTCATGCCTGTTTAGCCCCACCTTTTGTAGTTTGGCTTCTCCCATCCTACTCCTGCTTCCCTCTCCACTTGTAACTCTACTATGTATTCAAAGCTGAGAACCATGTGATTACAAGCTTTGAGGGGCCTTTCACATGTGATGTCCTTGATGTCTTAGCTACTCAGGGTGAATACGAGGTCCAGTCTTGCTGGTTCATCTTCACCACTCTCTCTCTGTTAGTGTCGCTAACATATTGATGCATGAGGTTTACCAGAACCACAACTATCATCTTGGCTCTCCTTGTTTTGGGACCCCAATGTGGCTCCAGGTTTTCTCAATCAATCTCCTTGTGATTGAAATCACCCACAACTAGTAGCTTTCCTCTACCTGCATGAGCTCGTCTGGCCACCTAAGCTAGTGTGTCCACCATTGCTCTGTTGCTCTCTTCATATTCTTCTCTTGGGCTCCTGGGAACGTCTCCTTAATTTTTCATGCCACTCCTTACATTTATTTGTTAATCCATCCACATTCGCTTACCAAACCTTCAACTTCTTTTCTAAAACGTTGGGGTAACGGAAGCACGAGACCTGGTTGGGAACTATGCGGGGTTCTGTGGAGGTGGGGTTTGTGATGAGGGGGTGGGGCAGTCGGTGCAGCTTGGGTTAGATTGTTTTGTTGCGTTGGCGCTTTTGTGGTTGAGGTCCTTCTGTAGGTAGTTCTGATGAAGGTTTTATTTGCTCTTCCTTTGAGTCTGGGTTCTCCTGCTCATCTCTGTCTTTGCCTCTCTTTCCTCCTTGCATCTTTGTACCCTCTCTTTCAGTTTCTTCCTTCTTGTGTTCTGTCGTGGTTGAGGTACACCTCCCTGTCAACTGGGTCATGTCGTCCTCTCATATTGCTCTCATGATACTTTCAATCACTTTTTTCTCTCCCTGTCTTCTTGCTTCATAAGTTTCCCTTCAAGTTTCTGGAGCCCATAAACAAAACTGACCTCTCCCTTTCATCCTCCCATTGGATTTCCCTTTGCATCCCCTGAGTCGATTTAGTTGCCTCCATTGCCTCTTTTCTATCTGATGTCCCTGTGCTCAGTGGTCAGTCATTTTCCCTTCTCAGTTTTTCCTGGGCACTACTGTGGTCTGTTAGGGCCTCTGCATATAGCTTACCTTTTTCATTTTCTCATGTTCCCTTGTTTGTTCCTGGTGTGCTCCTCGTTGTTTTCTGGGCATCACGGTAGTCTGATAGGGCCTCTGCATGCAGTATATCCTTTGTTCCGTACAGTCCTCTCATTTGTGACTGATGTAGCAGTTCCTGATGTCATGCCTTTGCTGCTCTTTGGTTCTTTGGACTGTCTAAGCTCCTCCCTTTTATATGTGCGGGTTGTGTGTGTATTGTTCCAGTCACGGTATTGTGCTTTTTTTGTTATCTCTGTATCTTAGCTTCTGCTGCTGTAGCTTGTAGCTCCTATTTCCTGCTCTCTGCAGCTATCCTCTTCTCCATTTTCTTGTTAAGCTCTTCTAGCTTTCTTTCCCACTCTTCTTCCCCTTTCGTGAGCTCTGCTACCCAATCTTCCCTCTCAAGATCATCCACCAGTCACCTGGTTCTCCATCCTGGTCTTTGTCAACTTTTTTTTTTATCACTAACAGAAAGAAAAAACTTATGTGTTTCAATGTGGTCGTTTGTGATGTGTGTGTGTGTGTGTGTGTATGTGTGTGTGTGTGTGTGTGTACTCACCTAGTTGTACTCTCACCTAGTTTTGGTTGCAGGGGTCGATTCACAGCACCTGGCCCCGCCTCTTCACTGGTCACTACTAGGTCACTTTTCTAAAAGATATGTATGGATCTCTCCTCCACTACATCAATTCCGAGACTATTCAACTTCCTGACCACTCTGTGACTGAAGCAATACTTCATAACATCGCTGTAATTCATCTGAGTCTTCAAGTTCCAGTTGTGACCTATTGTTGCTGTGTCCCATCTCTGGAACATCCTGTCTCTGTTCACCTTGTCAATTCCTCTCATTATTTTATGTGTCCTTATCATATCCCCATATCTCTACTGTCTTCCAGTGTCGTCAGGTCGACTTCCTTAATCTCTCCTCGTAGGACATACCCCTTAGCTCCGGGACTAGTTTAGTTGAACTTTCTCTAGTTTCCTTACGTGCTTGGCTAGGTGTGGTTTCAAACTGGTGCTGCATACTCCATTATGGACCTAACATACACGGTGTACAGGGTCCTGAACGATTCCTTATTAAGATGTCGGAATGCTGTTCTTAGGTTTGCCAGGCGCCCGTATGCTGCAGCAGTTATTTGGTTGATGTGTGCCTCAGGAGATGTGCCTGGTGTCATAGTCACCCAAAAATAATTTTCCTTGAGTGAGGTTTGTAGTCTCTGGCCCCTAGACTGTACTCCGTCTGCGGTCTTCTTTGCCTTTCCCCAACCTTCATGACTTTGCACTTGGAGGGGTTGAAGTCCAAAAGCCAGTTTCTGGACCAGGCTTGCAGCCTGTCCAGATCCCTTTATAGTTCTGCCTGGTCTTCGTCCGATTGAATTCTCCTCATCAACTTCACATCATCTGCAAACAGGGACACTTCGGAGTCTATTCCTTCCGTCATGTCGTTCACAAATACCAGAAACAGCACCGGTTCTAGGACTGACCCTTGTGGAACCCCACTCGTCACCGGCGCCCACTCTGACACCTCGCCACGTACCATGACTCGCTGCTGTCTTCCTGACAGGTATTCCCTGATCCATTGTAGTGCCTTCCCTGTTATCCCTGCCTGGTCCTCCAGCTTCTGAACTAATCTCTTGTGTGGAACTGTGTCAAACGCCTTCTTACAGTCAAGAAAATGCAATCTACCCACCCTCTCTCTCTTGTCTTACTGCTGTCACCCTGACATAGAACTCCAGTAGGTTTGTGACACAGGATTTTCCATCCTTGAAACCGTGCTGGCTGTCGTTGATAAGCTCATTCCTTTCTAGTTGCTCCACCACTCTTCTCCTGATAATCTTCTCCATGACCTTGCATACTATACATGTCAGTGACACTGGTCTGTAGTTTAGTGCTTCATGTCTGTCTCCCTTTTTTAAAAATTGGGACTACATTTGCTGTCTTCCATACCTCAGGTAGTCGTCCTGTTTCAATAGATGTGTTGAAGATTGTTGTTAGTGGTACACAGAGCGCCTCTGCTCCCTCTCTCAGGACCCATGGAGAGATGTTGTCCGGCCCCATCGCCTGTGTGTGTGTACTCACCTAGTTGTGGTTGCAGGGGTCAAGTCATAGCTCCTGGCCCCTGTGTGTGTGTGTGTGTGTGTGTGTGTATGCGCGCGCGCGCCCTACCTAGTGGTGCGGTGCTGGGTGTAGCCCCGCCTAGCACCCAGCAGCCATAAAAGCTAGGATTTTAGCTAAGCTTGAGGAGGATGCGACCCATAAAGCCGCATCTCGTCTCTCGTTATTCCTAGGCTTAATTTCCCATGCTCTGACCATGCTGGGTTTTCCTATATTATCACTAATATCATTTGTGCTGGCGGGACCCACCGTGGGTTGGCACGGGTCCGGTGGGTTGGCACGGGTGTGGTGGGTTGGCACGGGTGTGGTGGGTTGGCACGGGTGTGGTGGGTTGGTATGGGTGCGGTGGGTTGGCACGGGTGTGGTGGGTTGGTGATTAAATACTTCAAACAGTATAAGAAGGCACAATATCCCGACTGGAACAATACACAAATAACCCGCACGTAGCAGAAACGAACTTAATGGTTCAAGTCGGAAGGAAGTTCCATCACAAGTTTCATCTGCTACGTGAGAGACATTTGTTTATGTCTCAATACTTCAGGAAAGTTCGCCACAAGGAAATACATGAGGACCCCAAACGTTGGAATTCCCACTTTCTTGGTAGTTAGAATGGGTCAACGGACATATTCAGAGGATAAGTGTCATATTTAAGTAGTAAGGGACATAATAAATTTCCTAGGTCATAATTACGTTCTAAGGCCATGTTAACTACCTCAGCCTATGGTCGATTTCATCGACTCCAGAGTGAGGGACTGATTACCTCAAACACCTTAGGATCTTCACTATTCTTCTTTGTATTGGACTGATGAAGCCTCTGTGTGGCGAAAGGTTTCCACAATAAGGGTACATAAGTGTTGCACATGTGTCTAATTTATCAACTTGTCGGTTCTCTGAACATTTATCTACATTAACACATTCCCTTCCATATGAAGGTCAAGAAATCACACTTTTAAATATACATTATTCTTCACGCTGTATGGGCCATACAGCGTGATAATTATTATAAATAGTATCACTATTATACATAGTACAACATCACCTCCTTGGGTGACCCATTCTTTTGGCATGGAGTGCCAAACCCCATGCCAGTGGGAGACTTGGACGTGCCTGGCGTGGGCCAGTAGTCCTGCTGCAGTGTTTGCACGGGACTGTATTACAGGTAAGCCAGGGATGGTCTTGGTCACATGACCAAAAGTTCCACTGAGTGGGTCATTACAGTGTTGATAGGGAAGCAAATTTGAGACCCGGTCATATGACCAAATGCTACCCTGGGTGACTCTTTTTGCGGTTAACAGACAATTCATAGAAATATCTTGGTCTCTTGACCAAAATCTTCCTTAACTGGAATTTTACTGGTAGATAGTTAAGCCAGGGAAAATGTCGTAGTTTCCCTACACCTGCTGTAAATAGGTACCTGGGTGTTAGTGGACTGTTGTAGGTGTCATGGTAGGCAGGGTGAGACATATTGGAACATCTTCTAACATACGCTGCCTCTGTTCACCTGGAAGTAAATACTGTATGTACCTGGATGCTAATCACCTGTTGTGGGTACCATCCTGGGTAGGGTGATTTCTCCCAAGCAAATCACCCAACCTGCTGCTAGGGTTCTCCTGATAGAAAATAGGTTCCTGGGTGTCAGTTGACTGTTGTGGGTGGCATCCTGGAAAAGATCCTGAAGCCAACGACGGAAAAACACCTTACTCTTGGTTGTCTTGGGTTATCCTGAGTAATTAACACTTGAAGGTTAATAATTCTGGCTTATCTTTATATTTAGGCTACCATAGGATATTAACATTCCTGGGTTATTAACTCTCCTGGGTTATTAACTCTCCTGGGTTATTAACTCTCCTGGGATATTAACTCTCCTAGGATATTAACTCTTCTAGGTTTTTAACAGTCCTAGGATATCAGTTCTCTAGGATATTAACTCTCCTGTGATATTATCCTAACACCACAAGACTTTGAAAAGGCAGTAAATGACATGACCATGCACTCTGCCCCTTCCCCAGACTCATGGAACTTCGTGTTCATCAAGAACTGCAAGTGCCTTCAGCATTCTATGGAGAGGGATCATGGACACAGGGGTCATTCCACACTTACTAAAAACAACAGACATAGCCCCACTCCACAAAGGGGCAGTAAAGCAATTGCAACGAACTACAGACCGATAGCACTGACATCCAATATCATAAAAATCTTTGAAAGGGTTCTAAGAAGCAAGATCGCCAACCACATAGATACCCACCAGTTACACAACCCAGGGTAACACGGGTTTAGAGCAGGTCGCTCCTGCTTGTCGCAACTACTGGATCACTATGACAAGGTCCTGGATGCTATAGGGGATAAACAAAATGCAGATGTAGTATACACAGACTTTGCAAAAGCCTTCAACAAGTGCAACCCTGGTGTAATAGTGTACAAAATGCGTGATAAAGGAATAACAAGAAAAGTTGGTAGATGGATCAATAACTTCCTAACAATTGGAACACAAAGAGTAATTAATAGTAAACAGAATAAAGTCCGAGGCAACTACGGTGAAAAGCTCTGTTCCACAAAGCACAGTACTCGCTCCCGTCCTATTCCTCATCTTCATATCTGACATAGACAGAGATGTAAGTCATAGCTCCGTGTCTTCCTTTGTGGATGACACCCGGATTGCCAAGACAGTGTCATCCATCGAAGACATCGCAAGACTACACAAGTGGACATCAACCAAATCTTCAAATTGTCTACTCAAAATAAAATGAAGTTCAATGAAGAGACATTTCAACTACTCAGATGTGGAAAACTTGAAATTAGAACTGTATCAGGGTATATGACAAATTCTAAGTATTCAATAGAGCGAAAAAGTAAAGTGAAGGACCCGGGAGTGATAATGTCAGAGGATCTCGCCTTCAAAGACCACAACAATGTATCTACCGCATCTGCTAGGAAAATGATAGGATGGATAATGAGAACCTTCAAAACTAGGGACGCAAAGCCCATGGAATACTCCTGTACCGTAACGGCCCCTTTCAAGGCAGACGAAATTGCTGACCTGGAGAGTGTACAAAGAACTTTGACGGCACACATAAGTACGATAAAGTACCTAAATTACTGGGAACGATTGAAGGCCCTTGATTTGTATTCCCTGGAACGCAGACGAGAGAGAGATACATGATAATATACACTTGGAAAATCCTAGAAGGATTAATACCAAACTTGCACACGACAATCACTTCCTAAGAATGCAAAAGACTCGGCAGGAGATGCAACATTTCCCCAATGAAAAGTATGGTTGCCACGAGTACACTGAGAGACAACACAGTAAGTGTTATGGGCCCAAGACTGTTCAACTGCCTCCCGCATACATAAGGGGGACAGGTACTGGACAGGTACTGTGGTTCGTACGTCAGTTTGCGTGCGGCCAACAGTAACAGCCTGGTTGATCAGACCCTGATTCACCACGAGGACTGGTCAGAGACCGGGCCGCGGGGGCGTTGACCCCCGAAACCCTCTTCAGTTATACTCCAGGTATTAACTCTCCTAGGTTTGTAAATAAAACCTAGAATGAGTTTTAAAACACTTCAAGAAAGTCTCTTTACATAAGAGCTTAAGATAAGTGTGTGTAGGCTTGATCCTCCGTATCTCTCCATACAGAATGACTACAAACCATCGTTTTGCATAATATCCTCCTATTTGGCCTCAATGCAGTAATTTGGTGGAAAATCAACTCAGTTCCTGAATACTTTGAGCCTTCTGAGCTTCTATACATATGTCTAATTACTATGTAAATTAGTATATCTGTGATCAAAATTACAGGAATGTTACGAAATGCTTATTGTGGGATTAATAATATACTGAGAGTATACTGAGAGTGGTGGAGGCTTGATCCACCGTCTGCGTTGGTCGTAACACAGGGAGTGGTGGAGGCTTGATCCACTGTCCTTGTGGGTTATCCAACACATTGATTGGTTGAGGATTGATCCTCGGTCCATCAATCGCGGTCCAGTGTCCTTCATGGAAGGTCATGGTCCAGTGCCCTTCATGGAAGGTCGCGGTCCAGTGCCCTTCATGGAAGGTCGCGGTCCAGTGCCCTTCATGGAAGGTCACGGTCCAGTGTCCTTCATGGAAGGTCGCGGTCCAGTGTCCTTCATGGAAGGTCGCGGTCCAGTGCCCTTCATGGAAGGTCGCGGTCCAGTGCCCTTCATGGAAGGTCACGGTCCAGTGTCCTTCATAGAAGGTCGCGGTCCAGTGTCCTTCATGGAAGGTCCTTTGACGCATTTGAAGGTCTCTTGCTATTTCCATCTTTTTGCCTCCCTCTACTTGGATCAACCTGGTTACCTACCCTCTTCCTTCTCTCTCTCCATTCCTCCCTCCCTATCTTTCTCTCTCTCTGCCATCCACTTTCCTCCATCTCTCTCTCTCTCTCTCTCCGTCTACTCTTCCTTCTTTCAGTCTCATTCCCTCCTTCTGTCCGTTCTTTTTCCTTCATTTCTCTTTACTTCCATTCCTTTTTTTTCTCCTTTTCCCCTTCATCCTTCCCTTCTTCGTCATATTCCTCGTCTCTTCCACCACGGAGGAAGGGAACTATTCAGTGCCACCATCTTGTGAAGATTCGAACGGTAGTCACGTCTTGGGCGCTGTAGATACTGGTTTGATTCCCCCAGATCCCCACCATAAACCTTGCAAGATGTGGGTGTGGCTGTGCCTGTGGTGTTTAGGGTTGTGGGTGTGGGTGTGGGTGTGAGTGTGGATGTGGGTGTGGCTGTGCCTGTGGTGTTTAGGGTTGTGAGTGTGGGTGTGGGTGTGAGTGTGGGTGTTAGTGTAAGTGTGGCTGTGAATTTGGGTGTGAGTGTGGGTTTGAGTGTTGGTGCGAGTGTGGTTGTGGGTGTTGGTGTGTGGTTGTGGCTGTGGGTTTTGGTGTGATTGAAGGTGTGGGTCTTACAGTGTTATGGGTTACGTTCTCAAAAGTGTCCTGGGAGAGTCTTACTGAGTCTTCCGTCACTGTTCTCACGAGTGTCCTGGGAGAGTCTTACTGACTCTTCCGTCACTGTTCTCAAGAGTGTCCTGGGAGAGTCTTACTGACTCTTCCGTCACTGTTCTCAAGAGTGTCCTGGGAGAGTCTTACTGACTCTTCCGTCACTGTTCTCAAGAGTGTCCTGGGAGAGTCTTACTGACTCTCCTTCACTGTTCTCAAGAGTGTCCTGGGAGAGTCTTACTGACTCTCCTTCACTGTTCTCAAGAGTGTCCTGGGAGAGTCTTACTGACTCTCCTTCACTGCACAAGGCTACAACACAGGAGACCTGCAACACACATCGGTTTCAGACCCAGTCAGCCTACATCACAGGCCAGCGTCCGTGGTTGTCATTAAACACGCAAGTGCACAGTAGGCAGTGAGAGCCTATAAGGTCGGGTATGATACCCTTCATCCTAATGTCTACATCTACAGCGAAGAGCCATGTACCCAAAAAAAAAAGTAATTAGTTACAGCTGCGCATCCTCACACAACAAGGATGGTAAACACTATTGTTAAACTAACTGGCACGTGTCCCATACTGGATGGTAGCGCAGTCAGCTAACATGTGGAGGTCCGTGGTTCGATCCCAGGTACGGGTGGAAACAATGGGGACGTGTTTCCTTAAGACACCTGCTGTCGAAGATTGAGACACTTATGCAACATATGGGAATTTTTATTGAAGAAACGTCTCGCCACACAGTGGCTTCATCAGTCCAGTACAAAGAAGAAAGGTGTAAGAAATGTAGGAGTTTGAGGTAATCAGTCCCTCGGCCTGGAGTCGATGTGTCAAGTCCATTACTCATGTAAAAAGTACAACAAAACGTTTCCTTAATAAAGATCCCTATATGTTACATAAGTGACTCAAGCTTCAACTTGTTGGTTTTCAAAACTATGTATCACACCTGCTGTCCTAGTTCACCTAGCAGTAGAAAGGTACCTGGGTGTTAGACAACTAGCATGGGTCGCATCCTGGGACAAAACTGACATAAATGTGCCAGAAATGCTCTGCATACCCATGGGCGTTCTATATAGTATGTAACTGATTCTACATAAAGCAGCCTTTAGGTAATCCTGTAGACTAATTGGTCAGCTATATCAGTTTAGGTAAACACCAAATACTCAGTCAAATATATGTCAATTTTATTTAACAGTGAATTATTCAGTGAGTACTGGATTAAGTATTTGTATAATGGTAGAACTAGATGTATTTCTGTGGCTGCTGTGTAGGTCCCTCTGTACGTCAGTGTAGGTCCCTCTGTACGTCAGTGTAGGTCCCTCTGTATGTCAGTGTAGGTCCCTCAGTACGTCAGTGTAGGTCCCTCTGTACGTCAGTGTAGGTCCCTCTGTATGTCAGTGTAGGTCCCTCAGTACGTCAGTGTAGGTCCCTCAGTACGTCAGTGTAGGTCCCTCTGTACGTCAGTGTAGGTCCCTCTGTACGTCAGTGTAGGTCCCTCTGCATGTCAGTGTAGGCCCCTCTGTACGTCAGTGTAGGTCCCTCGGTATGTCAGTGTAGGTCACTCTGTATGTCAGTGTAGGTCCCTCTGTACGTCAGTGTAGGTCCCTCTGTATGTCAGTGTAGGTCCCTCAGTACGTCAGTGTAGGTCCCTCGTACGTCAGTGTAGGCCCTCTGTATGTCAGTGTAGACCCTCTGTACGTCAGTGTAGGTCCCTCTGTATGTCAGTGTAGGTCCCTCTGTACGTCAGTGTAGGTCCCTCTGTACGTCAGTGTAGGCCCCTCTGTATGTCAGTGTAGACCCCTCTGTACGTCAGTGTAGGTCCCTCGGTATGTCAGTGTAGGTCCCTCTGTATGTCAGTGTAGGTCCCTCTGTACGTCAGTGTAGGTCCCTCTGTATGTCAGTGTAGGTCCCTCTGTACGTCAGTGTAGGTCCCTCTGTATGTCAGTGTAGGTCCCTCAGTACATCAGTGTAGGTCCCTCAGTACGTCAGTGTAGGTCCCTCTGTACGTCAGTGTAGGTCCCTCTGTATGTCAGTGTAGGCCCCTCTGTACGTCATTGTAGGTCCCTCGGTATGTCAGTGTATGTCCCTCTGTATGTCAGTGTAGGTCCCTCTTTACGTCAGTGTAGGTCCCTCTGTATGTCAGTGTAGGTCCCTCTGTATGTCAGTGTAGGTCCCTCTGTACGTCAGTGTAGGTCCCTCGGCATGTCAGTGTAGGTCCCTCTGTATGTCAGTGTAGGTACCTCTGTACGTCAGTGTAGGTCCCTCTGTACGTCAGTGTAGATCTCTCTGTACGTCAGTGTAGGTCCCTCTGTACGTCAGTGTAGGTCTCTCTGTACGTCACTGCAGTCAAAATGCTACATAATTCAGGATAACTTCCATAGAGCAGTTCCTACTTGTTACTACTATCCATCAGCTTGTAACTACTGGTAACCTGTCTTCCTTCACTAACCTCAGCCACCTAATATTCATTGTTATTCACATCCAGGCGAATTTTCATTTTTTTATGTTCTTCTTATTGAAGTAGAACGTAAGTAGAGGACCCCAATGGAAATAAGTCACTCTGACTTTTTTGGGGTTATTATAGGTTTTTTACACATATGCTGCTATGTATGATAATCTATGTAACCGTATTTGTGTATACCTGAATAAACTTATTTACTAAATAACAAAACAAGGCACAATACCGTGACTGGAACAATATACAAATAACCCGCACTAATTCCTCAAGACAGCTCAGGACAGGTAACAACTTCTCGTGACCTTACCTTGGGTAAGCAAACTCAGGACCAAATCCAGTCTCTTCAGATGCGTCTGTACGTCTTCTACTTTATGATAAATTCGTCCAAGTACACCACAAGGGAGTTTCCTATGACGCCTGCAAATGTTCGCACTGTCTCGAAAATGTAATTGTAGTAGTGTGTAGACCAGAAGCCGCTTTGAGAAACGATTGTAGCCAGTAGGAGCGACGAATGCAGTTAACTCTAGGTTAACCAAAGGAAGAGGCAGGTGCCACAACCCTTGTAGGATGCCCAGGGTTGAAAACATGTTATTTTCTCCTACATTTCTTAGCAAGTTAACAAGGACAGATGGCAGACAACAATATTGAATATTGTTGAATATTGAATATTGTTGTTACTGAGTCGACGAAATTCTATATATGGGTAATATGTTCTTCTTTCTTGGGGACAAAGGTAAGAATACATTCAAAGTGAAATACTGTGAGTGATAACATTCTTCTCGAGCCTTTTATTGACAAATTTCTCTTCTTCTTTATACTGTGAAAGTGGCAGTCAGTAGTTAGGTATGTATGCAGATTCAAGGTGTCCCGAAGCTAGATCGCTAGGGCACTCAGCTCACACACCGAGGTCCGGAGTTCGAATCCCCAGTACGGCTGGATAACATTAGGACGTGTTTCCTAAAACATCTGCTGTCTATGTTCACCCATCAGTATAAAATGGGTACCTGCGTGTTAGTCGACTGGTGTGGGTCGCATCCTGGGACAAAACAGACCTAATTTTTCCGAAATGCTCAACAGAGACACGCCATGGTGTGAAGGCAGGCCTGCCCACGAATACAGGTGGCTACCACTGGCTTAGAAGGAAAAGCTGGGTTGAAAGGGTTGGATGAGGTAGGACACAGGAAAAGAGCGAATCTCTCATCTCAGCTGGGTCATGGACCTACACGGCAGACAGTACTGACTAACAATGAGCCCAGCAGGGACCTTGTTTATCACTGACGCTTGCTGTTATGTTGTCTAAATCCAATCTGGTGCCCCGGTGGCCTGGTGGCTAAAGCTCTCGCTTCACACACGGAGGTCCCGGGTTCGATTCCCGGCGGGGTGGAAACATTTCGACGTGTTTCCTTTCACCTGTTGTCATGTTCACCTTGCAGAAAATAGGTACCTGGGTGTTAATCGACTGGTGTGGGTCGCATCCTTGGGGACAAGATTGAGGACCCCAATGGAAATAAGACAAACAGTCCTCGATGACGCACTGACTTTCTTGGGTTATCCTGGGTGGCTAACCCTCCGGGGTTAAAAATCCGAAGAAAATCTTATCTTATCTTAATCTCTGTCTCAACAAATCAGAGAAGTAACGGTGTATGACATTTTAAAAGATAACCCAGGGCTTGAAACCTGGAATGACACAGCCACAAAAGCAGGGTGGCTTTACTTGGCTTGCGGTGGATGGCACCTCGGTGTTAAGATGCTCACACCAATAAAGCTCACACCTTTACGTCAGTCCATATGCAGCACTGCACATCACCGAAGATAACAAGAGTCTGCAGAAGTCCACAGCATGACACGATGACAGGCAGACCACACACCTCTTGATAAGGGTTCAGGGGCAGAAGGAAGATATTGACGTAAATGACATTACCCAAAGAAAACACATACTGGCCCAGCAGCACCTGTGGTCTACTGCTGAGTTTGTTTGCTCCAGTTCCCATTACGACCAGGTCACATGCCATTCATTACCTGTGTTCGTAATACAACTATGGTCACTTACACTGGACCTTCAACATCAGTTCCTTCAAGAATAATATTTGAGTCAGTATTAACCTTGCAATTCACGTCAGCAAAACAGAGTTTGTGTTTTATTGAACGTCATTCGTAAGCCAGCAAGGCTTTTCAAAAGACCAAAAGTTTCTACCCGAAACTGGTCAGGCTGCATGCAACATGTGTTTAGAGGAAATAATGGAAAAAACTGTCAGAAGTTAGAGAACTTCTTTTGCCTCTCATGGATCTCAATCAGAATGATGAGGCGTGTGAATAACTGGTCATGTTCCATCTGGTGGGCTTTAAACTTTTAGAACTGATGTGTTTTCCTCAAAGCAAGTTTTACCTTGAACTTAGGTTGCGTTAGTTTTAACATTTCATTTTTATTAATCAAATTGGTTTCTTTGAAGTAACTGTAGAATCATCACTACTGTACATAGAACAAATTGTCTTAACTTGCTAACCGTGTGCTCAGTAATAATTCACGAGGAGACAGAAACTCAGAAGATTAATTAATTTGTTTATTTCGATCCCTTTCTGGGATCCTCTTCAGCAGATACATAAGTGGATGGAGAACAAGAATACATAGGGATGGTTGCATCTCTCCCCATACAAGAAAGTGGAGCAACCGTATGTGTGAGGTTAGATCAACCACTGTGGATATAACAGTGGAGATAGTAACATGAACATTTAGGCGGATTCCACCTTCTGATGAAGGGATCGGCAATAAAGGAAGGACTGGAAGAAGTATATGATCCACATGTTGTTACTCATACGATGAAGGGTCGAGACATTGTTCTCCGAGGACTTTGATGGGAAGAACTCTCACGACAATTGTGTTTGCCACTGTAATACCTCAGACTCCTCTGAGTGTGAAGACAGTACATATCAGATGCTTATCAGTTGCTGAGTGAGTCGACGAAGGTATGCCATAACTCTAGACCCTTGTGCCTCAATGAACACTATTAGAATAGTGCAGAGTGCGGCATAAACTGATAATAGTTAAATATTATTAATGAAAATTTGAAGGGAATCAGAAGAGGCAGTAAAACTCATTATATGGAAACTAATATTCAAATTCCTTCAAGCTACGTCACCGAGAGCTTTGAAAATGATCAGAGAAATTCTATGATTACTGGGAATTAGGTGTCGTAAACTTTCTAATTGTTCCAAGAATTTGGTCTCCATTATCCTGCATAAGTGTTGGAAATTTGAAGGAGGTCGGATGAGGCGTTCTCGAATTATGGGCGAAATAAAATGGAAAAGTTTAAGGAAGAGAGTAAAAAATCAGTCAACCTCCAAAAGCAAAAGGTATCCCATCGTGTATTCCTAACTAGTGCAACTTATGGCTGATGTCCTTTGTCTTATCATCTCTCCAAATGCTTTTGCTAAATCATCAGTGTTTGTTTCAGTAAATGATGCTCTATTGTTGAACAGTCAATCACACACAACAAAAGAGTGAATACAATGTTTACATTAGTGTGTCAGAGGAGGTCATCAGCTCTGAGAGACTAGGACTTCTGGACGATACCTTGCTTGCCAAGGACAAACTTTCTAATCTCTTTATAGCAACAAGACATGTCAACGTACAAAATGTTGTACATGAATGGTAAACACTAGCGTAGTCTCCAAGACTACGCTGCTCCTCACATCTCCAAGACTGAGAACTGGTTACATCATCTTTTGTATATAGTTTTTACAGTCTTCACATTATGTCTATATTTTGTATTGATTAAGCCAGTGGCTGGCGTAACATCTAAAATACACAACGTCTATAAATAAAGATGATGCACATGTGTCTAATTCTTCATTATGATAAAAGTACTCATCTTTATCTTTATATGATCCGGAAACTCCTTGTTGCATCCATTACTGAATAAGACTTTTGTTGAGGAAGGCTGCCGTACACCGCCAAGGAGTGAGACTTTGGGCAAAACATTTGACTGACCTTGTGATTGAACTAGTAATGAAGAAATCTTTGCAGCGCTATGAGGGATCTCAGCAGAGGTAAATGCATGAGAAGTGTTCAACAACACCGTTTCTTCAGCAGTTTACAGCGTAAACAACAGAACGGGTGAGGTGAACCCACGCCGAGTGAATCGTAAAACTCCAGGCCAGTGGGACCCATGCTAACCTCCCTATGGGGTGAAGTTGGATGAAGGTTATTGTAGCCAGCTGGCCCAGTGGCTTACGCGCTGGCCTGGAGTGTCACGACTCACACCCCATGGGTTGAAACCCCACCCGTTCCTGGGTTTGTTTGCACTCGTGTTATTAAGGTTCCGTGGGACTAGTTCACAATGCAATGTCATCACTAACAAACAAATAAAACAACACAAGCTGGCTGCAATAGGAATTTTGGGCTGGGCGGAGACCACTGGATGCTAGCAACTCATCAAGACTGATATGAAAACAGTACCATCAAAAGTCGAAGAATGAGACATTTGTGCAACATTTGGGAATCTTTATTGTGGAAAGTTTCGCCAGCTTAGTGGCTTCTTCAGTCCATTACAGAGAAGAACGGTGGAACATGAGGAGGAGTTTGAGGCAATCAGTCTCTCAGCCTGGAATCGATGTGTTAAGATTTCTAAATGACACACATGGGTCTCATTCTTCAACTTATCACTTTTCTAAATCATTTACATCAAAACCATCAAAAGTCCTATAATTTATACATAGGAAGTGCAAGCGAAAAAGGAATCTTCATAGCACAAATTAATGTTAGTCACAAAAATGACTTCAAAATGTGTCTTGGCAAGTTTTTATTTTTTTTTATTTTATTAAAACCAGTATTTACAAAACATGTCAAAATATGCCGTAAACAGTAACAGGCACCTAAAAAGAAAAAAACAATATCAAAATGACAAACCAACACCATAAACATGAATATGTGTGATATAAAATAACTCTGTCCCTTCCTACCAAAACAACCCACCACCTGAACCCTCACACTATCTTCAAAAATAAAAACCCTAACTATACATACACAAGAAATTGGTTACATATAAAAAACCATACGGTCATCTTAAAGTACAAGTAACCCACTGAAAACCTGTCATTTAACACAAGTATTAAAACTCCTACTGTTACAAACCTACCACGAAAATCTACATACAAAACCAAAAAACTTACTATACATAGACAAAATTGAGTTAGCATAAAATACATAAGGACAAGAGTTAATACCTCTTAATATAACCCCCCCCCATGTGCATTATATTATGTCTTCCAACTATCTTCCTCTTAACTACCGTAAATATTACAGTAACTAACCCTATACATCCAATTAAATCTTGGGACCTCGTAACACAGGCCCTAATAGTCAACTACTCACTTGGCAAGTGTAAGAGGTTGAGGTGAATACTTCAACTGAACCTGACACGGTCATTGATGTCGGACTGAATCTGCCACGGTCATTGATGTCGGACTGAACCTGACATGCTCGTTGATGTCGGATTGATGTTCTAATGACAGAAACAGCGTAAACATCATGTCATGCCTAAACTCACTTCACGAAGACAAAAATACCTTTTAAATACCCATAAAAAAATGTTCACGAAGAGAGAATTGATGAGGACTTTAAATATGTGATTTAGGAAGGAACTCTTCTGGTTCGACCGTTTTCCTAATAGACCAACAGTGGGTGTTGATGTTGGTATGTGTGGGTGTGGTTGTAACAGTGGGTGATGGTGTGGGTATGTGTGGGTGTGGTTGTAACAGTGGGTGATGGTGTGGGTATGTGTGGTTGTGGTTGTAACAGTGGGTGTTGGTGTTGGTATGTGTGGGTGTGGTTGTAACAGTGGGTGATGGTGTGGGTATGTGTGGGTGTGGTTGTAACAGTGGGTGTTGGTGTGGGTATGTGTGGGTGTGGTTGTAACAGTGGGTGTTGGTGTGGGTATATTTGGGTGTGGTTGTAACAGTGGGTGTTGGTGTGGGTATGTGTGGGTGTGGTTGTAACAGTGGGTGTTTGTGTTGGTATGTGTGGGTGTGGTTGTAACAGTGGGTGATGGTGTGGGTATGTGTGGGTGTGGTTGTAACAGTGGGTGTTGGTGTGGGTGTGGATTTGAGTGAGAGTGTTAGCGTGATGAGTGTTTAGGTGCATTTTTCTAGTAGACAGCTCACATATTATATTGTGGAAGCCCCACACTCTATGTGTACTAGCTGACAGCCCACATATTACACTGTGGGAGTTCCACTTTCTGTCTTTGCTAGCTTACTCTTTGCATTTTACACTGTGGGCTTCCCACCCTCTGTGTTTGGTAACTGACAATCCATATCTTACACTGTGGGAACAACACCAGCTATAATTTATATCTTGTAATGTTTTCCAATCCACCAGGTGTGAACTGCAAGGGAATTCCTGCATAAATATTGCATTTGTTTGTGATTTATGAAGCTATGATAACCAGATATCGGGAGGCTGTTGAAGCTTGTCAGGACTGTGTTGATCACTGTGTGTGTGTGTGTGTGTGTGTGTGTGTGTGTGTGTGTGTGTGTGTGTGTGTGTGTGTGTGTGTGTGTGTGTGTGTGTGTGTGTGTTACTCATCTAGTTGTGGTTGCAGGGGTCGAGTCATAGCTCCTGGCCCCGCCTCTTCACTGGCCGCTACTGGGGTTCACTGGCCGCTACTGGCCAGTGTGTACTCACCTATTTGTACTCACCTGTTTGTGGTTGCAGGGGTCGAGTCATAGATCCTGGCCCCGCCTCTTCACTGATTGCTACTAGGTCCTCTCTCTCCCTGCTCCATGAGCTTTATCAAACCTCGTCTTAAAACTATGTATGGTTCCTGCCTCCACTACGTCACTTTCTAGGCTATTCCACTTCCTGACAACTCTATGACTGAAGAAATACTTCCTAACATCCCTTTGACTCATAGGAGTCTTCAACTTCCAATTGTGACCCCTTGTTTCTGTGTCCCCTCTCTGGAACATCTTGTCTCTGTCTACCTTATCTATTCCTCGCAGTATTTTATATGTCGTTATCATGTCTCCCCTAACCCTCCTGTCCTCTAGTGTCGTCAGGCCGATTTCCCTTAACCTTTCTTCGTAGGACAATCCCCTTAGCTCTGGGACTAGTCTTGTTGCAAAACTTTGCACTTTCTCTAATTTCTTTACGTGCTTGACCAGGTGTGGGTTCCAAACTGGTGCTTTACACTCCAGTATGGGCCTGACGTATATGGTGTACAGAGTCTTGAACGATTCCTTAGTGAGGTATTGGAACGCTATTCTTAAGTTTGCCAGACACCCGTATGCTGCAGCAGTTATCTGATTGATGTGTGCCTCAGATGTCTTCGGTATTATACTCACCCCAAGATCTTTTTCCTTGAGTGAGGCTTGCAGTTTTTGGCCACCTAGACTATACTCTGTCTGCGGTCTTCTTTGCCCTTCCCCGATCTTCATGACTTTACATTTGGCAGGGTTAAATTCAAAGAGCCAGTTACTGGATCAGGCTTGTAGCCTGTCTAGGTTTCTTTGTAGTCCTGCCTGATCCTCGACTGGTTTAATTCTTCTCATTAACTTCACATCATCTGCAAACAGGGACTCTTCTGAGTCTATCCCTTCCGTTATGTCATTCACATATACCAAAAACAGTACCGGTCCTAGGACTGACCCTTGTGGAACCCCACTCGTCACAGGTGCCCACTCTGACACCTCGTCACGTACCATGACTCGTTGTTGCCTCCCTGTCAGATATTCTCTGATCCATTGCAGTGCTTTTCCTGTTATGTGTGGCTGATCCTCTAGCTTTTGCATTAACCTCTTGTGAGGAACTGTGTCGAACGCCTTCTTGCAGTCCAAGAAAATGCAGTCTATCCAACCCTCTCTCTCATGTCTTACTTCTGCTACCTTGTCATAAAACTCCAGTAGGTTTGTGACACAGGATTTTCCTTCCCTGAAACCGTGCTGGTTGTCGTTTATAAGCTTGTGTCTTTCTAGTGACACAGGTCTGTAGTTTAATGCCTCGTGTCTGTCTCCTTTCTTAAAAATTGGGACTAAATTTGTCATTTTCCACACCTCAGGTAGTTGCCCAGTTTCAATGGATGTGTTGAAGATTTTTGTTAGTGGCACACAACATCTCTGCTCCCTCTCTAAGGACCCACGGAGAAATGTTGTCAGGTCCCACCGCTTTTGAGGTATCGAGTTCACACAGCAGCTTCTCGGTTGTGTGTATTTCATCCAGCACTTGTTGGTATACCTCCCTATTCTGAATTCCTGGAGTCCTTCCTGTTTCCTCTGTAAATACTTCTTTTAATCTTATGTTGAGCTCCTCACATACCTCTTGGTCGTTTCTTGTGAACTCCCCACCTTCCTTCCTCAGCCTGATTACCTGGTCCTTGACT
Source organism: Cherax destructor (assembly GCA_009830355.1). Classification (NCBI taxonomy): domain Eukaryota; kingdom Metazoa; phylum Arthropoda; class Malacostraca; order Decapoda; family Parastacidae; genus Cherax; species Cherax destructor. Next base: position 224,069 of record WNWK01002060.1, read on the forward strand.
GTTGTTTTCCCCCTGATGTGGCTATACAACAGCTTCGGGTCAGACTTGACTTTTGATGCTATATCATTTTCATATTGTCGCTGAGCCTCCCTTCTTACCTGTGCATATTCGTTTCTGGCTCTTCGGCTAATCTCTTTATTTTCCTGGGTCCTTTGTCTTCTGTACTTTTTCCATTCTCTATTACACTTACTTTTTGCCTCCCTACACCTCTGGGTGAACCAAGGACTCGTTCTGGTCTTCCCATTACTTCTGTTTCCCTTGGGGACAAATCTCTCCTCTGCCTCTTTGCATTTGGTTGTCACATATTCCATCATTTCTTTTACTGGTTTTCCTGCCAATTCTCTCTCCCACTGAACGTCTTGTAGGAAGTTCCTCATGCCTGTGTAGTCCCCCCTTTTGAAGTTTCGTTTCTCCCTTCCTATTCCTGCTCCCCTCTCCACTTGTAGTTCAACTATATAATCAAAACACAGAACCAAATGATCACTAGCTCCAAGGGGCCTTTCATACGTGATATCCTCGATGTCCGAACTACTCAAGGTGAATACTAGGTCCAGTCTTGCTGGATCATCCCCACCTCTCTCTCTGGTAGTGTCTCTAACATGTTGATGCATGAGGTTTTCCAGTACAACATCCATCATCTTGGCTCTCCATGATTCAGGACCCCCGTGGGGCTCCAGGTTTTCCCAATCAATCTCCTTGTGATTGAAATCACCCATAACTATTAACTTTGCTCTCCCCATGTGGGCTCTTCTGGCTACCTCGGCTAGTGTGTCTACCATTGCTCTGCTGCTCTCGTCGTATTCTTCTCTTGGCCTCCTGCAGTTCTGTGGCGGGTTGTACATTACAGCAATTACCACCTTATGGCCCTCAGACTGAATTGTTCCTACTACGTAGTCCCTTTCACCCATTCCATCCATTCCTTCCACTTCCTCAAATCCCCACCTGTTCTTAATGAGCAGTGCAACTCCTCCTCCCCCTCTGCTCCTTCTATCTTTCCTGAGGATTTGATATCCGGGTGGAAAGATTGCATCTGTTATCATCCTGGTGAGTTTCGTTTCTGTGAGTGCTATTATGTCTGGGGATGTCTCCTTTTTTCTTTCATGTCACTCCTCACATTTATTTGTTATACCATCTGCATTTGTATACGAAACCTTCAACTTCTTTTCTAAAACCGTAGTCTGGGGGGGTACGTTGGGGTTTTGAAAGTGGGAGATCTGATGGGGAACTAAGGGTGGTTGGTGTGAAGGTGGAGTTTGTAATGAGGTGGGTGGAATCATGAGGTGTGTGTGGCCATGTGTGTGTATGGCCAGGAGTGTGTGTGTGGCCAGGAGTGTGTGTGTGTGGCCAGGTGTGTGTGTGGCCAGGTGTGTGTTGACAGGAGTGTGTGTGGCCAGATGTGTGGCCAGTAGTGTGTGGCCAGGTGTGTATAGCCTGAAGTGTGTGGTCAGGTGTGCTTGAGTGTGGTCAGGTGTGGGTGTGGCCAGGTGTGTGACCATGAGTGTTTATGTGTGTGCGTGTGTGTGTGTGTGCACATACACATCAGCATATAAAAACACACACATAAAATATAGTAAAAAGAGTGATGTATATAGTAACGGCTGAGAGGAATTAACTCAGCCTCTCTCTCTTAAGACTTTCTCACACTGTTTATCTTCAACCTAATTACTGTTAATACCCAAGGCTATGTGGGTATGTGGGTATGTGGGGTGTCAAAGTGGGTCACCCAGGGTATGTGGTTGTCACAGTGGTGACCCAGGGGGAGGGTGGGTGTCAAAGTGGTCACCCAGAGGGAGGGTGGGTTTCATAGTGGTCACCCAGAGGGAGGGTGGGTGTCACACCCAGAGTGGTTACATACCCAAGGGAGGTGGGTATGTGGGGTGGGTGTCACGGTGGTCACCCAGGGGAGGGTGGGTGTCACAGTGGTCACCCAGGGGAGGGTGGGTGTCACAGTGGTCACCCAGGAGGAGGGTGGGTGTCACAGTGGTCACCCAGGGGAGGGTGGGTGTCACGGTGGTCACCCAGGGGGAGGGTGGGTGTCACAGTGGTCACCCAGGGGAGGGTGGGTGTCACAGTGGTCACCCAGGGGGGGGTGGGTGTCACAGTGGTCACCCAGGGGAGGGTGGGTGTCACAGTGGTCACCCAGGGGGAGGATGGGTGTCACAGTGGTCATCCAGGGGAGGGTGGGTGTCACAGTGGTCATCCAGGGAGGGTGGGTGTCACAGTGGTCATCCAGGGGAGGGTGGGTGTCACAGTGGTCATCCAGGGGGAGGGTGGGTGTCACAGTGGTCACCAGGGGAGGGTGGGTGTCACAGTGGTCACCCAGGGGAGGGTGGGTGTCACAGTGGTCACCCAGGGGAGGGTGGGTGTCACAGTGGTCACCCAGGGGAGGGTGGGTGTCACAGTGGTCATCCAGGAGAGGGTGGGTGTCACAGTGGTCATCCAGGGGAGGGTGGGTGTCACAGTGGTCATCCAGGGGGAGGGTGGGTGTCACAGTGGTCATCCAGGGGGAGGGTGGGTGTCACAGTGGTCACCCAGGGGAGGGTGGGTGTCACATTGGTCATCCAGGGGGAGGGTGGGTGTCACAGTGGTCACCCAGGGGAGGGTGGGTGTCACAGTGGTCACCCAGAGGGAGGGTGGGTGTCACAGTGGTCACCCAGGGGGAGGGTGGGTGTCACAGTGGTCACCCATGGGGAAGGGTGGGTGTCACAGTGGTCACCCAGGGGAGGGTGGGTGTCACAGTGGTCACCCAGGGGAGGATGGGTGTCACAGTTGTCATCCAGGGGAAGGGTGGGTGTCACAGTGGTCACAAGGGGAGGATGGGTGTCACAGTTGTCATCCAGGGTAGGGTGGGTGTCACAGTGGTCACCTAGGGGGAGGGTGGGTGTCACAGTGGTCATCCAGGGGAGGGTGGGCGTCACAGTTGTCATCCAGGGGGAGTGGGTGGGCACAGTGGTCATCATAGGGAGGGTGGGTGTCACAGTGGTCACCCAGGGAAGGGTGGGTGTCAAGTCTGTCATCCAGGGGAGGGTGGGTGTCACCGTGGTCACCCAGGGGAAGTGGTGGGTGTCGCAGTGGTCACCTAGGGGAGGTGGGTGTCACTGTGGTCACCCAGGGATGGGTGGGTGTCACAGTGGTCACCCTGAGGAGGGTGGGTGTCACCAGTGGTCACCCAGGGGAAGGGTGGGTGTCATATTGAACCACCTAAAATAGTCGAATGAACAAAAACTTTACAAAGTATCTGATACGCAAGATCATGTCCTGTATCACCCCTGCCAAAATAATGAGACCAGTAAGGAGGTCGGCATGTCAACTGTGGACGTAGCCTATCTTTATCAAGGAACTGGATCAATCCTCTGTTATCATGGCATATCACCTCCCATTCCGCAGACGCTGATAATAGCGAATGGGAGGCTGACAATACTATGGAATGGGAGCCTGACCAATAATATGGAATGGGAGGCTGACCAGTAATTGGAGACTGACTATTAATGGGGAATGGGAGGTTGACCAGTAATAGGGAATAGGAGGTTGACCTGTTACAAGGAATGGGAGGTTGACCAGTAATGGGAGGTAGATCAGTACTGGGAGGTAGATCAGTACTGGGAGGGAGATCAGTAATGGAAGGCTGACCAGTAATTGGAGGTAGATCAGTACTGGGAGGTAGATCAGTAATGGGAGGCTGACCAGTAATGGGAGGTAGATCAGTAATGGAAAGTTCACTAGTAATGGGAGGTAGATCAGTAATGGGAGGTTGAACAGTAATGGGAGGTAGATCAGTAATGGGAGGTACATCAGTAATGGGAGGTACATCAGTAATGAGAGGTAGATCAGTAATGGGAGGTACATCAGTAATGGGAGGTAGATCTGTAATGGGAGGAAGATCAGTAATGGTAAGTAGATCAGTAATTGGAGGTTGACCAGTAAAGGGAGAAATGGGAGGTTGAACAGTAATGGGAGGTAGATCAGTAATGGGAGGTTGACCAGTAATGGGAGGTTGAAGAGTAATGGGAGGTAGATCTGTAATGGGAGGTTGACCAGTAATGGGAGGTTGAACAGTAATGGGAGGAAGATCAGTAATAGGAGGTTGACCAGTAATGGGAGGTAGATCAGTAATGGGAGGTAGATCAGTAATGGGAGGTAGATCAGTAATCGGAGGTTGAACAGAAATGGGAGGTAGATCAATAATGGGAGGTTGACCAGTACTGGGAGGTAGATCAGTAATGGGAGGTAGATCAGTAATCGGAGGTTGAACAGTAATGGGAGGTAGATCAGTAATGGGAGGTTGACCAGTACTGGGAGGTAGATCAGTAATGTGAGGTTGATCAGTAATGGGAGGTTGAACAGTAATGGGATGTAGATCAATAATGGAAGGTTGACCAGTACTGGGAGGTAGATCAGTAATGGGAGGTAGATCAGTAATCGGAGGTTGAACAGTAATGGGAGGTAGATCAGTAATGGGAGGTTGACCAGTACTGGGAGGTAGATCAGTAATGTGAGGTTGATCAGTGATGGGAGGTAGATCAATAATGGGAGGAAGATCAGTAATGGGAGGTTGACCAGTACTGGGAGGAAGATCAGTAATGGGAGGTAGATCAGTAATGGGAGGTAGATCAGTAATGGGAGGTAGATCAGTAAACGGAGGTTGAACAGTAATGGGAGGTTGAAGAGTAATGGGAGGTAGATCAGTAATGGGAGGTTGACCAGTACTGGGAGGTAGATCAGTAATGTGAGGTTGATCAGTGATGGGAGGTAGATCAGTAATGGGAGGAAGATCAGTAATGGTAGGTTGACCAGTACTGGGAGGAAGATCAGTAATGGGAGGTAGATCAGTAATGGGAGGTTGAACAGTAATGGGAGGAAGATCAGTAATGGGAGGTAGATCAGTAATGGGAGGTTGATCGGTAATGGGAGGTTGAACAGTAATGGGAGGTAGATCAGTAATGGGAGGTTGAACAGTAATGATAGGTTGATCAGTAATGATAGGTTGAACAGTAATGGGAGTTTGACCAGTAATGGGAGGTAGATCAGTAATAGGAGGTAAATCAGTAATGGGAGGTTGACCAGTAATAGGAGGTTGACCAGTAATGGGAGGTAGATCAGTAATGGGAGGTTGATCAGTAATGGGAGGCTGACCAATAATGGGAGGTAGATCGGTAATGGGAGGCTGACCAGTAATGGGAGGTAGATCAGTAATGGGAGGTTGACCAGTAATATGAGGTTGACCAGTAATGGGAGGTTGACCAGTAATGGGAGGTTGACCAGCAATAGGAGGTAGATCAGTAATGGTATGTTGACCAGTAATGGGAGGTTGACCAGTAATGGGAGGTAGATCAGTAATGGGAGGCTGATCAATAATGGGAGGTAGATCAGTAATGGGAGGTAGATCAGTAATGGGAGGTAGATCAGTAATGGGTGGTAGATCAGTAATGGGAATTAGATCAGTTATGGGAGGTAACTGGATTTTATCCTAGGAAATGGTAGAGTGACTCCAGTTCCTTGAATCAAGAACCTTCACCAACATCAACCATTCAGATAAAACCCATTGTATCTCCTGGGAGATGAAGCCTGGCGAGTGTCCAATAGTGGGAAGGGGGAGGAAGAGGGAGGGAAAGAGGAGGAGGGAGGGAAGGAGGAGGGAGGAAGGAGGAGGGAAAGAGGGAGGGAGGGAGGAGGGAGGAGACATTTGAGGGAGAAAGAGAGGGAGGGAGACAGGGAAAGTAGGATGGAGGGAACGAGGGAGGGAGGGAAAGATTGAGGGATGGAAGGAGGGAGGGAAAGAGGGAGTAAGTGAAGGAAGAAGGGAGGGGAAGAAGGAGGAAGGGAAGGAGAGAGAGAAGGAGGGAGGGAAGGTGGGAGAGAGGTAAGGGAAGGAGGGAGGGAGGGAAGGAAGAAGGGAGGGTGGAACGGAGGGAGGAAGTAATGGAAGGAGGGAGGGAAGGAAGGAGGTAGATAAGATAAGATAAGATTTCTTCGGATTTTTAACCCCGGAGGGTTAGCCACCCAGGATAATCCAAGAAAGTCAGTGCGTCATCGAGGACTGTCTGTCTTATTTCCATTGTGCTCCTCAACCTTGTCCCCCAGGATGCGACCCACACCAGTCGACTAACACCCAGTGTTGCATGCAAAGAGTATGTAACCTTTATTCGGAGCATGTTAAACACACCCACATAGGCTCCCCTCCAACCAGCGAACCATCGTTAAGGGTTTGGCGATAGGGCCCCATCATCAAATCAACGACTCGGTTCAGCCAATTAAAATGCGAGTTTAACAATGACAAAGGTGACGTGGATACCACTCGCGGTTTGTCATTGGAATTCCTGCATAGAGCTGGTTGTGGAAAGTTGCCTGTCTTTTATCTGCTGTTTAGCCTAGACAACCGTGGCGTGCACTAATACTACTCTGTATATAGTGTACATATGTGTAAAAAGCCCTTTTCTATTTACTTGGAGAATGGAAAAGACAAAAGTCTTATATATTCATAACTGCTTGGTGAAGGAAATACAAATTCAAAGCATTTTCTACTGTGTTTCTTTGCTCCAAGCTCCCTTTTACACTCAGGTTAACAGGCCATTGAACCTGAGGTTGTAATACCCAGGTACCTATTTGCTGCAAGGTGAACATGACAATAGGTGTAAGGAAACGCGTCGAAATGCTTCCACCCGCCGGGAATCGAACCTGGGCCCTCCGTGTGTGAAGCGAGAGCTCTAGCCACCAGACCACCGGGTCACCTAGGGAGGGAAGGAAGGAGGGATGGAAGGAGGGAGGAACGGAGGGAGAGAAGGAAGGAGGTAGGGAAGGAAGGAGGGAGGGAAGGAGGGAGGGAAGGAAGAAGGGAGGGGAGGGAGGGACGGAGGGACAGAGGGAGGGATGGAAGGAGGGAGGGAGGGAGGCAGGGAAGGTGGGAGGGAAGGAGGGAGGGAGGGACAGAGGGAGGGAGGGAGAGAGGAAGAGAGGGAGGAACAGAGGGAGGGAAAGAAGGAAGGAGGGAGGGTGAAATATTCGACTGAAAATCATAATTTTTTTTCTAATGAATCTAAAATGTCAAGATATTTTTGTTGAAGTTTCTCAAAGAGCATTGTAGGGGTCATGTGGCCCCTTGTTAGAGGGGTTTTACGAGCCCTGGCTAGGGGCACTTTAGCAGATAAGGGGAAAGGGAAAGGGTAGTGGATAGAGTGAAGGGGGACGAGAGAGGAAGAGGATAACACAAGGGAAGAAGTCAGTAGTTAAGATGTCAAGAGGGAGGTGATGTCCTGAACTGCCTTCACAATTGGATCACTGGGTGAGATAGTGGAGCTTCCTCTCTCTCTCTCTCTCTCTCTCTCTCTCTCTCTCTCTCTCTCTCTCTCTCACTTTCTTACCCAAAGGTTTTAAAGGTTAGGTTAAGGTTCCTAACTTTATTACCTACGTCAGCTCATTTGAAACTCTTTTTATTGTTATGAGAAATACAGATATGAAACGGGGGGGAAGTTGGGGCCATCTGTGGGGCCCTCAATTTTTTTTTGGGGCAATTGACTTCATTTCGTTGATGCTATGTTTAAACACTTTCCCCGACTAGAGTCATTCTGGGGAAAAATTGATCTCCCGTTTTAAAAAATGTTCGGGGGGGAAAGTAAGATACTGGGGTTGTCCCCCTCTTGTGGGTACAAGGGTTTTGGTCCTGGAGTGGGGGCCAAGTTGGTACCTTGACAGTATTGGCCTTGTACATAACGAAGGTCACCCCCATTCCCTGTGTTGAAGGCTCTGTGAAATGGCAGATCTGTCCCGGGCTTTGGGTCCCCCCAAGGGCCCCCCTTGGTCCCCCCTAGGTCCCGGCGGGTCCCGGCTGGCCCCGGCTAGGGGTTTTTGGGTAGGTCCAGGCTGGGCCAGGCGAAGATGAGTCGTCTTGCTCTGTTTTTTTTACTTGTCAAAAAAAGTCTCAGATGAGATAAGGGCTAGCAATCCAAGATGGTGAAGCATGCTCGCGGTTCCCTTTATTTGCTTCTTCCTTGTCTTCTTCTTCTTCTTCTTCTTCTTCTTCTTCTTCTTCTTCTTCTTCTTCTTCTTCTTCTTCTTCTTCTTCTTCTTCTTCTTCTTCTATTGTTTATTTCAGCCTTACCAAATTCCTTCCTTCCTTCCCCTTTTTTTTCCCCTTCCCTTTCCCTTTTTTTCTTCCTTTTTTCCTACCATCATTTTTCCCCTTTCCCTTTTTTCTTCCTTCATCCTTCCTTCATCATTCCTTCCTACCTTTCATCCTACCTTCCTTCCTACCTTCCTTCCTACCTTCCTTCCTACCTTTCTTTCCCCTCCTCCTTTTCCCTTTCCCAACTTCCATCCTACCTTCCTACCTTTCTTCCATCCATCCTTCCCACTT
>WNWK01002061.1:0-205000 GCA_009830355.1 Cherax destructor
CGTAAATCCCCTCCGCGCCCAAGAGGACCTCAACACCGCTAGTAGTGCAGATGCTGCATGGAACCCGTGCCATACCCTACCCTTCATGCCAGTAAACCAGCAATCCGGGATAGCAACCTCACATCCACCGAGCCACCTCGGCGGACAAAAGAGGGCGGCCGGATATCCGCCACAAAGCATACCGCCTTCGGCCACCACCCCGGAATCCGAAGGTGGCCTCCAGAGATACACCCGTCGCCCGAAAGAAACCCAAGGCCACTCCCGGGAGACCGGAGAGGGAACGGGACATCCCCAGGCGATCCAGATTCCACGGCAAACTACACCACCACCAAGGACCTCAACGAAATGGGATGGACCACGATACCCTTCCCCCTACCTAGGAACTAGAATGCCTGAAGAGAGAAGCTCCCAGGTTAAAAATGGGAAGGAAATAAGGGAGGGATGAGGAGGAAGAGGAGGAAAGGGAAAAAGGGAGGATGGGGAAAATGGGAAAAGGGAGGGGGGATTGGGGGGTAATTAGGTTCGGTCTGAGGAAGAAGACCAAAAGGTCCAATTCCTCAGACCAAGAGCCTCTTCACCACAGCAAGGAGCCCCCCTTGAAGAGGAATGTATGGTCTAATAAGGGCTTTTATACACTCCACATAAGCAATGATAAGTCACATGGCATCCAAAATTTTAAGCACAATCTTTTTTCTTGCAAAACATTCTAACTTTACATTTAAAATTATTTTCAAATGTTCCTGGTATTGAATGACCAGAAGACACTGAGGAAAACTGGTGTTCATTCAATGGACACGTTTGTGACGCTGAAGATTAGAACGCTGAGACGTGCTGTAAGAGCAGAGGGGGCAGGCGAAGGGCTTCTCGCCAGTGTGAACCCGTAGGTGTCTCTTGAGGAGACTGGCGAAGGGAAATTCTCTGTTACAAAAGGAACACACTCGTCCAGATGGTGGCTCTTGGGTCTTCTGTTGGTGAATAATGCGCAACTTGGTTATGTGTGATGCTGAGAAGCCATAAATAACACTGTCCACGGCTAACACAACAAATTAACGTGATAGCAACAATAAAAATTATGCAAGAGTAGAGATGATGAGAGAATTAACAATAAAAATAAAGAATGAGAGTAAAACTTAAAAAATGAGGTACTGTTGTACAGAAACTAAAAATTACTCTTCACATCACTCGCATTTAATAATAATAATAATAATAATAATCATTAATATATTTCTACACGTACATGTTACAAGGTATACAGTCCTAGCTGACATCAATGACATACTACTATATAGAAAGCTCCTTGTTATGCAGAGCATTTCGGGCAAATTAGGTCAGTTTTGTCCCAGGATGCGACCCACACCAGTCAACTAACACCCAGGTACCTATTTTACCGCTAGGTGACCATAGAGAGCAGGAGTTAAGGAAACACGTCCTAATGTTTCCACCTGTACCGGGGCTCGACCCTCGGTCCTCAGTGTGTGAACTGAGTGCGCTAGCAAACAAAGACAAACAAACTGCATTGTAAGTATAGTATACTACTTTTAGTCACAAACGAATGTATTCCTAGATTTATTTTACAATTATGATTACAGTTTTTCTGTAATTTCTTTATTAAAGTACCAGCCGTCTCCCACCGAGGCAGGGTGACCTAAAGAGAAGAATTTCTTTTTAGGTCACCCTAAAGTTCGTCTGACCTAAAAAAAATTATTTTTAGGTCACGAAAGTTTTTCTTTCTACATTTAGTAATTTTTCTGTAATTATCAACGAAAAAAAATGGGCTTTAAACAAACAAACAAATATATATATATATATATATATATATATATATATACATATACATATATATATATATATATATATATATATATATATATATATATATATATATATACATATATATACATATATATACATATATATATATATATATATATATATATATATATATATATATATATATATATATATATATATATTGTATACGTAAACTTTATTGACCAATTATTAAATTTATTCTGGCAGTAAGGGAAGACTTGCAAGCCAGCCGTGGCACCTCAAATTCAGTGGAAATTCTCACTCCAATATTACATTATTATTATTATTATTATTATTATAATCAAATAGAAGCGCTAAACCACAGGGGTATTACATTATTATAATCCAAACTAATCGCTAAAGAATAAATATTCCCTCAATCTATAACCTAAATAATAACACTAACTTGAAATTGTTTACACGTCAGTTTATTTTTCCTAATGTTATTTTATTAAATATCAAAGCTACATATTAATAGTTCTCCTTATCTTGTATAAGTTTTTTTTTATCTTATTAGCTCTGTGCCATAGGCAGTCTTATATACATGTTATCCATATCACTTATTATTTTATTATGCAGAATATAAAGATGATTTGTTGTTAAATACGAACACATTCACAGTGAATTGCGCAACTTTGACATACACGAAGACTTTTGTACTAGATGACCCCGTGAGTACCAGTCTACTATAGATGACCCCGTGAGTACCAGTCTACTATAGATGACCCCGTGAGTACCAGTCTACTATAGATGACCCCGTGAGTACCAGTCTACTATAGATGACCCCGTGAGTACCAGTCTACTATAGATGACCCCGTGAGTACCAGTCTACTATAGATGACCCCGTGAGTACCAGTCTACTATAGATGACCCCGTGAGTACCAGTCTACTATAGATGACCCCGTGAGTACCAGTCTACTATAGATGACCCCGTGAGTACCAGTCTACTATAGATGACCCCGTGAGTACCAGTCTACTATAGATGACCCCGTGAGTACCAGTCTACTATAGATGACCCCGTGAGTACCAGTCTACTATAGATGACCCCGTGAGTACCAGTCTACTATAGATGACCCCGTGAGTACCAGTCTACTATAGATGACCCCGTGAGTACCAGTCTACTATAGATGACCCCGTGAGTACCAGTCTACTATAGATGACCCGTGAGTACCAGTCTACTATAGATGACCCCGTGAGTACCAGTCTACTATAGATGACCCCGTGAGTACCAGTCTACTATAGATGACCCCCTGAGTACCAGTCTACTATAGATGACCCCGTGAGTACCAGTCTACTATAGATGACCCCGTGAGTACCAGTCTACTATAGATGACCCCGTGAGTACCAGTCTACTATAGATGACCCCGTGAGTACCAGTCTACTATAGATGACCCTGTGAATACCAGTCTACTATAGATGACCTGTGAATACCAGTCTACTATAGATGACCCTGTGAATACCAGTCTACTATAGATGACCTGTGAATACCAGTCTACTATAGATGACCTGTGAATACCAGTCTACTATAGATGACCTGTGAATACCAGTCTACTATAGATGACCCTGTGAATACCAGTCTACTATAGATGACCTGTAAATACCAGTCTACTATAGATGACCCTGTGAATACCAAGTCTACTATAGATGACCTGTGAATACCAGTCTACTATAGATGACCCTGTGAATACCAGTCTACTATAGATGACCCTGTGAGTACCAATCTATTATAGATGACCCTGTGAATACCAGTCTACTATAGATGACCCTGTGAGTACAAGTCTACTATAGATGACCCTGTGAATACTAGTCTACTATAGATGACCCTGTGAATACCACTCTACTAAAGATGACCCGTGAATACCAGTCTACTATAGATTATTTTTTATTAACACATCGGCTGTTTTCCACCAAGGCAGGGTGGCCTGACAAAGAAAAACTTTCATCATCATTCACTCCATCACTGTCTTCCCAGAGGCGTGCTTACACTACAGCTACAAAACTGCAACATTAACACCTCTCCTTCAGAGTGCCGGCACTGTACTTCCCATCTCCAGGAATCAAGTCCGGCTTGCCGGTTTCCCTGAATCCCTTCATAAATGTTACCTTGCCTACACTCCAACAGAACGTCAAGTCCTAAAAACCATTTGTCTCCATTCGCTCCTAACACGCTCACACACGCTTGCTGGAAGTCCAAGCCCCTCGCACACAAAACCTCCTTTACCCCCTCCCTTTCTAGGCCAACCCCTACCCCGCCTTCCCTCTAATTCAGATTTATACACTCTCGAAGTCATTCTATTTTGTTCCATCCTCTCTATATGTCCAAACCATCTCAATAACCCCTCTCCTCAGCTCTCTGGATAATAGTTTTGTTAATCCCACACCTCCTCCTAATCTCCAAACTACGGATTCTCTTCATTATATTCACACCACACATTGCCCTCAGACATGACATCTCCACTGCCTCCAGCCTTCTCCTTGTTGCAACATTCACAACCCATGTCACACCTATACAAGAGTGTTGGTATAACTATACTCTCATAACTCACGAAATCATAATGACACGATTGCAAACAAACCATACCAAGGGTGGGGTTCGAACCCGCGGTCAGAGAGTCTCAGAACTCCAGACCGTCGCGTAAGCCACTGGGCCAGCTAGGCTAGCTGGCCCAGTGGCTACGTGACGGTCTGGAGTTCTGAGACTCTTTGACCGCGGGTTCGAACCCCACCCGTGGTATGGTTTATACTCTCATACATTCCGCTCTTTGCTTTCATGGATAAAGTTCTGTCTCCACAAGCTCCTCAGTACACCACTCACCTTTTTCCCCTCGTTAATGCTATGATTCACCTCATCCTTCATATGCCCATCTGCTGACACATCCACTCCCAAATATCTGAACACATTCACCTCCTCCATACTCTACTATAGATGACCCCATGAATACCAATCTACTATAGGTGACTAGTGAATACCAGTCTAATATACACGACCCATGAATACCAGTCTACTATAGATGACCCTGTGAATACCAATCTACTATAGATGACCTGTGAATACCAGTCTACTATAGATGACCCGTGAATACCAGTCTACTATAGATGACCCGTGAATACCAGTCTACCACAAATGATTCGCATACACATCACATCAATGTAGTTAATTCAAGAGTTCATCACATGACTTCCCAGAATTGTTAGGCACAGCTAAAACACCAACGGTACTCCATATTATCAAGACTAAGCGCTAAACCCGCAAGGCCAGTCCTCCATATCACTTCTCTTTTCACCACTGACATGCTTCATCACTTCACTGTAAGATCGATTACTACACTGCTTAAAAAAAGTATTATGTAAATATAAATTATGTAATGTTGATTTCCAGAGAGAAATATCCCGCACTTAAGAAAATCGGTCACAGTTTAACGGTTATTTGTGAATTGGTCCAGCCATGGTATTGTGATATGTTTAGGGAAATTAGCCTTTGTGCTTTGCTAATTAATGGTGCAGAAGAATTAGATTCCTGTCAAACTGAACCCATACGATTCAAATAGTGCTACACAAGAGGGGCAAAATCGATGGTTGATTAAGGTGGTACTGTAAACAGGATATTGACAAAACACAGGGTAAGGGAGGTCACAGTTGATTTAGCAAATTACACTGAAGCTTTACAGTACAAAATCAGATGGACTGCATGGGCAAATAACCTGATTAATCAGTTCAACAATCAGAAAGCCTGGTCACAGCCTGATCCACTTGGGAAGTGGCCCCACTGGAACACTGATCTCTGATACCATCACAAGGTAAATGCCAGCAAGATTACCTTGCTAACTCAACTATTGTGTGTATGCAAAATATTTTTGTTTATCCCTTGTATGGATATATGGCATTCAAAATATTTTTATTTACATTGTACCAGACTGTAATTTTATTTTTATCTTTGTGTTTTGTGTATATTAAATTTACCAAAAGTCGGCAACCTGCATCTCACGAGCTGCGCATGAATATGTAATTATTGTGCGTAAGCAGTGCTATGCATGTAAACATCAAAATGCATTTGAACAATGTGTGTCTGCAACTTTTTTTTTTGTAATACAGTGGTCCCCCGAGTATCGTAAAAACTTCACTCCAGAAGCCTGCTCAAGTGCCATTACCGAACGAATTTACTCCCTTAAGGAAAAATGTCACGTAGGTTAGTCTATTTCAGACCCCCCAAAAATACACTTCCACAAGCCCTTACAATATTATACTTACATAATTGTACGATTTCCGGGGTGTACGTAACTCGGGGGACCACTGTATTTACATTTCATAACATTACATACTTAAAAAAGGTCTTGATGCGTCTCAGAGCTGCATGTTGCTGACCTACGTGCTAGAGTGAGTATATTTGTACAGCAGCACTCACTTGATCCGAAGGAGAGGGAAAGAAGGGATGGGGAGGGAAGAGGGGTGGACAAAAAAGGGAGGGGAGAGAGGGGAAGAAGAGAGGGAGAGGAGAGAGTGCATACATGTGTATGAGAGAGAGCATTTATTACAGTGATTACAAGTTTTATTAATAAAAAGTTGAGAATATAAAATATTTCTTAAGCTCAAAACATTATTCAACACTGATAGGAATTCTTAGAAATGCCATATTCACAAAATTAAAATATAGAACGAAGAAAACTCATGCAGATTTAACATCTAAGTGAATGTCACATATGAAGTTTGGATCATTACGTGAGAGCTCAGTACAAAGAGAGGGAGTTAGCAGCCCAGGCCTATCAGCAACCACCAGGTACTGTAAGATCAATTAACATCTACTATGAAAGTATGTGCCAGCATTTAGCACTGCTGCTCAGATGAGCCTGAGAGGGAGTGCTCTGGGGAGCTGGCTTGTGCATGTTGTGGCACCAATTTAATTTCGTGGGTACGTTTGTGACGCTCAAGGTTATAGCGCTGTGCTGTGCGGTAGGGGCAGAGTGGGCAGGCGAAGGGCTTCTCGCCTGTATGAACCCGTAGGTGTCGCTCTAGGGAGCTTGCGAAGTCAAACTCTTTGTTACAGAAGGGACAATGGCGTCGACCTGCATGATCCCGCATGATCTGTTGGTGGATAATGCGCAGTTTGATTATGTACTGAGTTTTGATATAGAGTGAAAATTTAGTAATATTAATACAGTGTTGTATACTTATAACAGCCAGAGAAGCAATTTTAACTTTTACTAAAAGTAATGTGGTAGAAAATTTAAAAAAACAGGGCTAGTATTAAATATGTTTTACAAAAGGATAATGTTTGTGTGGAGATCTTATACGTATGTGATGCTTTGTTTTCTCAAGGAAATGCTCTATTTTGAAGGGAAGAGGAAATGGTCTGCCTCACGTGAAACCTTTCCTAAGGAATTTCACTGACTTACATGATACAGACTTTCCTCAAAGAGGATATTTAAAATACAGTGGACCCCCGGTGTTCGTTATGCTCCAAACGCGAACAATTATGTAAGTGTATTTTTGTAAGTGCTTTTGTAAGTGTATTTTTGGGGGTCTAAAAGGACTAGTCTAATTTACATTATTCCTTATGGGAATAAATTTGTTTGGTAATGACACTTGAACAGAATTCTGGAACGAAAAAATCACGAAAACCGGGGGTCCACTGTATTTGCTAAGTATGTATGTACTTATTTCTAAATGCTTGTTTGGCCATAACAAGTAAACTATTTGTCACTTGCTTACTTATAAGGAAAAACAGTGTGCATTAACAAAATAAAGATTGCTTCAGTAAGTATTTATATAATTAGGGAGCAGCAGAGTTTGGAAACCATTCAATTGGATCCAACATACCACAAGTTAGTGTGCTTGATCCCTTGCTATGGATTGTCATCTACAAATCTCAAGTTTGTGCTGATAACAGCATTCTTGACATTTACTTATACCTGCACCCTGTACAGAATGATTTGCATTTGGAACAGGATATTAGAAAAGGGAATTCAAATGACCAAATGATAGCTCTGGCCCACATTTCCAGTATGTATGTTGCTTAATAGTGCAAGACACACAAAAGATATTGATAAGGTTAGATTTTGAAATGAGCTAGGGTAGAATAAAGTAAAAGCAACTGTAACCAAACCTAGAAAAAAGAAAAAGGTAGGGGAATGGGGAAAAATAAAAGCCAGCACGTGAATGGGCTGACCTTCGCCTTGGGCGGGGGCATTAACCCCCAGAACCCTCTCCAGATAAACTCCAGGTAAGAAAAACAATATTTGAAGTGAGATAAATTAGCTTTTTAAAACGATTAGTTACTTTTAGGTGTAGTACCTCCAAACAGATACATTTAAGACGTTTCCTGAATTTTCTCTTCCTCCAAATTATTTATATTTCATTTATAACTTGAGAATACTTTATCTGATTGGCTTCAGATTTTCAATGCTGGTGTACTATAATGTTCATACAACTACTGGCAGGTGCTTTATGATCACCTTGGGTTTATGGACTCTATGGATTTGAGGGGTATGAGAGTAGATGTACCATGAAAGGTTCTTGGGCCGTGGGATGAGAAAGTAAGATCACAGTTGCTGTTGCTGATACAATCGTGTTGCAGAAGTGCTAGTTGTAAAATAATCCTTTTGTAAGCTCTGTGGTTGAGTGGTTACAGCATTGGGTCCTATATGCATGTATCATGGTTCAAGTCCCTGTCCATTCTTCTATTTATTCACGAGTCTTTGTGATTTATTTTGGGTTTATGGACTCTATGGATTTGAGGGGTATGAAAATAGATGCATGTACCATGAAAGCTTCTTGGGTAGTGGGTCACAGTTGATGTCACTGATACAACCTTGGCACAATAGTGCTGGTTGTAAATTGAACCTATTGTAAGATCTGTGGATGAGTGGCTACAACATTAGGCCTATTATATGCTTGGATCATGGTTCAGGTCCCCATCCATTCTTCTGTTTATTCATGAATACATAAGTAAACATGTACATATTTTTAGATCTTGTTTCTTTAGAATCTTATCACTGCCTGTCACTATTCCTATACATGTATTTTATACAGGGATAGGAAAACGTATCCCTGTATTTTATACGGGGATACCTTTCTCAAATCCCAGAGACAAATACATCTAGTTGCACTGTTATTATAAGTTCATACTGCACTAGGGAAATGGGCAGTAATCAGATTTGATTCAATGAAGGGGAGGTTAGTTCCAATACTTAGATCAAGAGCCCTTTACCAGCATCAACACACCTCTTTCTCCATCCCCTTTAAGGTTATAGTTACTAATATTGTATACTGTATATTAAAAAATCTTATTGAAAGACATTAATAAAGTAATACATATATTACTGTGCTTTGTTTACTGTTACCAATATTTTTCTTTTGATTTTTGCAAACACACAGCTGTGACTCTACATACAAAAATAGCAACACAATGAAGTAGTACCACTATTATCTTCTCATTTGTTACCACAGACCTTATAACTTAAAAGATCTGGATTCAACTTCAGAGTGAGTAGAGATGTATAGGCAAGCCTCTTTACGTGTGCTAATCCTCCTTTTATCTAGCAATAAATTGGATACCTGAAGTTAGTTGTTATGGGTTGCATCCTAGAGAATAGGACCTGTGTACCTCATCAGTTACAAGGCACACTGCTCGACTTTCTTGGGTTAGACTAAGTTATGACTCTACAGGGTTAATGCACAAAATGTCATTGTCTTCCACTATAATAATAAAATTTGGCCCTTTTTTTACGAAAAAGACAACTCAAGGAACACTTTCAATACGAGTTTATTATTAATAACAAACACAATTCTATGTTAGTAAAGTTTAACTTAAAAATTTTGAGCAACTTTGCATTTTGAAAACAGACATTTTTACAATATAACCTCACTAGACAATGAAGAAAAATAGTCTATGTTGATAATGGTACAAAATACTGACAAGTTGATACTTAAGACAGGTCAACAGTTGGGTATCTTTATTGTTAAAATGTTTTGCCTGCACAGTACGCTTCTTCAGATACAGAGACAGCAGGTGTAATAGTGAAATGAAGGCAATGTAATAAGTCCATCAACCTTGAAGAAAAAGTATTTAAGGTGGTCAGTCCCTCAACCTGGGAAAGGTTCAGCTTCATGGACTGGAACAATATAAAACTTCAGCTTCAGCTTCATATTGTTGAAGACAATGGAGATGAACTCTTCTTCAGGCTGAGGGACTGACCACCCCAAATACTTTTTCTTCAAGGTGATGGACTGATTACATCACCTTCATTTCACTACTACATCTGCTGTCGCTGTATCTGACTGAAGAAGCCTACTGTGTAGCAAAACTTTTTAGCAAAAAAGATACCTAACTGTTGCACGTGTCTTAATCATCAAAACAGATTATGTTGTAACTCCCAGTGGTTCCAGGATTGACAGTGGAGCACCAGCTTCTGTATAAAAACAAAAGGCTATCATACAATGGGCAAAAATACGTCAAATGCACATTAACAAATTGTGTGGAGGAACAAATAAAATGTGATTCTTCTAATACTATTTCTTAATACAATATTTATAGCAGCATGTACTGCAAAGACCAATGATATAATACACTATACTGTACAGAACAATGCACCATAAAAGCAATGACACAATACAATATATATATAGTACAGTGGACCCCCGGTTATCGGCCATAATTTGTTCCAGAATGCTGTTCGAGTGCCGCTACCGAACGAATTTATTCCCATAAGGAATAATGTAAATTAGATTAGTTTGTTTAGACCCCTAAAAATATACTTACAAAAGCACTTACAAAAATACACTTACATAATTGTTCGAGTTGGGAGCAGGCCGATAACTGGGGTCCACTGTATACAGTGGTACCTCGAGTTACGATATTTTTTCGTTCGAGAATGCTGTTCAAGTGCCATTACCAAACGAATTTATCCCCATAAGGAATAATGTAAAATAGACTAGTCCTTTTACACCCACAAAAATATACTTACAAAAGCATTTAAAAAAATAAACTTACATAAAAGGGCGATTTTGGGGACCATCGTAACTCGAGGTACCACTGTATAGTATTTATATAGGAAAATGCACTGTGAAGAACATTAACATGATATACTTCTCAAAGACAAATTAGGCAAAGTCAAATCATGTTTTTGTAATTCAGAATTACATTTCTTGGGATACATACAGCAGTACATGAAATCAAGAGTACCCTTGAAATTACCTATTGTATTTTCTATATTTACATATTAAAGTGTATTCTTGCCTTCAACTGATGTCAACAATTTGATTTTCCCTTATGCTATTTTTTTAAACCTCTATGCTAATAATGAAACTAAATATGTACATCTTTCTACTATCTATAAAATGTGCAAACACTCTAGAAGTGTACATGTGCTCATCTTTTTTCGGGAGTTCTCAACTCGGCACATGATTAACACCACTACAAGATCAAAAGCACTCATAGAAACTTTTGCCTCAATATGCTAGTACAGTACATGACTAGTAATGAAGTGACTAGATTTTTGTATGCAGGAACAGTGTACGTTAAAAATATTCTCAGACCCTCTCAGATTTATGCCTACATACAAAAAATTCAATGTAACGTATATAAAACAATAATACAAATAAAATTTAGTGCTAACTCTTAAGAACTTATTAACAATAGCACTCCAACAAATGATACAAGTTAGTAAGTATAATGCTAATTTCATATTCCAGAAAGAAATTTTACTAATCTGTTCATCTATTGTGCATATAATGTACAGTATCATTTCTTCCTACAAGTATGTTGTACAATGCCCACAAAAGAAAACATCAACATATTAACATTTTTCATTAAAAATATTAACAATTAATTACTTGTTTAATTCTTAAAGGTCTATGATTATCAGTGATTCTTGAAATATTGTGATCCAAATTTTCTTTGATATGCTAGGACCAAAAGAGAAGCCTCTCTTCTATACTAAGTTTATAGGACCCCATTACAATCCCTGGTAACCAAAATATAAGCTGTCAAACAATCTAACAGAAAAGTTCAAAAGGAGGGCCAAGAGTGCATGAAGATGCAGCATCCTACAGCATCTACGAGGTAACTGAGGGCGAGAGCTGTGTGGAAGTCACTGCTAGTGAATGTATGAGCTGCCTAAAGTATGATCAGCCTCTGTAACATTCTCCACTGGCTGTCTAGTGGAAAGGAAAACAATGATACATTGAAATTCATCACTTTCACTAGAATTTGGTTCAACTATTTATCTTGCAGGCACTGTATAAGGAATGGTGATACTGACAAGATCTGGAAGAAGATTCATATGTAAAGTTATGACATTTATTAAGAAAATAGTCTTCTTCCACTACTTAGTAGTTAATGAAGTAATTTGTTTTCATTGGACAATCCCCTGTTTATATAACTCCGTACCGATAATCCGGAAAATTGTAATAAAGAATTGTAAGTTTTCAAAAGAGTGTGGGGAATTGAACTGGGAAAAGCCAGAATGTCAGGCCACTGCTCTAGCTCTAGCTGCTCTAGCTCTAGCCACTCTAGTCAGATAGCTAGAGCAGTGCCATGCCCCAGTTTGATTTATCGCAATTCACGGATACGTATTTATCATATTCTTTCTCACTTTACATTACAATATTTATTTTACATAAATAATGTTTAGTCCGATTAGGAAGAATAACTGTGATTGCAACGTTTTCAACATGCTGTTACTTCCTATTTAGGAATAACTTTGAAATCTAAACCATTCCCTTAATCTTCCTAGTGTTCGCAATCCGCAGACAACTGTTATTACAATGTACATTACAATTATTTTACAGAAAATGATATGGACTCGAAGGCAAAGAAGAATAAAAGTCACAATACTATGGCTGGAACAATTCACAAATAACCCACACCTGGATCAGAAACTTCAGGCGACATTTTGGTTCTTCTAGAACTACATATATTATCAAGCAACAACTTGATGATGGTCCACCATGCCTCACACTTGCTTTCTGCAAGAACTTACATACAAGGCAGCAAAGGAAGAGAGGAATGAGATCATGGAACCCACTGAAACTTTGATCCACCTTTACCTAAGTCAAAGGTAATACATGTACAGTATTTGAATAGTATTCAAATTTATTTGAAATTAAACAAAGAAAATATTAAATAATGAAAATTTCTTTGAAAAAAAAAAAAAAAAAAAAAAACTAAAGGTATACGTATTAACATATATTTTATGAAGATTTTCACAGATGAAGAAAATTATTAAAAAATCAAAGTTACTGCTAATTACAGTGGTCCCTCGGTTTTCGGTCAACTCCAAACTCGAACATTTATGTAAGTGAATTTTCGTAAGTGCTTTGGCAAGTGTATTTTTGGGGGTCTGAAATAGACTAACCTACGTGACATTATTTCTTAAGGAAGTAAATTCGTTCGGTAATGGCACTTGAGCAGCATTCTGGAAAGAATTTTCGGCGAAAACCGAGGGTCCACTGTACAGTGGACCCTCGGTTAACGAATACCCCGGAAATCGTGCAATTATGTAAGTATAATTTTGTAAGTTCTTGTGGAAGTGTATTTTTGGGGGTCTGAAATAGACTAACCTACGTGAAATTTTTCCTTAAGGGAGTAAATTCGTTCGGTAATGGCACTTGAGCAGACTTCAGGAGTGAAGTTTTTACGAAACTCGGGGGTCCACTGTATATGGGATAAAGCAAAAAGTTTGAAAAAATTGTATTGAAGCATTTGAGAGATATTGGCCAAAAATGCACATATCAAAAATAAAAACAGAACAAAATTTGGCATTTCGTTTTCATTTATTTTTCTAGAGTGTACAAAAGACAACAAATCAAAACAGTGCAAAATGCAGCACTGAGACAAATATGATTTTTTAAACAAAATCTGTGATGCCAGATATGAGAAATCAGACAAAATAACCACTCATAAAACAGTAAGAAAACCAACATTATAATATTTAGAGTAATTTTTTAAGGGTTGTTTGTATCTGTATGAAAGGCATCTACATGTCATATTAGGAGTAAATATCCTAAATATCTTTCCAGAAGGCTGTTCGAGTGCCGTTACCGAACGAATTTGCTCCCATAAGGACGAATGTAAATTAGATTAGTCCGTTTCAGACCCCCAAAAATACACTTACAAAAGCACTTACAAAAATACACTTACATAATTGTTCGAGTTGGGAGCAGTACAAAATCCGGGGGTCCACTGTACAGTGGTTCCTTGGTTTTCGCCGAAAATTCGTTCCAAAATGCTGCTCAAGTGCCATTACCGAACGAATTTACTTCCTTAAGAAATAATGTCACGTAGGTTAGTCTATTTCAGACCCCCAAAAATACACTTGCAACAGCACTTACGAAAATACACTTACATAAATGTTCGAGTTTGGAGATGCACGAAAACCGAGGGACCACTGTACTACCAAACACTAAAAACAAGACCACCAGGAGCATTATGCAAGGTCAGAGAATAGGTGTTGCAAGTTCACTATTGATACTCCGGTTCCTTAGTGCTCCTAAAGGGAGCAAACTGGCAACTACAAACTTCAGAAAAGACATTCTCAACTTATGACATGGAAACCATTTACAGTGAACCCCCGGATTTCGTGAATAATTCTTTCCAGAAGGCTGTTCGAGTGCTGTTACCAAACAAATTTGTTCCCATAAAGACGAATGTAAATTAGATTAGTCCGTTTCAGACCCCCAAAAATACACTTACAAAAATACACTTACATAATTGTTCGAGTTGGGAGCAGTACGAAATCTGGGGGTCCACTGCAATTGGTAAAAAAAAATTTTTTTACCCAACCATTAAACAGTGAGAGTGAGTCACCATCTTAGCCAGTGTACATGATACTAATGTACTACAGTGAACCCCTGGATTACGTACTGCTCCAAACTCTAACAACTATGTAAGTGTATTTTTGTAAGTGCTTTTGTAAGTGTATTTTTGGGGGTCTAAAAGGACTAATCTAATTTTCATTATTCCTTATGGGAAAAAATTCGTTCGGTAACAGCACTTGAACAGCATTCTGGAACGAAATAATGACTTAATCCGGGGGTCCACTGTACTCCAGTTAGTACAAAGTAATTTATACAACACTTAATGTTGATGAACAGAGCAAACACACATATGGGTATTTGTCACAGCAATTGACAAACACCCATATGTGTGGGTGCTGTTACAGTATGCTGAAACCTTTCTGCATTGTTGTTGTTGAAGTATACTGCAACTAGCATTCTTTCTACATGCACTTTAAATGTTGATGTCATTGCCATCTCTCTTAATATGCCCAAAACATGAAATGCCAAGAAAAATGGGTGTGCTATACCCCTCTAACACCACCTACTGGTATCTATGTTGATTTTGTTCAAAGATATGTACACTCCTGAATGAATCTTCTAACTTAAAACTTATTTTGTGTTTGGGTTCCATGTACCACTAACAAGAATAGAGACCTGTTGATATTATCTTTATTAACACCAGCATTAGCCTGTTAGATCACCCAATAAGTCATTCTCCTGCATACCTATTTCATTGGTTCATACACCACTTTTCTGAAAAGGGTTACATATATCCTTAATGCCTCTCCATTTTCTATCTTGACTATCAACTTCTCATCAATTAGTGAATGACAATTTTAAGTCCTGTACACTTACCCTCACTGACTCAAATCAAATATAAAGGTAGAGTATCACATTGATGGTAGGATTGCTGGTGTCTTTTTTCTGTTTCATAAACATGCAAGATTTCAGGTACGTTTTGCTACTTCTACTTGTAATTAGGTCACACTATACTTGGATGTACAAGCATATACAGTGGACCCCCAGATTACGTACTGCTCCAAACTCGAACAATTATGCAAGTGTATTTTTGTAAGTGCTTTTGTAAGTGTATTTTTGGGGGTCTAAAAGGACTAATCTAATTTACAGTATTCCTTATGGGAACAAATTCATTCGGGAACGGCACTTGAACAGCATTCTGGAACGAAATAATGATGTAATCCGGGGGTCCACTGTATATCTACACACCCCTCTGTGTTTTCTTCTATTTTCTTACTAGTTCTTGTTGTTTATTTCCTCTTATCTCCATGGGAAAGTGGGACAGAATTCTTCCTCCATAAGCCATGCGTGTCGTAAGAGGTGACTAAAATGCCGGGAGGAAGGGGCTAGTAACCCCTTCACCTGTATACATTACTCAAGTTAAAAAGAGAAACTTTTGTTTTTCTTTTTGCGCCACCCTGCTTCGGTGGGATACGACTGGTTTGTTGAAAGAAGAAAGTATCACGTTGAGCGCTGTACTATTCATACAAGTGAGCAGCTTATATCAGATGTCTAATATAAATACTGTATGCCCAGCAGGCAGTTCAAGAGTAGCAGGGACCTGTCACCTGGAGGAAGCTTGGCTGTTCATATCATCACAGTGACAGACACAAACTGGAGATATGTTTTCCTCATGAACAATGTAAAGAAAGTCACCTTATGTATTAATGTTGGTAGAATTACTGACAATATGTTACCTAACGGCTTGATAAAGCTCCTGGAGAGCGAAACGTTGCCACAATAAAATGTCACATTAGTTGCACTTGTTTCCTTTTACCTAAAGTCACCTTACCCTGCCAAGACTTCGTCTTCTAGTTTCCTCCAGTCTGGGTCAGAAAATGAATAGGTATACAGTACCAATCATTTGCAGAAACCTGCTTATCACTCTACCTATTGCATAAGGGCAATAGTTGCAACTAACATGCTATGATGACTAAACCTATACTTGTACAACCCTCAAAAAGGTTTATGAAGCCCCAAATAAAAAACCTCACCCCTGGTAAACAAACGAAACACACAACCCCCCACTGCAGGTGTATCAAGCATAAGGGCTAAGTATGTTTATGTACATGGCATCTGTGTTTTTCATGTGCTGTAGAAATCTATACAGGTGACTGTGGCATAGTAACTGCTCTCATTGTACACACACAACCCGTGCAGAAAGAGAACATGTGCAGGAAGTTTGAACATAAGTCTCTGAGGTATGAAACACACAGCATTCAGTGGCATGACTAAACCACCAGTTGCCCCTAATGCACAAAATGTAATGCAGGTGCAGAACCTATGGAAAAATGAGGCATTACATTTAAACTGCATTAATAACATATAGTTATCAATGGATTTTTATGATCTAGCAGCATGAATGTTTGTGTGAACACCACTGGCACAAAGCAAGAGTAAGAGCAGTATGTTCAGGTCAAGGACCTTGCAACTTTACCTTGCAGGACCTGGGGTTGCCTTGTGGCATTACATTATCTGATGAATTGTAACTAGAATTAGTTTTGGGACAGTAAATAACTCACTAGAAAGTGTGAGAGAGAACTTGTAGCACTGTTACCAGCTACATTATATAACTATTTTTTTTTAAATTAATACTTATTTGTAGCTTCAGGAGCAGAGCAATGCTTGTGGCATTACATCTTCAGTGTTTAATAGATCATAAACCAATTAAAATTTCTTGTGGTTGCAATATTTACTACCTCCTCTTGCATCTCATTCCATTATTCACTAGGTGAATTTTTTTTCTAATATCCTTTTGTCACCAAAGGGTAATGTGTATTCTGTAGTGGTTATGGGAACTCAGATGGTGTATCTAACTTGTTTTTTTAGAAATAACTCAAGAAAACAAACTGATTACCTACCAGTTAGGTACTACTGTAATACACTTGTCCCTAATTAACACTTATTTGTTATAACATCACAAATACAGTTAACTGGACACATTTCATGGTTCATTACTGCAACACGTGTACTATAATTTTTTATATAGTACAGCACAAAATATATTTAAGTCACTTGGTTTATTAGCAGGTTTTTTGCTAAAAAGTGTTAGTAATAAAAAAAAAAAATTATTTTCCTTATTTATTTTGATGCTTCAAGAAATAAGTAGCTAAACTAATATGTGATGGAATACGAGCCCCCAGTATTACTGCCAAAGTGATATGCTGCTCACGACACATTAACAAATTTACAAAAGAAAGATAGAAAGCTTCTAAGTCTATTTTATTTGAGAATAACTGAAATTCCTTATAACTACAGTATCAACAAAATGTAACATTACATTTTTTAATTACACACTAGCACAGTTATGAGTTACGCAAGTCAGTGTAGTAACACTCGCACACTATCCTACAAATAAATTTATGTACAGGTATTCACTACACAATAAGTACAAACATTTAATCTGCATGAAAATGCTACATGTTTGCACAATTTAACACACACACATATACACTGACTCGACCCCTGCAACCACATACAGACGAGTATGTACCTACGCATGCACGCACACGCACATAAACAGTTTAAATATATTAAGAAACGTTCTCTCTACAATGAATACACTGATGTGAAAGAAAATCTGGTTTATAATCAACCATTTTCTAATGAGCACTTGCCACATTGTACTAAATCCATTAGTGTTTAAGGGTCTTGCTATAATAATCACCAGCACTCTTTTAAGAATCCTGTGTTTTCCTGCATTAATAGTTTTTGTGACTACAGTATTTATCTAAAAATATTTGTTGTTTTCAAGAGATATTGAGATAGTCTGGCTTGATTACTACACACTCATTGCCAGGAAGTTCACAGTGCACTCTCTTCACGTGAACATTGAGATTTCCCTTTTGAGCCGAGCGAAATGAACAATAGGGACATGGAAAAGGCTTCTCACCAGTGTGCTTACGAAAATGCTGTCTCAGCCACGATTCACGATCGGTGACATACCCACATTTAGGGAACAAACACCTCCATTCCTTGGCTTGCCGAATTTCAAGGTCCATGCGACTGTCGGCCAGCTGAGGAATTTCCATCCCATACTGACCTAGAGTGCATGAGCCTCTTGGTACACCTCCCTCAGAACAAACAGATCCTCTCACTCTATGCACTGTGTCTTCGATCAAATCCTAGAAGTAAACAGACAATCATAAGGTCGGTGCTCGAGTAATTACTAGTTACATTACTATAATTTACAGGGACAAACATATTTATTTTCAACCAGCAATTCTTCTTAGCAAATATTTAAAAAAAAAATTATACAGTATAATAACATGAAACTAACCCAAAATATTGCTTGTTTTCTAGAGAATATTTCTGAGGCTTAGATGTATGCTCATCAGATATATAAGAGGCCCCATAAAGAAAAAAAGGCACAATACTGTGACTGGAACTATACACAAAGAAGCCGCAAATAGGAGAGTGAAGCTTCTGATGACATTTCGGTCCAAGCTGGACTGAAACATCATAAGCTTCTCTCTTCTAGGTGTGGGTTATTTGTGAATAAAGGGCCTTTGGGGTGGCACTCTGTATTCTTGCCCATATTCACACAATGCAGCTGCAACCTTGAATAGACACAGGAATACTCAAGACATGATATTGACAAGTGGTTCCCAAAAGCTTCCATTATTTATACTTATTTTGATAGTAGAAAGCTTGTAAGAATTATGAGTGGTGTCCCAGTGTACCTAGAGAGTGAAGTGAAGCTTGCACTAAGGACAAATTTCTAGTGGCTTGTCAGAAGTCATTTTGAGTTTTGTATATGTTCTATATGTACTCGGGTTTGCAGCCTCAGTTATCTCAAAGTTTGCAAGATGGTATGGGAAAGGAAGAAAATAAATCAAAGATTGGGTAAGAATACAGTAGCTTTTCAGGTTTCAACAGTGAAACAAGAAAGGTGAGTGAAATCTCAGCAAAGATGAAGAAAACAGAAATATCAAATAAACTAAGAAAACAAGAAAAACTAAGAATAATTTTCATGTCGTAAAGAAGATTTAGCAGGAATTAGTCATTAAACTGGAGATGGTGACAAATGCAATGAAGCAAGATTTAACAGACCAAGGATAAGCAAAATTTAACATACAGTGTACAGGAAAAAATTAACAAATTAGAAGAATCTAAATTAAAATATGCATGAACGATTTCTGTATATATAGTGCAGAAATTAAGAGAGAAATAACAAGATATCATAGGTGTTGCAGCAAAATATAAGATACAACAGCAAATAAGTTATTGAAAGAAAACTGCTGTAAAGTAAGTCTTTCATATGAGTTGGAGATGTTTTCCTGGAAAACTGCATGTACAATGGGTGTGTTCCTGGACAAGTGCATGTACAATGGGTGTGTTTCTGGACAAGTGCATGTACAATGGGTGTGTTCCTGGACAACTGCATGTATAATGGATGTGTTCCTGGACAACTGCATGTACAGTGGACCCCCGGTTTACGTTATTAATTCGTTCCAGAATGCTGTTCAAGTACAGTTACCAAACAAATTTGTTCCCATAAGGAATAATGTAAATTAGATTAGTCCTTTTAGACCCCCAAAAATAAACTTATAAAAGTACTTACAAAAATACACTTACATAATTGTTCGAGTTTGGAGCTGTACGTAATCCGGGGGTCCACTGTACAATGGATGTGTTCCAGGACAACTGCATGTACATTGGATGTGTTCCTGGACAACTGCATGTACAATGGATGTGTTCCTGGACAACTGCATGTACAATGGATGTGTTCCTGGACAACTTCAGGTACAATGGATGGGTTCCTGGACAACTGCATGTACAATGAATGTGTTTCTGGACAACTGCATGTAATGTATATCATTGAAAATCAAATAAAAATATACATGGAAAAACGTGGGTTGCTTAAGAGGCACTGTTCCAGAATTCAATTTTCTTTCACTTCCAGTCACTGTACTGTACAGTAGATTCCAACTTACGAACATCTGAGCTATGAACAACTGCACTTACGATCACAGTACTTCAGAACTACAGTTAAGAATGTTAATCTACAGGTACTAATAATGCAAATACAGTGGTACCTTGACTTAAGTGTGTCCCAACTTACGAGTTTTCCGAGTTACGAGCCGTTACTCAGTCAATTTTTTGCTTTGAATTGCAAGCCAAAATCAGAGTTAATCATATAGAAAAATACCTTAACTCACTGGCAACACAATGGTACAAGAATAAATGTTCTATGACATTCCTACAAGGAATTATAGTCATTTATATCATGTATGGTGACACCACCGCTAGCAACATGACTGCTCACATCCCGTAAATTTTTTAGGAATTTTTTTCATTTTTTTTTCTATTCCTTGTATTATTCTTTCTAATATAATAATTGATGATTTGGCAGCATCATAAGAGAGTGGGTGGAGCTAATACGTAGTCTGGCAGCCAATCAGGAACCCTCTGGGAACATTAGCTGACGTCAGCGGAATTCCTGGCTCTTGGGAGGCAGGAGAAAATACTTCAATATAACGCTAATATCAACTCTACGGCTTATTTATCTATCACAACTGATCTAATATGACATAATAAACAATATAAATGACACAGAAACATGATATATACTCTAGAATGAATAAAATAGGCTATAATATGGCGAGTCTTCACGACCAATCCCGCATATGTAATATATAATTACTGCTCCTTCCTATAACGTGTTCCGTGGTCTTGGGTAAGAGAAAACGGAGTTTTGTGAGGCTAACTGCACTAGATTACTAGTTCCATAAAGAAAACACTGAAAGAAAAGCGATTTTCTCGGAATTATATACATACAGTGGACCCCGGCTAACGAACACCCCGGAAATCGTACAATTATGTAAGTATAATATTGTAAGTGCTTGTGGAAGTGTATTTTTGGGGGTCTGAAATAGACTAACCTACGTGACATTATTTCTTAAGGAAGTAAAATCGTTCGGTAATGGCACTTGAGCAGGCTTCTGGGATGAAGTTTTTTCGTTAGCCGGGGTCCACTGTACTATTTTATTTTATTTTATTAACACATCGGACGATTCCCACCAAGGCAGGGTGGCCCGAAAAAGAAAAACTTTCATCATCATTCATTCCATCAGTCTTGCCAGAGGGGTGCTTTACACTACAGTTATAAAACTGCAACATTAACACCCCTCCTTCAGAGTGCCGGCACTGTACTTCCCATTCTCTTTTATTATGTTATAGTATTATGTTTTTATACAATATTTCTTATTTATAAATACGTACATTTTTCTTATTTAAAAACCCGTAGCAAAAAAATTGTTTTTTTACGGACTGGAACGGATTAATGGCATTTCAATTAATTTCAACGAGGAAAATTGATTTGATATATGAGAAAATTAAGTTACGAGCTGGGTTATGGAACGAATTAAACTCGTAAGTCAAGGTACCACTGTAGTCAAGTACGTAAATTGTTTTCCATAAAATATTTTTTTCTATTTTTTTTTACCAAATGCATTCATATTTTGTTCATGTAAGTTTTACGAGTGTTTGGAGGATTCATGTTTGTTTGGTAGAGATTAGTCGAGCACCTAAGATTTAATAACAATTTTATTATTGCTAAACAATGAATTTTATTTTTATTAATTAACAGTTTTTGATCAAATGCATTGATATTTTGAGCATGTCCATTGGATGCATGTGTGGAGAGTTCTTGTTAAAGATGGATAATTAAATATGTACATATTATTTACACCAATTTTTTTCACCACTTATGTTTTGTGTACAGGTTTCTCCTCACTTTATGTGGGTTTGCTGTGTGCAAATTTGCTTACAGGAATTTGTTACATGCACGGAGGTTTGCACAGGACATCGAGGGAGTGACAACACTCCATCAAAACACAACATACTCGTTGTGTAAAGGAGACACTTGAGATATTTCATCTTTGGAATAGGTTTCTTCACTCTTCTGAAGAAGTCTCAATAAAATTTCTCTCTATAATTGATCCTTTTTGCCATTTGTCAAATTTGTGCCATTTGTCTTCACAACAGACTTGAAGTGGGGTTTGTTTGTATTGTAGTGATGCTGTGTGTATTGTAGTGATGCTGTGTGTATTGTAGTGATGTTGTGTTATTGTAGTGATGCTGTGTGTATTGTAATGGTGCTGTGCATATTATTGTGGTGCTGTGTGTGTTATAGTGGTGGTGTTTACAAGCAATGCTAAAATCTTGACTTCTTTTTAAAACTATCCTTGCTTGCCTGCAGTTGCACTCACCATAATGGCTTCTCAGCAGTTTACTAAATCATCTCCTAGCCCTGTCCTACACTCACTAAAGAAACATAATAAGATTTCACTAACACTGGCTGTCAGCAGTGGGTACATAATTCTTTAAATTACGTTGACGAGATAGTGCGAGTCAGCGTGCGCTCCCCGGGAGGCCCCAAGCCAAGCCAGCATCTCTCTTACCAAACTCTACATCATCATCATCATCTTTCCTGCTTTGTATTGCTTAATGCAAGTGGCATTGTATGCAAACCTTCAAGGGGTGGACCTGGGTTTCATGTAAATTAAGCCAAGCCAGGTTAAGCCAATCTCTACAAAATAGCCCAAGCTAGCAAGCCATTCATTTGCCCTGCTTTCAAAATGTCTGTGTGCACATTTTGCAAGCAATCCAGCCATCCCATTGTGTCAAATATCTAGGAACTAAGCTAGCAAGCCAACCCAGTTCCTGTTAGAAGCCAGTTGACTAAGGCTTTGCATGGGAGCCTGCATATAAATGGTACTATGGCATATATATACAGCCTCTCCTCACTTAACGACGAAATTCCATTCCTAATGAGGAGCACACTATAATGGTAGTGGGTTTATATCAACCATCTCTGATATTACTTTAATGTCACCCTTGCACCATTTATAACATTTTTAGTGTATTTTAAAATGTTTATACAGTAGTGTACTGTACTATATTGTAATAAACAGAATAGAGGAAATCAGCTTTAACCCTTTGGGGGTCGACAGGTCTTCTCAGGAAAGTGTTCCTGGGGTCGAAAATTTTTTTAAAAAAAAAAAAAAAAAAAAAAAATTTTCTTATGAAATGATAGAGAATCTTTTTCCGATCATAACGCCACCAAAATTATGAAATTTGATCGAAAACTAACGGAATTATGCTTTCGCGAAGTTTGCAGTAGCCATGACACTTGCGCATCGGCGATTTTGCCCACTTTGAGCCCTATTTTCGACAAATTCCAATGTTTCAGTCTCCTAAAATTATAGCTATTTCGCTAGAACTCCATTTCTTCTATCTATTGAATACAAGAAACCGCCTATTTACCAATTTCATCTACCCAAAATAGTGGTCAGAAAATGGCAATTTTCCAATTTCACACAAATTTCAAACGATGCCAATTTCAAAATAGGGTCCAGAGTAAACAAGGCAGACATTCCTGGCACTAAAATAACATGTTCTCTGTTCATTAGTCACGTCTCCAGGCCCCTGTTCCATTACTTTTGCTTTTCATTTTGAATTTTTATTCTAACAAAAAATAGAAGATTTACTGTTATGTATACAACTGCATCATTGTAAAAATGGTATAAATAATATCAGAGCACTTGTGCATGAATATAAGACTCGCCAGTTGATGTGTATTGGAGGCATGGTGTGATTTGTTTACTCTTGAACAGCGTCAAAAATCGAACATTTTCTCTACTTTGAGCTCAATTTCAAGGTACTTGTCATTGTCATATCAATCAAAATCATCTCTATTTCTGTAATATATCTTCCATTCTATCAAATGAGACCAAGAAAACGAGAATACATCAATAAATACTATACGAAAATCGACTGCAAAGTCGCTGTTTTAATCGAAAAAAACGGTCAGAGTTTTTTTTCTCTCATTATGCAGTGTGTACTGCAGGATTTTTTTTATACTGCGCACACTGACCACACAAACCCATTCTTTCATATGTATGCCTACCAGACGTTTTCTGCTTAAATTGAGGCCACTAGAATTTGGGCGTACTAGTACGGCACCAACCCCTGCTCGTAAAACGTACTAGTACGGCACCGACCCCCAAAGGGTTAATATACATTATTTAGGTATGCATACTGGTCAGAGAGCCCGTTGTAAGTCTGAGTCGTCGGTAAACGAGTACGTACGTCACTAAGTGAGGAGAGGCTGTAGTACACAAGTATTGCACAGTTGGGTCATCATATGACTAGGACCCGCATCAGGAAACACTTATCCTGTTTCATGACAAACCTACCTAACCTAACCTATTGCACTGTTGACATGGAGATAACGTTGCAGATTTTAAATTTTTGTGAAGGGCCATCTGTGCTTGGGCATTTATTCAACGATGGAGAGCTGACCATTTGTTCAATTAAGAAAAATGCTTTGTAATTCAGTATGCACCTCTTAATGCTAAGGTACCTGTATCAAGAGTCAGAAACCATTAAGAAACTGGAGACAATACAGGCAGGCAGTGTGTGCATGTCAGCGTGAGAGAGTGAGAGAGCAAAAGATAAATTGGTAACACTGCAACAGTTACATGAGTAATTCCATGCTACTGGTGAAATTGCAAACTATTTTGCTGAAAGAGACCTGACACATCTATCAGCATTGCTGTGAAGGGGACATTGGTAATGATAATTATGCCCTATTGTCAGCAGTATAAAGTACTACAGGGTAAAGCAGATCAGACACACTACATAATATCTGAGAACTCCGGTACAACCATCATCTACCGACACTTCTGCATTGACATCAGCCCAAGAATCCCAGTCATTCACCTCAGCTCAAGAAGCGTAACCATCCACCTCACCCCAATAGCACCATACTAACCCTCTCCACACCTTTGAAGAGCACTGACATGTACCAGCAACCAGAATTTAAGGCAAGAAAAAATTATTTGACAAATTTTTAACTACATGTATTTTTTTAATTATTTACACCTCACTACATCCAACTACAATGACATTATTATTTTTTAAGAATGGAG
The DNA here is from genome assembly GCA_009830355.1 of Cherax destructor. NCBI lineage: Eukaryota > Metazoa > Arthropoda > Malacostraca > Decapoda > Parastacidae > Cherax > Cherax destructor. The sequence goes on from WNWK01002061.1 coordinate 25,542, forward strand.
AGAGTTAAAAATAAAGTGTCAGGAACATAAATCTATTGATCTCATAAGTTCTTTAGAAGTTTACACTGTACGTATACTAGTTATGAAGTGGAAATATTGAAATTGTAGAATTATATGTATGAGGTTTATGTCAAATATACCAAACCAGGTTACTAGGCCCACTGCAGCTTAGAAACTTTCCTTATTCATAGGTAAGTGCAGTAATATATAACATTAAAGCACAGCACTGTATTTAAATGGCACAAAATTTGAAGTTCCTTCTTTAAACAAATAGCTACATGGTATCTAAAAAAATAAAATGGTTTATGTTTTACAAAATGCCCTTTATTAAATATACAATGCATCAGGAGACCTCAATTGGCTTTTACTTTCTAAAAAAATATATACAGTACTACAATGGCTTATGGATAGTACAAAGCCTTTTTCCATGTACCGTTCTCATCCCAGTAACATATGAAACAAAAACTTTTTTATATGGCTGATGAACCAAACAAATATAGACACAAGTGAGGCAAGCTGACAAGTCAGCCACTGACTCCTAAATCAGAATTTTGTAGTAGACGCAAACTACAGTTTAGCAAATTATAGCATTCTAGTAAACTATTTGCTTCACTGTCTAGTAATTATACGCTAATTGTAAGGCTGCCCTAAATGCTCTGCATAACAAGGGACTTTCTATAAAGTAATTTATACACATCAATCACTGATGTGAATTGTATACTGTACTCCACTTTATAGAAATAAAGTTATTGTTTGTTTCTATGAATTACTAAGACATGGTAGCAATATAAAAAAATTCACCCATTTATGAATTTGTATTAAAATACAGTACTGTATGTACAGCTTGTGCTCTCACAAACAAAATACAGTACTATATGCAGAGCTTGTCTTCTCACAAAGAAAATACAATACTGTATGCACAGCTTGTATTCTCACAAGCATAAAATACACTACATACTGTATATAGAGCTTGTACTCTCACAAGCATAAAATACAGTACTGTATGTATAACTTGTATTCTCACAAGCATAAAATACAGTACTGTATGTATAGCTTGTATTCTCACAAGCATAAAATACAGTACTGTATGTACAGCTTGAACTCCCACATGCATTAAACACAGTACTATATATACAGCTTGTTGGCCTCTCACAAGCAAAACACATCCTAAGAATTATTTCTTGGTAACAAAGTTGCAGTTATCTAATTTCCTTGATACCTATGTTCAATTACCACCTATGTGTGAAAGTTTGGAAATACTGATGCTTCACACCTATGTTCAATCACCACCTATGTGTGTAAGTTTGGAAATGCTGATGCTTTACACCTATGTTCAATCACCACCTATGTGTGTAAGTTTGGAAATGCTGATGCTTTACACCTATGTTCAATCACTTTCTTCAGTCACACCAGCTTGTGGGTGAAACAGAAAATACTAAACAAAAGCTTAATGTTGTGTCTCAACTATATGGCAGCCACTGTGTACCTTAGCATAAAATGAACTATTTGTAGAGCTTTCAAATGGCAATTCATTGAGTTGATAATGAATTTCTGGCACTAAAATATGCTGGGATGCAAGGGGACTGTGGGAGTTGAAGCTCCAGGACAGTTGCCAGAATAATCTCATAAAAATAAAGACAAAACTGATTTTAGATACATTCCAAGGTATTTCAAATTTAAAAATATAAATAAAAAGTAAAAGTTACAATATTGTGGTTGGAACAACTCACAAACAACCCACCTGAGAGATGAAACTTTAGATGATGCTTTGCTCTGTCCTTGCCCATTATCAAGCCACAAGTGAGCAAGACAAACCAGAGAAGAGCAGAAGACAGGTTGGGAAGGAGTGGTCAGAAAGGTAGGAAAGAAGGGATGGACGAAAGGACTGGAAAGAGGAGGGAGGAAAGGACATGAGAGGAGAGGAGAGGGAAGAGGAAAGGAGGAGGAGGAGGAGGAAGGGAAGAGGAAAATGAAAGAGACTACCGTAGTTCTTCACATGCAAACACGTGAATTTTAAAAGTGAATAATAAGACCTTACAAATTTTCCAGTAACACTAAGATTTCCTTATTTTTTAAACATGATTATAAACTGCTTTTGTGATTGCTTCTTGCTTCAAATTCTTAATCAGCAACATAACACTCTTGGGATTCCAATAAGTTTTAAAATGATATAACCATTTCGCACACAAATTTAATGCCCAATTCCTAGCTTTCTCATTGCAAAAGATGATTATTTTTTCTTTTGTTTTCTAGTTGCACAAGAATTTTAGAAAACTATTGAAAATTTCAATATTCTTTAAATCATTCAAGTATTACAGCATCCGTCGATACTTGGAATGAGTCTCTAGGAGTTTCTTGCTGACACAGCTCTGGATGGTGTCTCTTCATGTGTACACGCAAGTTACTGCTCTGAGCTGAGCAATAGTCACATTTTGGGCACTGATATGGCTTTTCACCAGTATGAATGCGAAGGTGTTTACGAAGCTGTGAAACATCTTGTCCTTTATATCCACATATCTGACAGCATCTTTTATCAAATGATGCGCTGACTTCATCCTTATTCTGCTGCTGGGATCCCTCTGTGAATGCCATTCGTCCATTTCCTGAGACAACCGGTCTCTGGTATGAGTGACGACTATGGGCATCTCCGGGGGATACGACTGACTGGTGTAGTGGATGACTGTGACTGCCTTGCCGCCCCCACCCTGATCTCGCTTGCCCCTAGAAGAGAGGCCATAGTCACTTGGAGTATAAGCACTCTTCTTATTTAGAGGACAACAACTGAACGTAGCTATCAATAAAGAATGCTTCAACTTTCAGAATACTATTTCTGGGGTACTCATACTGTAATTTCATGTCATCAGTTTAGTATTCTTATGTTTATACTGCACAGTATTATTTTAAGATAATAATAATAAAGACTGTAAAGTTCTTGCTCATAGTTTTAAATGTATAAGTAATCAGAAACCTTTCTTGACAGAGTAGAGCCTAAAAATATGAATAGTATCTACAAATTTCTTCTTTAAAAATATGAGAAAACTTGTACACAAAGATAATGCAAAAAAAGTTGGAAATCATATAAAGTAAATATATGAAAGAAAAACATTTTCAGCACTAAGAAAACTTTTTTAACTTACCTTATTTCTATTATTATTATCATCATTATACAACAAAAAAAGAAATCAAAATATAATTAGATGAGTTAATGCTACATAAAGAAATGTTACTAAACATTTCTAATCAGTAATATTTTTTTTATTAAAGTCTTAGTTTGCCTCTCTATGCAATAGAGTTTTTGAAGTCACCAATCTACCAAGCATTATTAAAAAATTAAATGTTCTTTACTGCTGTACATTATCCATGCTTTTGATATTATGTACGGTAAACCATCGATTATAGTGGAAGACTGCACAATTCTGTTTTAACGCTATTAAAAAAGTCCAACCAAAATGTCATCACACGCTAAAACTCTAGATATTATGTGCTGTAAAGCATGAAAAATCAGCATCAAGTGCCAAGGAAAATCAATGTTCTACATGCTACCTATTTTCACTGTTTGCTCACCAAGCCATGAATGGTGCCCTATCATTGCCCAGCACACAGCCTTTCCTCATTCTTGCTAAGGAAGAGAAGACCTTTCTTCCTTCCTCCCAGATATACAGTCACCCTATTCTACTCTATCCTCCGAACCACTTCAACAACCCCCTTTTCAGTCCTCCACACTGTCTTCTAATTTCCACTCTAAATATTCTTTGCATAATATAAACACCGCACATTGCCCTCATACACAACATCTGTACTGCCTCCAGTCTCCTCTCTGCATCATTCAAAGCCCATGCTTTATACCCTAACAGTGTTAGTGCCACTATATCCTTGTACATTTTCATTTTTACCTCCATGGATAAAGTGCCTCGTCTCCACATATGCCTCAATGCATCACCCATCTTTTTCTCGTATATTCTATGGTTTATCTTGTCTTTCGTAGACTCATCTGCCGTCATGTTCAAATACATAACATTTACTTCCTCCATACCCTCACCCACACTTTGATATACAGTGGTACCTCGAGTTACGATGGTCCCCAAAATCGCCCTTTTATGTAAGTTTATTTTTTTAAATGCTTTTGTTAGGTATATTTTTGGGGGTGTAAAAGGACTAGTCTATTTTACATTATTCCTTATGGGGATAAATTCGTTTGGTAATGACACTTGAACAGCATTCTCGAACGAAAAAATATCGTAACTCGAGGTACCACTGTACAGTCTTTCATTGCCTAGATTTTTTTGTTACTCTCATTACTTAGCTCTTTACTTTATTCACTTTAATTTCCTTCCTATACATACCCTCCCAAATTCACTTACCAACCATTGCAACCTCTTCAGAATCTCCCAAAATATACATGTCACTGATAAAGATCAACTCGGTAACTTTTAATCAGAAACCTCTCTCTCAAACACCTTAGCTTTCACTTCTTTTACAGCCCCATCTAAAAATATGTTAAAACAACCAAGATGACATTACACACTCCTTTGTAAGGTCCTGCATACCCTAACCTGAGCCTCACTATCCACTTTTTTGTTTTTAAAATGGAGTAAAATATTATAAAAATGTTGTTTGGAAAATTTGAAGGTGTCTGGAAAGTAACCCTATTTTTCCCGCTTGTTCAGTTCATAATGCTATTGCAAGTTATGCTCTGATTTTCGGGAACATAACCCATATGTTAATTGAAGTCTTTTTCTGTAAACTCAAGGTTTCAAGACCAAATATTTAGGAAAAACACTTAAGGGTACTGTTGTGCACCTATCACATATTAAGTTCTTTCTTTTTGGGTCTATCAAAGCACTACACTCAGTAATCATATCCCTTGTAATTTATTATTATATGTACTTGCTGGGAAGCACTAAACCCACAAATCAGGTTTGATCTGAGAGAAAGGGGAGAATCTCCAATTCCTTGAGTTAAGAGACCTTCACTTGCACCAAGGAACTCTCACACTTTAAATTTTGCTACCTTTCTTTCCGTTATCTTATTTTGTTGTACATTAGCTGATCACCTCAGCATTTTGAGTTCCGAGACTCTTCCCAACCTCAAAATTAGGCAACATTTTATTTCTGTTTTCAACTGATTATATACTATCTCGTGTGAATCATGGTAGCACAGGATAATGTAAACAAATATAATTTTTGTTGAACTTTACAAAATAATGAGCTACACTGCATACAGTAATTCTAAAATAAAAGTTGAATGTTAAACAGGAAACCCCCGATTTAGGTAGCTAATATACGTTTCTGCTATATAGAGACAATGCAGTATTATTCTGTCTCTATATAAGCAAGAAAAAGCCCCATTAACAAGGTCTAAATGGCTCTTTAGAATTTAAAAATTCCTCTGTATCTGTCTTATGTTACTGAAAATGTTAGTGATGTGCCGGGGTAATCATTGTATATTACTGGAGACAATGAATGGACTTTCATTAAAGAGTTAGCCTCAGCTTAACAAACATTAGTAAAATGTAATTTCTATTAATGACCAAAAAACCTTTGAACTCCCAAAAATCTGACACATGTACAATGAACTTATTCAGGCAATTGCTATGAACAAATGTGGTGTGAGTGTATATACCTAGTGTTAATTTGATAGAATGTATCACCAAGTATTTTCACACCATGCATCAACACATTTATCCAAAAACAAACAAGGAAAAAAATAAAAAATAATTGAACATCCCCCCCCAAAAAAAAAAAAAATATATCTTTCTTCTTCTTTGAACACGTCGGCCGTTTCCCACCGAAGCAGGGTGGCCCAAAAGAAAAAACGAGAGTTTCTCCTTTTACATTTAGTAATATATACAGGAGAAGGGGTTACTAGCCCCTTGCACCCGGCATTTTAGTCGCCTCTTACGACACGCATGGCTTACGGAGGAAGAATTCTGTTCCACTTCCCCATGGAGATAAGAGGAAATAAGAACAAGAACTAGTAAGAAAATAGAAGAAAACCCAGAGGGGTGTGTGTATATACATATGCTTGTACATGAATGTGTAGTGTGACCTAAGTGTAAGTAGAAGTAACAAGACATACCTGAAATCTTGCATGTTTATGAGACAGAAAAAAGACACCAGCAATCCTACCATTCATGTAAAACAAATACAGGCTTTCGTTTTACACTCACTTGGCAGGACGGTAGTACCTCCCTGGGCGGTTGCTGTCTACCAACCTACTACTATTAAAAAAAAAAAAAAATAATATATATTATTTTTTTTTTTTTTTTCAACAAGTCGGCCGTCTCCCACCGAGGCAGGGTGACCCAAAAAGAAAAATCCCCAAAAGAAAAAACTTTCATCATCATTCAACACTTTCACCACACTCATACATAATCACTGTCTTTGCAGAGGAGCTCAGATACTACAGCTGAGAAAAGTCCCTCCCAGCTGTCACTATCTCAGACCCCTCCTTTAAAGTGCAGGCATTGTACTTCCCATTTCCAGGACTCAAGTCCAACTAAATCAATTAACTGGTTTCCTGAATCCCTTCACACAATGTTACCCTGCTCACACTCCAACAGCTCGTCAGGTCCCAAAACCATTCGTCTCCATTCACTCCTATCTAACACGCTCACACATGCTTGCTGGAAGTCCAAGCCCCTCGCCCACAAAAGCGCCTTTACCCCTTCCCTCCAACCTTTTCTAGGACGACCCCTACCCCGCCTTCCTTCCCCTACAGATTTATACGCTCTCCAAGTCATTCTACTTTGATCCATTCTCTCTAAATGACCAAACCACCTCAACAACCCCTCTTCAGCCCTCTGACAAATACTTTTAGTAACTCCACACCTTCTCCTAATTTCCACATTCCGAATTTTCTGCATAATATTTACACCACACATTGCCCTTAGACAGGACATCTCCACTGCCTCCAGCCTCCTCCTCGCTGCAGCATTTGCAACCCATGCTTCACACCCATATAAGAGTGTTGGTACCACTATACTTTCGTACATTCCCTTCTTTGCCTCCATATATATATATATATATATATATATATATATATATATATATATATATATAAATAATGCCGGGAGCAAGGGGCTAGTAACCCCTTCTCCTGTATATATTACTAAATGTAAAAGGAGAAACTTTCGTTTTTTCTTTTGGGCCATCCTGCCTCGGTGGGAAATGGCTGACGTGTTGAAAGAAAGATATAAAAGTCTATATTTCTTTCAAATAAGCTCAGAGAGTAGTAGATCCACAGTTTCACAATCTGTTTACCAGGACACAAGCCATACCACCCAGCCTCCAACTGTTCTTGCTCAGTGAGAGCAAATCATGTCCACTTGACAGCATATTTCTTAATTAATACCTTCTAAAATTTATATATGTAGCTTATAAATGCCTAATTTATATAAAATATTTGTACAAAATTTTTAAGAGAAAATTCAGTTCATTACTATCAAGAACCCACAAAAGTTCAATAAAAGAAGACTTCATTCAGATTACTAAATATTGTACATTTTCACTGTATTGTAATTTCACATCCATGTGCCTTTAGCAGTACTCACTTATTTATACTGATGTATCAACCCTAGCTGTGTCTACACTTGTTGAACATGGAGAGAGGGAAAAAAAACACAAATGCAGTATAATGCAGCCCCTTATTGACAACATTTCACCCACAGTGGGTGTTATTAAGTTGCAAACAGATCTGTTTGTGACTTGATAAAATCCACTGTGTGGGTGAAATGTTATCATTAAAGGATCACATTATACAATAAGTCCTCACTTAATAATGTTGATAGGTTATTGGAAACTGAGACTGTAAGTGAAACGATGTACGTATAATGAAACCAATTTTACCATAGGCTAATTGATATAAACATCAGGAGTGCATGGTGCACCTTTAGCATTCAATGCAACAGAGTTAAATCAAGGAATAAATGTTTGCAAAGCAAAAATTGTAAGAAGCACCTCCTACCACAGCACAATTCAACATCGAACATGAAGACTACACACAGACAGTGGCCCTGGCTGGGAATCGATTATTTTTTCTCATTAACGTCATAACAAAATGACGCTAAACGAGGACTTACTGTACAGTACTGCATTTCTATTTCCACTTCCACCATGTTGGTATTATATACCATTTACCTCATATTGTTGAATATGGTGATAAATAATAAAGTCCATAAGAAATTAAACAAGAAAGTTGTATGATATTCATTTTCACTGACGTTCTATCATGATACAAGATGACTACCCAAATACACATATTCTAAAGATTCCCCACACTTTGCTAGATAAGGCAAAGTAGTGTTTATTTGGCTAATAAAATGAACGATGTATGAGCAAGTCTCCTGCAAACTGCTGCTCCCATTATATTATCAACATACAAAAATACTTTGAGAGAAGAGGTGGAGGTATTCTATTTCCCTGCTAACTCTGGTTTAAGTTCTGCCAAATTGTGTGGTGTAGTCGACTAATCGCTATCTCTTCCACTAAATGTGACATTATCGGTGCCTCAAACGCAGATCATACAAAATAAGAACAATGGAGACAGTTCAGAAATGTACTGAAGTGATAGAAACAGAAATCTGCTATCTCAAAATATTGCTAGGAGCCAAAGTGAGATTCAGCACTTGCTCCACATCTTTCAGACAGACTCCCACATTTTATAAAAAACTTTATTTTTCTTGGTTATTACTCTCACAAATGCATTCATCTTTAGGACCCATTGTTTGGTATGGGTGTGGTGATATTTTTTCGTTCGAGAATGCTGTTCAAGTGCCATTACCAAACGAATTTATCCCCATAAGGAATAATGTAAAATAGACTAGTCCTTTTACACCCCCAAAAATATACTTACAAAAGCATTTAAAAAAATAAACTTACATAAAAGGGCGATTTTGGGGACCATCGTAACTCGAGGTACCACTGTACTTGGTTCAATTTGGTTAGGAAATGTGACTTATTTTTGTTGTTGATATGTACCCCGTGCATCAACTGATAAACCTTGTGACATCCAACTCGGACCAGTAGACCCACATTAACCCTCCTCACACTTCAAATGCTGTAAGTAATGACTGACAGAATGAAAATATAAATATTTTTTTTTACAACACATTGGCCGTCTCCCACCAAGGGAGACGGCCAAAAAAAGCGTAAACAACTTTCCTGTCATTCATTCAATCGCTGTCTTCTTAGAAGTGAGCTGATATCAAGGTTCAGATGATCCCTCTAAACAGCAACATCCCTGCCCCACCTCACCTTCAGAGTGCAGCCACTGTACTTCCCACTTCCAGAACACAAGTTCAGCTAACTGGTTTTCCCTGAATCCCTTCATAAATGTTATCTTGCTCACACACCAAGAGTACAGTAATTTTTACCTAGCTGAATATTAAAAAGTTTTGGTGGCAAATTTGGAGGTACAGTGGTACCTCGACTTACGATATTTTTTCATTCCAGAATGCTGTTCAAGTGCCATTACCAAACGAATTTATCTCCTTAAGAAATGTTGTAAAATAGACTAGTCCTTTTAGACCCCCAAAATTACACTTACAAAAGCATTTAAAAAAATAAACTTACATAAAAGGGTGAGTTTGGGGACCATCGTAAGTCGAGGTACCACTGTATATGGAACTTAATCCTAATTTTTCCATATGTTCTTCACTTCGCATAATGCTAGTTGTCAAAAGATGTCGATTTTCAGGAATATATTCTGTTATTTTTTGCAAATTTTTAAGCATATATATACATACAGTGGACCCCCGGTGTTCGTCCTGCTCCAAACTCGCCCTTTTATGTAAGTCTATTTTTTTAAATGCTTTTGTAAGTGTATTTTTGGGGGTCTAAAAGGACTAGTCTACTTTACATTATTCCTTATGGGAATAAATTTGTTTAGTAATGGCACTTGAACAGCCTTCTGGAACGAAAAAATCACGAAAACCGGGGGTCCACTGTATTTTCTTTGAATGTACAGTACATTTATTACAGTACATTTATTACAGTACATTTACAGTACAGTACATTTATTACAGTAAAGTAAATACTTTACTGTAATAAACATATACAACACTGAAAGAGTACATGGCACCCAGAGTGAAACACAGGTTGAGTTAGTCAGCTGTGAGGGCAAGAGGGAGTTGCTGTGGTACATTAATAAAATCTAACCAAATTTTGTACTCCAATCCACCTACTCACTGCTTCTCCCTTTTCCCCTTCCTCCCTCTTTCTCTCCTCCCTTTATTGAGATGGGTCATACTCAATGGAGTAGGGAGATAGACTCTGTAACAGGTGATTGGGAATTTTCTTGTCCAGGATAAGGTTAGTTTCTTGTACTAAAAAATGATGATGTGGAACAAGAATTTGGAGAATATCTCACAAAGAAAAAGGCATGATAGTAGAGGTAGGACTCCTTTGAAAAATAAAGTGAGATCCTCTCACATAATTGATACGGCAAGAGAACCATTTAAGGTTAGCCAAGCTGACTGATGTGGCTGTAGTCTTCCTGGTAATGGCAACCTGGGAAAGAGTGCCCCCACCAGGAAAGCCTCCGAGTTTCAGAAATAGTGTTTGGCGATGTTGCCAAATTGATGAATCACAATGGGATGAAGAATAGGCATAGTAGTAAATGCAAGAAAAGCATCTTGAAATGGCATCCAAACCACTGAAATGTCAACACCACATATCTGTGAGATTTGCACTATCTACTGAAATCTATTACAGGTTCAGTTAAGCACAGTGAACAAACCATCCACTTGAACACAGTCTATGTGCCAAGCAAAACTAATGTTACTCACTGTCTTCCAACAAAAAGGAGTAAATTGAATAGAAGTTATGTTCTCTATGATGTGAGAGGTTTTTCTTGAGCTGATACAAGTAAACAAATACAGTTGGAAGCCTATGCTGAGTCAGCAAAAGAAGAACAGGAGTGCAAAAGAAGGTAAACAATGATTTATTGGATGAAAAGCAATCTGAGAGCATTACCGATATTACAGAGGTTATACTAACATGCTATTCTTTCAATTAGTGATTCATGGAACCTGAATACGGAAATGAAAATTATAACCCCAATGAATGAAACATTAACTTGGACATATTATTACAAGTGCAAAATAGATCTGCATAAGTGATAACCTTTAATAAATTTGCATTTGTTATTCCACTTACCTTAAGACAACAAGTTATGTACACTTATTAAAACTTACCTACATACAGTGTATAAAGAATACAATGGATGATACTTGGGTGTCAGCTAGTCATATACAGTGAACCCCCGAGTAACGAGCAAAATTCATTCCAGAAGCCTGCTCAAGTGCCATTACGAAATAATATCAAGTAGGTTAGTCCATTTCAGACCCCCAAAAATACACTTACAAAAGCACTTACAATATTATACTTACATAATTGTACGATTTCCGGGGTGCTCGTTACTCGGGGGTCCACTGTAGTAATATTTCAACTCTACCTAAACACAAGAAAATATATCTTGTAAAGGCATACAATTATGACTATCTATCTATATCCATTCTGAAGTTTGCAACTTATATTGACTGGCAGTATAAAATTTATCCCCTGAATTTTATGAAACACAAATCTCAAATCTCGATACACTCATGGATGTGACTTTCCTAAAAATGATTAACATTGATAAATTAAAAACTAAATCTCAGAAAATCTTACTGACTAGCTGAACTTGGTCATTATGAGTTGTGCATTTTATTTTGAATAGGCTAACTCTACCTTCCTCCGGACTACAGAGGGACAGAAGAGAAAAATAAAAATTGGCTGTGCAATAATGTGAAAAATGTACAGACAATCCCTGCTTGACATCAGTTTAAACTCAAAGGATAAATTATAAAATAATCCTATACACTGACAATTTGCTCTCTGATTTAAATAAAGCATTTTAATGCCTAGTCACTATATCTCTGGGAGGAACCAAAACACCCTACATTCAAGCTGACACTAGCAGTATATACATGCTGGGCTTAGACTTTACATACAGTAGGGCCCCACTTATACGGCAGGTTAGGTTCCAGGATACTGCCGCAAAGCAGACATCGCCAGAAAGCAGAACGGCATTTTTTTCCACTTATAAATACCATATAACAAGTTTTTTTTTTTTTCAACAAGTCGGCCGTCTCCCACCGAGGCAGGGTGACCCAAAAAGAAAGAAAATCCCCAAAAATGAAAATACTTTCATCATCATTCAACACTTTCACCACATTCATACATAATCACTGTCTTTGCAGAGGCGCTCAGATACGACAGCTGAGAATAGTCCCTCCCAGCTGTCACTATCCCAGACCCCTCCTTTAAAGTGCAGGCATTGTACTTCCCATTTCCAGGACTCAAGTCCAACTAAATCAATTAACTGGTTTCCCTGAATCCCTTCACAAAATGTTACCCTGCTCACACTCCAACAGATCGTCATGTCCCAAAAACCATTCGTCTCCATTCACTCCTATCTAACACGCTCACACATGCTTGCTGGAAGTCCAAGCCCCTCGCCCACAAAACCTCCTTTACCCCCTCCCTCCAACCTTTTCTAGGACGACCCCTACCCCTCCTTCCTTCCCCTACAGATTTATACGCTCTCCAAGTCATTCTACTTTGATCCATTCTCTCTAAATGACCAAACCACCTCAACAACCCCTCTTCAGCCCTCTGACAAATACTTTTAGTAACTCCACACCTTCTCCTAATTTCCACATTCCGAATTTTCTGCATAATATTTACACCACACATTGCCCTTAGACAGGACATCTCCACTGCCTCCAGCCTCCTCCTCGCTGCAGCATTTGCAACCCATGCTTCACACCCATATAAGAGTGTTGGTACCACTATACTTTCGTACATTCCCTTCTTTGCCTCCATGGATACCGTTTTTTGTCTCCACAGATACCTCAACGCACCACTCCCTGGGTGGTTGCTGACTACCAACCTACTACCTACCATAACAAGTTTACACTAACATATATTAAGTTAGCAATAAAACTAGCCATTAAAAACAATAAAAAGTAAAATACACAGTACACTCATTATTTACATCAAAATATTTGTAGTCTTAATGTAGGGCAAAAGGCGAGTAGTATTTACGTGTAAAGTGGACCCTCGGTTTTCGTTGAAAATTCTTTCCAGAACGCTGTTTGAGTGTCGTTACCGAACAAATTTGTTCCCATAAGGACAAATGTAAATTATATTTGTTGTTGCCCTCCTGGCCATCCCACCCACACATAATATACTAAGACGCTTAAAGCGCCCTAGTGATAAAATGCATATACAGTGGACCCCCGCCTAATGAACGCTCCATATAGCGAACAAATCATGTAACGAACGCTTTTTTCGCAAAATATTTTTCTCACGTAGTGAACATTTACTCGTGAAGCGAACCGTACCAAACCTGTCCGCCTGCCCCGAACGGTGAGGCGGACGCCAGTCAAGTGTTGTTTACACTTGAGAGAACATTACCCAGCGCGCTCTTTCAAACATTCACAATACTTTTGTTGTGTTTATTGTTGGTTAAGTGATTGTCACTGTGAAATAAGTCACCATGGGTCCAAAGAAGCTTCCTAGTGGCACCCCAGTGGTAGCATTCATGCAGGGAGTGTAGCGTTCATGCAGGGAGTGTAGCGTTCATGCAGGGAGTGTAGCGCTCATGCAGGAGTGTAGCTGTCATGCAGGGAGTGTAGCGTTCATGCAGGGAGTGTAGCTGCTCATGCAGGGAGTGTAGCGTTCATGCAGGGAGGTAGCGTCATGCAGGAGTGTAGCGCTCATGCAGGTGGCCAGCAGGTGGCTCATGCGGAGTGTAGCTGTCATGCAGGGAGTGTAGCGCTCATGCAGGAGTGTGCCATGGGAGTGTAGGCTCATGCAGGGAGTGTAGCTCATGCAGGGAGTGTAGCTCATGCAGGGAGTGTAGCGTTCATGCAGGGAGTGTAGCTTCATGCAGGAGTGTAGCTCATGCAGGGAGTGTAGCGTGCTCATGCAGGGAGTGTAGCGTTCATGCAGGGAGTGTAGCGTCATGCAGGGAGTGTAGGCTCATGCAGGGAGTGTAGCGTCATGCAGGGAGTGAGCTTCATGCAGGGAGTGTAGCGTTCATGCAGGGAGTGTAGCTCATGCAGGGAGTGTAGCTCATGCAGGGAGTGTAGCTGTTCATGCAGGGAGTGTAGCTTCATGCAGGGAGTGTAGCGTTCATGCAGGAGTGTAGCGTCATGCAGGGAGTGTGAGTGCTTCATGCAGGGAGTGTAGCGTTCATGCAGGGAGTGTAGCGTCATGCAGGAGTGTAGCTTCATGCAGGGAGTGTAGCGTTCATGCAGGAGTGTAGCGTTCATGCAGGGAGTGTAGGGTGCGTCATGCAGGGAGTGTAGGCTCATGCAGGGAGTGTAGCGCTCCATGCAGTGGCGAGGTAGCGTTCATGCAGGGAGTGTAGCGTTCATGCAGGGAGTGTAGCGTTCATGCAGGGAGTGTAGCGTTCTGCATGCAGGAGTGTAGCGTTCATGCAGGAGTGTAGCTTCATGCAGGGAGTGTAGCTGTCATCGAGTGTGCATGGGAGTGTAGCTTCATGCAGGGAGGTAGTGCTCATGCAGGGAGTGTAGCTCATGCAGGAGTGTAGCGTTCATGCAGGGAGTGTAGCTCATGCAGGGAGTGTAGCTGCATGCAGGAGTGTAGCGTCATGCAGGGAGTGTAGCTTCATGCAGGGAGTGTAGCGTTCATGCAGGGAGTGTAGCGTCATGCAGGGAGTGTAGCTTCATGCAGGGAGTGCATAGCAGTGCTCATGCAGGGAGTGTGCTCATGCAGGGGGTGTAGCTTCATGCAGGGAGTGTAGCTCATGCAGGGAGTGTAGCTTCATGCAGGGAGTGTAGCGTTCATGCAGGAGTGTAGCGTCATGCAGGAGTGTAGCGCATGCAGGGAGTGTAGCTCATGCAGGGAGTGTAGCGTTCATGCAGGAGTGTAGCGTTCATGCAGGAGTGTAGCTTCATGCGAGGGAGTGTAGCGTTCATGCAGGAGTGTAGCGTCATGCAGGGAGTGTAGCGTTCATGCAGGAGTGTAGCGTCATGCAGGGAGTGTAGGTTCATGCAGGGAGTGTAGCTCATGCAGGAGTGTAGCTGCATGCAGGGAGTGCCTGCTCATGCAGGAGTGTAGCGTTCATGCAGGAGTGTAGCTTCATGCAGGGAGTGTAGCGTCATGCAGGGAGTGTAGCTCATGCAGGGAGTGTAGCTCATGCAGGGAGTGTAGCGCTCATGCAGGAGTGTAGCTGCATGCAGGGAGTGTAGCTCATGCAGGAGTGTAGCGCCCATGCAGGGAGTGTAGCTTCATGCAGGGAGTGTAGCTCCATGCAGGAGTGTAGCGCTCATGCAGGGAGTGTAGCTTCATGCAGGGAGTGTAGCGTTCATGCAGGGAGTGTAGCGTTCATGCAGGGAGTGTAGCTTTATGCAGGGAGTGTAGCGTCATGCAGGAGTGTAGCTATGCAGGAGTGTAGCGTCATGCAGGGAGTGTAGCTCATGCAGGAGTGTAGCGTTCATGCAGGGAGTGTAGCGTTCATGCAGGAGTGTGCGCCCATGCAGGGAGTGTGGCTTCATGCAGGAGTGTAGCTTCATGCAGGGAGTGTAGCTTCATGCAGGGAGTGTAGGCTTCATGCAGGGAGTGTAGCGTTCATGCAGGAGTGTAGCGTTCATGCAGGGAGTGTAGCGTTCATGCAGGGAGTGTAGCGTTCATGCAGGGAGTGTAGCTTCATGCAGGAGTGTAGCGTTCATGCAGGGAGTGTAGCGTCATGCAGGGAGTGTAGCGTTCATGCAGGAGTGTAGCGTTCATGCAGGGAGTGTGCGTTCATGCAGGAGTGTAGCGTTCATGCAGGAGTGTAGCGTTCATGCAGGGAGTGTAGCGTTCATGCAGAGTGTGGCGTTCATGCAGGGAGTGTAGCGTTCATGCAGGGAGTGTAGCGTTCATGCGGGGAGTGTAGCGTTCATGCGAGGAGTGTAGCGTTCATGCGGGGAGTGTAGCGTTCATGCGGGGAGTGTAGCGTTCATGCGGGGAGTGTAGCGTTCATGCAGGGAGTGTAGCGTTCATGCAGGAGTGTAGCGTTCATGCAGGGAGTGTAGCGTTCATGCAGGGAGTGTGCGTTCATGCAGGAGTGTAGCGTTCATGCAGGGAGTGTAGCGTTCATGCAGGGAGTGTAGCGTTCATGCAGGGAGTGTAGCGTTCATGCAGGGAGTGTAGCGTTCATGCAGGGAGTGTAGCATTCATGCAGGGAGTGTAGCATTCATGCAGGGAGTGTAGCATTCATGCAGGGAGTGTAGCATTCATGCAGGGAGTGTAGCATTCATGCAGGGAGTGTAGCATTCATGCAGGGAGTGTAGCATTCATGCAGGAGTGTAGCATTCATGCAGGGAGTGTAGCATTCATGCAGGGAGTGTAGCATTCATGCAGGGAGTGTAGCATTCATGCAGGGAGTGTAGCATTTATGCAGGGAGTGTAGCATTTATGCAGGGAGTGTAGCATTAATGCAGGGAGTGTAGCATTCATGCAGGAAATGTAGCATTCATGCAGGGAGTGTAGCAGGCATGCAGGGAGTGTAGCGGAAGGCAGGGAGTTGGGATTCCCCTTTCCAAACACTAACCCCTCCCCCTGTCATCCTCCCTATCTTCCAGATGCCTGCAACTCTCTTCAATAAAGGTAAGTAAATGTTATTTATTAATCTGTTTTTTATTATTTAGTATGTGAATATTTTTGGGTGGAACGGATTAATTGTATTTACATTATTTCTTATGGGAAATAAGGTTTCGAATTACAAACTTTTTGTGTTAAGAATTAGCTCCTGGAACGGATTAAGTTCGTTAGTTGAGGGACCACTGTAGTACAGTACACTCATTACTTACCTTAAAATATATGTAGTCTTAATGGTCTTAATGTAGGGCGAGAGGTTTAAAGTATAAATTTGTAGAAAGTCGTGTGGAAGGTATGGCATCCCGCCTGGCCACCCCACCCACACATAATATACAGTGGAACCCCGGTTAACGAAAAAAATTCATTGCAGAAGCCTGCTCAAGTGCCATTACCGAACGAATTTACTTCCTTAAGAAAAAATGTCATTTAGGTTAGTATATTTCAGACCCCCAAAAATACACTTCCACAAGCACTTATACTTACATAATTGCACGATTTCCGGGGTGTTCATTAACCGGGGTTCCACTGTACTACGACATTTAAAGCTCCCTAGAGCAATAAAATGCATATACAGTACACTCATTACTTCTTCTTTCAACAAGTCGGCAGTTTCCCACCAAGGTGGGGTGGCCCAAAGAGAAAAACAAAAGTTTCTCTTTTTAACTTTAGTAATACATATATACAGGAGAAGGGGTTACTAGCCCCTTGCTCCCGGCATTTTAGTCGACTCTTACGACACGCATGGCTTACGGAGGAAGAATTCTGTTCCACTTCCCCATGGAGATAAGAGGAAATAAGAACAAGAACTAGTAAGAAAATAGAAGAAAACCCAGAGGGGTGTATATATGCTTGTACATGAATGTGTAGTGTGAACTCATTACTTACCTTAAAATATTTGTAGTCTTAATGTAGGGCGAGAGGTGAGTAAGCGAGATAAAAACGAATAAACAAGAGAGAGAGAGAGAGAATGAGTAAGATGACAGAGCCGCAGAGTACTTATGTAAACAAACCGTTTGGTTATGGTTGATACACATTTATACAAACACCTTACATTGTGTACAAGTTGTCTCCACAGTGGTACAGTAGAATACATAAAGACCAACACTTCCATTCTCATGTAATTTTTAGAAGGAATGATGCTCTGACAAATTATTATTATTATTACAAATTATTATTATAATCAATATAAAAAAGAAGCGCTAAACCCACAAGGGTCGTGAGTAGCTATACAGTGAAGGTATACGAATGGAATATTTTTCTACAGTTATCCCCCAGTAACTGGTCTTTGACTAGAGAAAACGTAATTCTTCTGACACTCCTACAAACCGCTTAGTAAACAAATCTCATATTTACGTCAATTTATATACTGTGGGTGTATGTATCATGTTTATGTTACGTAGCATGTTTATTATATAATTTTGAAAAAATATCATAGATGGATTAATGGAAATGTCTATATTAATTTAACATACGACGTTTAATGCGCCCAAGAGATTATATAGCGTCAAGAGTAGAGAGACTCTTAGTGATTTTAATGTGTATCTGCACGCCAGCACAGTGTGTAAGTATATTTAGGTACAGGTACACATAAGTATAATACGTACAGAGGACCCTTGGAAATCGAACACTCCCAACTCGCCCTTTTATGTAAGTTTATTATTGTAAGTGCTTTTATAGGTGTATTTTTGGGGGTCTGAAATGGACTAATCTAATTTACATCATTCCTTATGGGAATAAATTTGTTTGGTAACAGCACTTGAACAGCATTCTGGAATGAAGAATGCTCGATTTCCGGGGGTCCACTGTATTATCAAAGTACAGTACAGTGGACCCAAGAGTAACGAACACCCCGGAAATTGTACAATTATGTAAGTATAATATTGTAAGTGCTTGTGGAAGAGCTAACCACTGAAGAGCTGCAAGACCTTCAAGTGGAACAGCAACGGACTGCAGCTGAGGAAATTGCTTCAGAGGAGGAAGAAAGAGGGAAGAATGTGCCTTCTTCAGTGATTAAGAACATGTGTGCAAAGTGGAGTGAGTTGCAAAGTTTTGTGGAGAAATATCACCCTAAAAAAGCTGTTGCAAGCCGTGTCTGCAAAATGTTCAATGACAATGCCTTGTCCCATTTTAGGCAAATCTTAGAGAGACGCTAGAAACAGTCCTCTCTAGACAGATTTTTTGTGCGACAGGGGTCCAGTGCCAGTAAAAGACAAAGAAGGGAAGTAGCCCCAGATAGGGACTTGATAGCTGAAGTCCTTATAGAGGGGGATTCCCCTTCCAACCAATAACCTCTCCTCCTCCCTCTCCCCTCCTTGTGTCTTCCATACGCCAACAAGAGTCTTCAATAAAGGTAAAAGTGATATTAAATGTTCATTTATCCATTTCATTAGTCATTTATATTAATTTCTCATTGTTTTCTGTATGTAAAACTATAGTTATTCTCTATAAAATGTATTTTTTGTTAATACTTTTGGGTGTCTGGAACAGATTAATTGGATTTACATTATTTCTTATGGGAAATATTGCTTCAGTTTTTGTCAAATTCGGTTTTCGTCAGACTTTCTGGAATGAATTAATGATGAAAACCGAGGTTGCACTGTAGTATATATAAAATACACAATAACTTTAAAACACTTGAAATTTTGGAAAATTTCCAGACATAATAGAGAGATGTGCTCAAGGAGAATGTAAACAAACCGGGTGGCATGCGCTGTATTTGAAAGACTGCTCGCCGTATAGCAAATTTTGGTCATAATTTGAAATCGTTGTACAGTGGACCCCCGAGTAACGAGCAAAATTCATTCCAGAAGCCTGCTCATGTGCCATTACCGAACGAATTTACTCCCTTAAGAAATAATGTCAAGTAGGTTAGTCCATTTCAGACCCCCAAAAATACACTTACAAAAGCACTTATAATATTATACAGTGGTCCCTCGATTTTCGCCGAAAATTCGTTCCAGAATGCTGCTCAAGTGCCATTACCGAACGAATTTACTTCCTTAAGAAATAATGTCACGTAGGTTAGTCTATTTCAGACCCCCAAAAATACACTTGCAACAGCACTTACGAAAATACACTTACATAAATGTTTGAGTTTGGAGATGCACGAAAACCGAGGGACCACTGTACTTACATAATTGTACGATTTCCGGGAAGCTCGTTACTCGGGGTTCCACTGTATTAGTGGAACGCCGTAAAGCGGGGTCCTACTGTACCTAGTCTGCATTATTTTGAACAAAACCATATAGTTCATTATTGTCAACTTTTGCTTCTACTGTGTAATTATTATATAGACTAGGGTAGCAGATGTACCCAATTTTACTTAAAAAAATTATTACTACAGGTACTGCACTTTACACACCAATCAACACTTATTCTCACTACTTGTAATCATAATTCAAGTAAAAGAAACAGTTGTCTGCTTGTTTTATTTGAAATGCCTAAATTTGTTGTTTGTATACCTTTATTGTCCTTAAATATAAACAAATAATAATTATTGCCATTGTAGTCTTAAGTTAGGCTTAAGCTTGCCTGAAATGCTCTGTAAAACCATGAGCTTTCTGCATGCACAACCAAATGTTACC
This sequence comes from Cherax destructor, assembly GCA_009830355.1. Lineage (NCBI taxonomy): Eukaryota > Metazoa > Arthropoda > Malacostraca > Decapoda > Parastacidae > Cherax > Cherax destructor. The sequence goes on from WNWK01002061.1 coordinate 45,778, forward strand.
CAAATCTGTACAAACACTGTATCATGTGGAAATAATTCTTTGACTTTAACGTAATCAGGAGTGTAGTAGTACAAAGGCTATCTGAATGACCATTAGCTTAGACATAAAACTGGCTACTCCACAGCAGACATGCTGGCGAAAAATCAGGTAAAGTGAAAATGCGCGTGTGTAAATCCTCTCACTATTGCTACAAGCATCTTTTTTTTGTAAACAGTATTCCAAAGGTAATTCTGATTTTCCTACATTTAGTGTGAAAATTTTGAATGAAATACTGTATTGCCAAGTATCTCTGTTTAATGATTAATGTAACACAATAAAAAAAAAAATAATATACAAAATATATTTGCAGAATGCATAGGCTCCCAAAAGTATAAACAAGTTTTAAACTGAAATTAATTTATTTTAAACTTCAGTAGCCAGATACAGATAGATACCCTATCCTTCACCTACTACAAATTCTACCAAATACAAAGCATGAATTCACTTACCACTTGCTGGAGACTATGATGATGGGGGTTGAGGCGATCCTGTTGTGAAAAGCCTTGAAGATGAAAGGACGTCATGTCTCCTTCTCTTCGGCTGCTGTCCCAACTCTGACCATCCTGAAATTAATACACTGTTAATGCTAATTTAGATGTGTCTACAGTTTGCAGTGGACAACTGAATGTATATTGCATATGTAGCACTAGTTGACAGACCTGGTACTGTCCGGGTAAATACTGAATGTAGGTAGGTAGGTAGCACTAATCCTACAGGAGTTATACAACACCTGAAGAATGGAAGTTATAAGGCTTATTCTGAGATATTTCTTGGATCAAGAGCTTTCCATGCCATCCAGACACCCCATCCCCTTGAAGGATATTAAGACTGCTACAATTAGAAAAAAAAAAGATCTGAAGCTACTAACCCCTTGAATTCCTGAAGGCCCTGGTAATGCCTGCGAGACTATTTCCTCAAATGACTGTGGGTGAGTAGAATACTGAGTAACAGGTGAGAGAAGAGGAGCTCCCCCAGCACTACCAGAGAGGGAGGCCTCATACTTTAGTACAGTTTCACTGTTCCTTGCTGTGCCTTGTGATGACCCATCAGACTCGGTCATTTGAACTTCTAGAGCATTGCAGGTGTCGGGTAGTTGCATACCATCTTCATCTTCATATTTCACATCCTCTTCCTCTACCTTTATTACTGGATTTTCCACTTCAGCATGCTAAAATAAAAATACTGATTAATAGCAAAAACACTATCACAACTAATTTTGTCATTTATATAGGTCAGTCACTGGAAAGCTGTGGAAAACCCCAGGATGCCAATTCTAATAAATTTCTATACCTGGAGTATACCTGGAGAGAGTTCCAGGGGTCAATGCCCCTGCGGCCCGGTCTGTGACCAGGCCTCATGTTGGATCAGAGCCTGATCAACCAGGCTGTTACTGCTGGCCGCACACAGTCCAACGTACGAACCACAGCCTGGCTGGTCAGGTACCGACTTTAGGTGCCTGTCCAGTGCCTGCTTGAAGACAGCCAGGGGTTTGTTGGTAATAACAACAATTAAGAAAAAAATAAATAACAGACCTGGAAGTGAAACCATGTTCAAAACAAGTTTGGTGTCAGATCAGCAAAACCTTGTACTGTATGTTCAGTATACCCTAATGTATTACATTTTGATAACATACAAATTATGCAGAAAAAACTGGATGGGCTGACTGCATCAGAATTTCAAAACAGCATTCATGCAAGTTCCTCATACCACACAATTTTGGAAATCACAAAATACTGAACAGGAGGTATAAAAGTTATATTTATCCACTGAAAGTGTTTTTTGATTGAAAGTAAAATCAGAACGGTGGTAAAAGAAGGCTCTAATGGTGTAGAGTTAATGCACTGGTCCTAGTGATGGTTAATTATATGAACATGTTTGTTTTTTGTTTTTTTATCCCATCAGCATTCTCCTACCAAGGTAGGGTTACCTAAAGAAGGAAGCCATCACTTATTTACCAGCTGTCTTGCTAGAAGTAAATTTTTTTTTTTTTTTTATTAACACATCGGCCGATTCCCACCAAGGCAGGGTGGCCCGAAAAAGAAAAACTTTCATCATCATTCACTCCATCACTGTCTTGCCAGAGGGTGCTTTACACTACAGTTATAAAACTGCAACATTAACACTCCTCCTTCAGAGTGCCGGCACTGTACTTCCCATCTCCAGAACTCAAGTCCGGCCTGCCGGTTTCCTGAATCCCTTCATAAATGTTACTTTGCTCACACTCCAACAGCACGTCAAGTATTAAAAACCATATGCCTCCATTCACTCCTATCAAATACGCTCACACATGCTTGCTGGAAATCAAGCCCTCGACACAAAACTTCCTTTACCCCTCCTCCACCCTTTCCTAGGCGACCCTACCCCGCCTTCCCTCCACTACAGATTTATACACTCTCGAAGTCACTCTGTCTCGTTCCATTCTCTCTACATGTCCAAACCACCTCAACAACCCCTCCTCAGCTCTCTGGACAATCGTTTTGGTAATCCCGCACCTCCTCCTAATTTCCAAACTCCGAATTCTCTGCATTATATTCACACCACACATTGACCTCAGACATGACATTTCCACTGCCTCCAGCCTTCTCCTCGTTGCAACATTCATCACCCATGCTTCACACCCATATAAGAGCGTTGGTATAACTATACTCTCATACATTCCCCTCTTTACTTCCATGGACAAGGTTCTTTGTCTCCACAGACTCCGAAGTGCTCCACTCAAATAGTAAATAGAAACCACAATTCAAATGGCCCTCTGATCTGCAAAATCCCCAATTATATTTCAAAAACAGATAGTATGGGAATACTGACAAGGTGTAGCTGATAAAGACACAAAAGCAGTAACTGGAAACTTTAATTACGATAATGTTTCACCTGCACAGTAAACTATTTTTTAAGTCCGATAGATGTTTTCAGATATTTGGGAGTTGATGTGTCAGCGGATGGGTTTATGAAGGATGAGGTTAACCATAGAATTGATGAAGGAAAAAAGGTGAGTGGTGCATTGAGGTATCTGTGGAGACAAAAAACGTTATCCATGGAGGCAAAGAAGGGAATGTACGAAAGTATAGTGGTACCAACACTCTTATATGGGTGTGAAGCATGGGTTGCAAATGCTGCAGCGAGGAGGAGGCTGGAGGCAGTGGAGATGTCCTGTCTAAGGGCAATGTGTGGTGTAAATATTATGCAGAAAATTCGGAATGTGGAAATTAGGAGAAGGTGTGGAGTTACTAAAAGTATTTGTCAGAGGGCTGAAGAGGGGTTGTTGAGGTGGTTTGGTCATTTAGAGAGACTGGATCAAAGTAGAATGACTTGGAGAGCGTATAAATCTGTGGGGGAAGGAAGGCGGGGTAGGGGTCGTCCAAGAAAAGGTTGGAGGGAAGGGGTAAAGGAGGTTTTGTGGGCGAGGGCTTGGACTTCCAGCAAGCATGTGTGAGCGTGTTAGATAGGAGTGAATGGAGACGAATGGTTTTGGGACATGACGATCTGTTGGAGTGTGAGCAGGGTAACATTTTGTGAAGGGATTCAGGAAACCAGTTAATTGATTTAGTTGGACTTGAGTCCTGGAAATGGGAAGTACAATGCCTGCACTTTAAAGGAGGGGTCTGAGATAGTGACAGCTGGGAGGGACTTTTCTCAGCTGTCGTATCTGAGCTCCTCTGCAAAGACAGTGATTATGTATGAGTGTGGTGAAAGTGTTGAATGATGATGAAAGTATTTTCTTTTTGGGGATTTTCTTTCTTTTTGGGTCACCCTGCCTCGGTGGGAGACGGCCGACTTGTTGAAAAAAAAAAAAAAAAAAAAAAAGATTTTACCTGGTGGTAGCACAATACAGGAGGCCCTCCACATTTGCGAGTTCCAATTTCGAGAGCTTCGAACATTCATGAATGCCCAGCTGACCAATCAAGTGTCACAAGTAAGAAACAGTGCAATGTCTAAGATGGAATCAGCATTATTTGTGTGGATTTCAGACCAAAATAGAAAAGGAAATCTTATAGACAGCAATGCGATTCATACAAAGGGAAAGACTTTGTATGATACGTTGGCTAGTGATGAGGCTAGCACCAGTGCAGAACCAGGATGTTCTACCATCACCCATCCTGAGTTACAATCCACACACTAGACTCATCATGCCATGCAGTTGCACTCCATATAATCACCTCCATTCAACTGTCATCAGTAACTGCATGGCTAACTATCATCACCATCATCTTCATTGTCATCATCATCACAAGTCATCAGAGTTCATCTGCCTAACCTTATGAGTGGTGAGTGTTTTGTTTGTTCATTATTTGTTATTAAACCATAGCATGTATACAGTGGACCCCCATTTACGTACAGCTCCAAACTCGAACAATTATGTAAGTGTATTTTTGTAAGTGCTTTTGTAAGTGTATTTTTGGGGGTCTAAAAGGACTAATCTAATTTACATTATTCCTTATGGGAACAAATTCGTTTGGTAACGGTACCTGAACAGCGTTCTGGAATGAATTAATAACGTAAACCGGGGGTCCACTGTATATACAATATTTTATGATGTTTTCATGTGTTTTATGATTGTTCATGGTTCAATAGGTTAAGGAAGCAGTATTGTTAGGCTAAGTAAATGCTATTATTATATTTCCCTACAATATATTTGTGCACCAAACATTCACGAATTTTCAACTTTCATGAGGTTCTTGATCCCCTAACCCTCGCGAATGTGGAGGGCCTCCTGTATATAAAAGTATTTACCAACATTATCTCTCAGTCCACAGCAGGATTTGAACCTGCAAAGTTGTCATCAGAGTACACAGCCAGATTCCAGATCTAGAGTCTGGTTGTGTGGATAAAGTACTGTGTACTCTTGAGTTTGCAGGTTCGAATCCTGCTGTGGACTGAGAGATAATGTTTGTAAATAATTTCACCTGTTTGTGAATTGTTAAGCATGAAAGAGTATACAGTGTATACACAATATATGCAGTGAATACAACACTAAGTAAATATTATGGAGAACTGCAAATGACCTACTGATCCATGTTGGGTAAATCAGACATTGTCATAACGAGTAGTAACATGGCAAGGAACCACACACCTCTTAGCACTCTGATAATACCACTACTATTACTACTGATTATGTTCCTGTCTTTTTCCTATATATAGTGTTACCAACAGGTATAATATATCAGGCTTGAAAAAACCTGCTGTGCTAGTGAAATAATGTTTTAAATAAAGTTTCCAATTGCTGCTTGTGTTTTTAACAACTATCTTTCAGGTCACAGACACTGTACCTCACACTTTCAGAACTTAATTCTAGCTAACAAGTTTAACTGAAATCCTTCATAAATGTTTTGGATGATGGAATATAGTATTCAAAATGACCATGTATATAATGTAAATGGCCTAAATTGCAAACAAATTATCTGACAGAGTAAATACTATATAAATAGCATATCACCAGATGACCACACAAATGGAGAAGTGTTTTAATACACTGTTGATCCATTTTAAGATACTCTCTAAATATATGATTGGGGATATGCTAAATAATATATTTTATGCTATAAGTTGGAGCCAAACTAGGATGTGCTGCTGTATATGGTGCCTTCAACTAAACTAACGAAACACAGACAAAATATAAAACTGTGACACTATAGGTACTGAAGCTAAAAAATGACAAAAAGCTATAAAAACAAATAAGAGAAAAAAATTTGGAACTAGCAACATGGAGAATAAGAGGTCTCAATTTTATATTTTAAAAATAAATTATAATAGAAAGTCATAATTTTCAAACATAGTAGATGATTGGAATGTACTTAAAGAGGTGGTGTACTCTGCAACAAAAGAATATTAACATAAAAGTATGATCAAATAATTTAACATAAAGCATCATGAATATAACTACAACACCAATTGGTATCTTATAGTAATTACATTGGTACATAGCTTGTTGGGTACTGATACATGATAAAAATCATGATCAAAGCAAATATTTTGAATATACAGTGGACCCCCGCCTAACGAGCACCCCGGAAATCGTACAATTATGTAAGTATAATATTGTAAGTGCTTTTGCAAGTGTATTTTTGGGGATCTGAAATGGACTAACCTACTTGACATTTTTTCTTAAGGGAGTAAATTCGTTCGGTAATGGCACTTGAGCAGGCTTCTGGAATGAATTTTGCTCGTTAGGCGGGGGTCCACTGTAATAAATTTCCAAACATACCTTGTTCTGCCTCTCATCACTAGGGATGGGTAGAGAACTTTCAGCAGGATGTTCACTTGCATTATTTGATTGTTGTTCTTGAGCTTGCTGGACACTTGGTAATATATTCTCCCTCATCTTATTTTCACTCGCCTCAGAATGGTCTTCAGTCAAGGTAGATTCTACAATTCCTTCAGCATGCAGTCGTGAATTGCTTCTTTTCCTGGGTGGACTTGAATTACTGTTTGTAGACTCATCTTCATGTCTTCTCTTTGTCTGTGGGCTTCCTTCTTCACAGTTCTTGACAGGACTGTGTATGGTCTCACCAGGATGAAGGGGTGGGGACTCGTCTGGCACAGCTAAACCTTTGATTCTTAAGCACTCTGCTGCTTTAATAAGACCTGCTAACTCATTCTGGAGTACATTTACCTCACCTAAATACATATAATTTAACAATGCCTCTAAGTCTTGATGACGTATGTCTTTAAGGACAATGATTGGGTGCTTGCATGGTGTCTTCTCCATTATATCAACAAAGTAATCACTACATGTGGAGAGGACAAACTTATGAACGCTGTAAAACTTGCCAGCACAAGCAATAGTAACATCACTGTAGGTTTTCTGAAACAAAATATACATACATAAATATACATTAACAAAATACAGTCCAAATGTATAGTGCAAATGCTAGTTTATAATGATTCAGATGATTTACATTTACAACATACTAGAGGCAAAAAAAAGTACAGTATAGTATACCATACAGTATATGTAAGCTCTATAATTCTTGATTTTAGTTAATGCTAGCCATTAAGAATAATCACTAACCTTGTCCCTCAGTGAGGATAAAACCTGCAGAAATGAGGTACGATGATTGTTCCACCGGAGTGAAAGCAACCCATCGCCTGCCATGACTGCGGACTCTTCTACACCAAGGGGATGTTCCTGTAGTAATTACACAGCTTATGTATTACATTTGCAAATGCAGAGAAACCTCAGCAAGCAGTCACAAATCATTTACTAGTTATAAGTTATTCATTGACTATGATGGTGCTGAGTAGATCTGTTGATGGTTCTGGGGATAATCACCCAAGCAATGGATAACACTGAATTCAACAGTCAAAAAGAAAAGCCCTAGTTTTGGGTTCCAGGCAAGGCAAGATATATGGGCATGTTTCCTTACAGTTGCTGCTCCTGCTTGCCTAGCAGTAAATAGGTCTCTGGAGTTAGTCAGCTGCTGCGTGTCGCAACAGCCCTGGGGCAGGGCTGTTGTTACCCACCCTGCTCCATCAACTAGTGGTCATGTTCTAATTGGGAAATAAATGTTTCTATTTTTACTTTGAAATGGAACTCTTATGCTCTCCTATCATAAAACTGATTCTGACAACATTTCTTCCTTCCTTTCTTACTATTTATGCATTATTATACTACAGTGGAACCTTGGTACTTGAACAATTCGGTATTCGAATGCTTTGTTCGGTAAACAAATTGCTCGGTAGTTGACCGTTTGCTCGGCACTCGACCATACAAACACGACTTGCCATACCTTTATACCTTTGAAGAGTTTTGATAGTTTCTCTACTCTCTGAGTTCGGCCATGGGCCAGGCTCGTCTGGTGCTTGCCTGGTCAACCAGGCTGTTGCTGCTGAAGGCCCGCTGCCCCACATATCCATCACAGCCTGGTTGATCTGGCACCTGGTGAAGATACTTGTCCAGTTTCCTCTTGTTCCAGCCATGTTTCTGATATATTCTGGTAAGATGTTGAATAGTCTGTGAGCCCAGATGTTGATACAGTGTTCCCTTATTGTCCCTACCACACCCCTGCTCCTCACTGGGCTTATTTTACACTTACTCCTATATCTCTCACTCCAGTAACTTGTTATGGCCGTGTGCAGATTTGGGACCAGGCCCTCGAGTACTTTCCAGGTACATATATATTATCATGTATCTCTCTTCCGCTCCAATGAGTACATGTTCAAGACTTGAAGGCGTTCCCAGTAATTTAGGTGCTTTACTGGCTCAATGTGAGCCATCAACGATTTCTGTATTTGCTCCAGCTCTGATATTTCTCCTGCTTTGAATGGGTCTGTCAGCACTGAGCAATATTATAAGTGAGGAAGCACTAGCGATTTGAAGAGTGTGACTCACCATCGGCATTATTTCCCTTGTTTTGAAAGTTCTCAGTACCCACCCCGTCATCCTCCTGGTTGTCGTGATCTTTGTCGTTATGGTCTTTAAAAGAAAGGTCAGCTGACTAATTATTCCCAGGTCTTTTACGTGTTCCTTTCGTTCTATTTGGTGACCCTCTTGAGTTTTGTATATAGTGTTCCTTTTGAGTTCTTCATTCTTTCCATACCTAAGCAGCTGGAACTTGTCACCATTGACCATCATGTTGTTCTCCACTGCCCAGTAGAAAACCCTGCTTATGTTTTCCTGTAATTTTTCAGTGTCCTCTACCATAGTGACTTTCATGCTTATTTTAGTGTCATCTGCAAATGATGATACAAAAGTGTGCCGGGTGTTTTTATCTATGTCTGCTATGAGGATGAGAAACAGCAGAGGTGCCAGGACAGTACCTTGGGGCACTGAGCTTTTGACCTCGCTGATGCTGGATCTTGCCCTGTTCACTACTACTTTTTGTGTTCTGTGTGTTAGGAACCCGAAAATCCATCTGCCTACCTTCCCTGTAATGCCCATGGCCCTCATTTTGTGCGCTATCACTCTATGATCGCATTTGTCAAATGCCTTTGCAAAATCTGTGTAAATCACATCTACATTTTGGTTGTCTTCCAATGCCTCCGTAATTCTGTCATAATGGTTCAGCAGCTGTGACAGACATGATCGTCCTGCTCTAAAGCCATGCTGGTTCGGGTTATGCTGGTTGTGCTGGTCCATGAAATTTGTAATCTGCCGTCTCATCATTCATTCAAATATTTTTAAGATGTGAGAAGTTAGGGCTACTGGTCTAATTTTTAGCTAGTGCTCTACTACCTCCCTTATGCAAAGGAGCTATGTCTGCACTCTTTAAGGCCTCCGGTATTTCACCTAGATCTAAGCTCTTTCTCCAAAGAATGCCGAGTGCTCGTGTTAATGGTACTTTGCACTTCTTTATAAACAGAGCATTCCATGAATCTGGTCCAGGTGCTGAGTGAGTGGGCATGTTGTCCATTTCTTTTTCGAAATCTATGGGATTTGTACTAATGTCAGTTAGTTGGTCTGTGCGGCCTTCTTCTGGAGTGAAAAATATTTCTGCATTTTCTACCTTGCTGTCATTTAGTGGGTTGCTGAACACCGACTCATACTGTTCTTTCAGGATTTCACTCATTTCCTGTTCATCATCAGTATATGAATCTCCTCTCAGTAGTGGACCAATTCTACAGGTACATAGCTCTTAGCTTGGATTTTGCGTAGGAATAGAAATATTTTGGGTTTCTTGCAATATCCTGTATGGCCCTTTGTTCCCTTTGTACTTCTTCTGTTAGGTATGACATGCTAAGTTTTTGCTCTAATTCAGTGATCTCTCGGCTTAACCGATCTTTCCTCTGTTGCAGCCTATTTGTGTTTTTAAGTACAGTGGACCCTCGCTATTCGAACACTCCAAAACTCACCCTCATTCCAGAATGCTGTTCAAGTGCTGTTACCAAACAAATTTATTCCCATAAGGAATGATGTAATTAGATTAGTCCATTTCAGACCCCCAAAAATACACTTATAAAGCACTTACAATAATAAACTTACATAAAAGGGTGAGTTTTGGAGTGTTCGAATAGCGAGGGTCCACTGTAATTCAGTAACCAGTTTTCTTCTTCTGTACCATCTCCTACGCTCTCTCTCTATATCTCTATATCAGAACTTCGATGCAAACTATTTCGTGTTTCTTCACATTTTTTTTTTTTTTTTACATTATTTGTATAAATAAGTCACCATGGGGCCTAAGAGGGTTAGTGATAACAGCCAACCAAAAAGAAAATTGGTTGGGATAAATTTGTTCTGTGCTCGAACAGATTGGCACTCGAACAGCCTTCTGGAACCAATTAAGTTCGAGTGCAGAGGTTCCACCGTATCTCTAGTGTAAAACCCACTCAATATTGTACAATTTATAGTACATTTTTCTGCTTTTCTGCAAAGAAAACAATTATATTACTAATTTATGTTATGTATGCAAATATGTTTATCAAAATAAACAAATCTCAGGACATTTATGATTTATCATCTGTTTAGCAACTTCAAAAATGTTAAGAGGGCAACACAACATTTCAGAAACTATAATAATTTTTTGATACAATCCAATGAACCCTGAAATAATTGTGATTATTATTATTATTATTATTATTATTATTATTATCGTATTCATGGGGTAAAGCACTAAGTTTATTCAGGTATAGGTACACATAAATACAGTTACTGTATATAAATTATCATACATAGCATATGTGTAGATTACATAGGATAACCAAAAAACGTCAGATATAGTGACTTATTTTCACTAAGCCCAAATAGGTCATACAACACATGGGGAAGTAAATTTACTTAGATACAAGTAAACAAGTAAAGTTACAGAAATTATCATATATATCAACATATATGTAAATTACCTAAGATAACCTAAAAAAATCAGGTTTAAAATAATTGTGAAAAATTCCTAAAATTGATGACCCAGTAAAAAAAATTGCCTGAGTTACTATTACTTCTTCAGGATAAGTTCAGGTAACTTTAACCTCTCAAGGGAGGTTCCTTGATGCTGGTGTGGGGCACTTCATCTAGGGAATTGCATCTGTGCTCCAGTTCCCTGAATTAAGCCTGAATACCTTCCACATCACTCCCCTCCCACAGGCGCTGTATAATCCTACAGGTTTAGTGCTCCCCTATGATAATCATAATAATAATGTTAACTTTAATGTTTTTTCTCCTAGCAATGACTGCATGAGTTGCAGTGTTGTCACTTTTATGGGTACAAGACACATGCACAATCAAGACACTTATTGAAGAGAAAAATAACAAAAAAAAAAGCACAATACCGTGACTGGAACAATACACACACACAACCTGCACATACGTATAAAAAAAGAGAGGAGCTTACGACGACGTTTCGGTCCAACATGGACCATTTACAAAGTCACACTAACACAATGGACAGGTAGAAGGGGTATGTATAGGCAGGCAGACAGGGGAGGGCACAAGAAAGTGGTGGAGGGGTAATAATGAAGGTAGTAGTGATAGTGGTAGTAGTAGTAGTGGAGACAGTCCAAGTTGGACCGAAACGTCGTCGTAAGCTCCTCTCTTTTTTTATATGTGCGGGTTGTGTGTGTATTGAAGAGACATTTTGCAACTGATGGTTTTTGGGTGCTCATGACTCAATTGGTAGTGACCTCAGCTCATACAATGAGGGATTGAGGATCACTCCCTGTGTCATATGTACCATATGTAATATACTTGTGTAGTACAGTATATCATAGTACCAGCTATATTATAGTGAGGCTCCCTTTCAACCTGTGACGTCACGAGCCCCTCATGTGAGACGCCACCTAGAGGCATCTCCCTCACTCTTTGGATTGGCGTAGGACTGACAGGTTAGGCTGGCACTGGCTCTCCTCATAGACTAAGTCAATATATCTACTTATACCAACCACAAGTGTGTTTCTCTACGACCACCATATCTCCTAGAACCCACATGATACCTGTGGCATAGGTGAAATGGGCATGTTTCCTTACACCTGCTGCCCCTCTTTCCCTAGTAGTAAGTAGGTATCTGCATGTTAATTAACTGTTGCAGGTCATTTTATGGGGAGAAGATTAAAGGATTCCAAGAGAAATAAGAGTCACCGATGACACATGGATGTTACCTGGAGTATATCTGGAGAGGGTTTTGGGGGTCAACGCCCCTGCAGCCCGGTCTGTGACCAGGCCTCATAGTGGATCAGGGCCTGATCAACCAGGTTGTTACTGTTGGCTGCATGCAACCCGATGTATGAACCACAGCCCGGCTAGTCAGGCTGTTATTGGGTTACCCTGGGTTATTAACCCTGCAGATTCAATAATCCAAATAAATTCTTCTTCTCCTTTTATAAATCTTCTTGATTCTTGTGTTGATTCAGCCATGTACTCACCTATGTGTGACTGCTGGAGTCGAGTCTCAGTTCCTGGCTCAGGAAGTCTGTTCTAACCTTGTTAAATAAGTTGATTCAGGTACACATAAATACAGTTACATAAATTATCACACAGAGCATATGTGTAGAATACCTAGGTTAACCCAAAAATAAGTCAGACTAAGTGACTTATTTCCACTGAGGTCCTTGTTAAGATTAAGATAAGTTCTTGTGTTTCTCTTACTCTGTCTACATCTTGGATACACCTACAATTATCGTGCTTACATACTGCCCTTTTTTTGTTGTTGTTTTTTAAAAATTGGCTAATGCTTTAACTATTTTCTGCCTAATATGCAGTGGGATGGTCCCACCTCCCAGAATGTTTCTTCTCATTCTCCAGGAAACATGCTGCTTACTTATTAGTTTTTTTACCTCCCAATGACTGCAGGAGTTGTAGTGTCTTGTCACCCTTGCTGCGTTATCTCAGTGATGTCTGCTCCGAAAAATAATTAAAAAAAAAAATTGTAGGCATTTGTGTCCGCCTGAACTACGTGTAAACAAGCCCAGTGTGAAGGGAGCCTCTCTCTAACACCAATATTTATGACCATATATCTCCCTGTCCTCTATCAAACTGCAAAGGCATTTATAAACGAAACGGCGAATTAATTTAAATCATTTAATTTTATAACATTTTAATTAATAATCAATGTTTAAACATAAATATTTATATTTACCACAACTTACAGTCAGCATTTAAAACATGAATCTTATTTTGATCAGTAACTTCATTAATTAGTTGCATTAACGATAATCAGCGAAATGTAAATATACTGTGCTTTAATACTTATATTTGCCACCAATTACATGTTTTTATCAATTTCGAGCATAAAAGTGGCCCCAGTTGTCAATGAATGGTACTGTAATATACCAGAGTGTATATGAAACCAACAATTAACACCACTTGCTCTGGACAGCCATTCATTTCCAACACCACTTCCAGGCAAAATCCCACATATTACAGGTTGTCTTTCCTTCTTCCTTATTATGGTTTACCTGGAGAGTGTTTCGGGGGGCAACACCCCCGCGGCCCGGTCTGAGACCAGGCCTCGTGGTAGATCAGGGTCAGATCAACCAGGCTGTTACTGTACGAACCACAGCCCGGCTGATCAGGTACTGACTTTAGGTGTCTGTCCAGCGCCTTCTTGAAGACAGCCAGGGGTCTATTTGTAATAATAATAATAATAATAGTTTATTGGGACATGATACAAAGAATTACAATGGGTTATGAGATTACATGAAGTGTACATGCCAAAAGCCCCTAATATGCAGAGCATTGTGAGCAGACTTAAAATTAACTTAAAACTAAATGGTAAGAATTATAGTACACAGTTTACAATATAAGTTGAGTATTTAAGCTATGAAATTTGAACATGACATTTTTGAAACATAATAGTTTTATAATTTTGGATCATTAACAGTTTTATATGTCTACATAATAAAATTATTAAATCAGATTAAACAAATTAAATCAATAATTTGTGTTGCAATAACAGTTTATATGGTCATTAGATGAGTTACAAGGAGCACAAGGGGACATGAGGATGGATTTCTTTATATTAGGTTGTATTAAGTATAACAGGTTTATACATTATGAGATATAACAGGTTTATACATTATGAGATATAACAGGTTTATACATTATGAGATATAACAGGTTTATACATTATGAGATATAACAGGTTTATACATTATGAGATATAACAGGTTTATACATTATGAGATATAACAGGTTTATACATTATGAGATATAACAGGTTTATACATTATGAGATATAACAGGTTTATACATTATGAGATATAACAGGTTTATACATTATGAGATATAACAGGTTTATACATTATGAGATATAACAGGTTTATACATTATGAGATATAACAGGTTTATACATTATGAGATATAACAGGTTTATACATTATGAGATATAACAGGTTTATACATTATGAGATATAACAGGTTTATACATTATAAGGTTCAACATTTGTACTAGATTATGTATGCTGGGAAGCAGTTGAACAGTCTTGGGCCCCTGACACTTATTGTGTTGTCTCCTAGTGTACTCGTGGCACCTCTGCTTCTCAATGAGGGAATGTTGCATCTCTTGCCGAGTCTTTTGCTTTCGTAGGGAGTGATTTTCGTGTGTAAGTTTGGTACTAATCCCTCTAGGATTTTCCAACAGCTGCTAACCAAATCCTCACTTCTATGCGTGCTGACATCTTTGTCTCCAGCACTGAGGCAGATAATGATGTTGATCCTGTTGCCATTCATAATTTGGTCAAGACGGTTAACAATAATCCTCCATCCCAGCCCCAGGAAAGCAAACCCTCTGTCTCCCGCTCTTATCCTTCATCCAATAAGCCCTATCCATCTCTTATCAATGAACCTAATCTGACTGTCCCCAACAAGTACAATGTTCTTATTTCCCTAGCAGTTTGTTGTCCTTCACTATAGTCGACTCACATTCGTCAAGCAGAACAAAGAATGAGTTGGAGGTTTCCACATCAGTCTCCTGGATTAGTAATTAAGTTGATTCAGCAGGTATACATGAACACAGTTACATAGATTATCATACACAGCAGCATATGTGTAGAGAACCTTCCTTTTGATCTTCACCTTCGTTTCTGCCCAGTCACTGTCCAGCTTTCTTTGTTGTTCTGATTATTATTATTATTATTTTAATCATGGGGAGCGCTAAACCCGTAGGGATTATACAGCTCCTGTGGGGGGTGGGGATGGAAGGTATTCAGGCTCAATTCAGGGAACTGGAGCACAGACCCAATTCCCTAGATCAAGAGCCCCTCACTAGCATCACGGAACCTCCCTTGTGTACCCTGGCCTCCTCCAGCTCCTCCTTAACCTGATGGTCAAGTTGCTCTATAGAGGACATCGTTGGTTCAGTTTCACAGAGCTCACAAAGTACGTCCTCTCACGATACACATCACCTCACCTTAATATGACTGTTCTGGGTTATCCTAGGTAATTTACACTATGTATGATAATTGTACTTATGTGTACCTGTGCCTAAATAAACTTACTTACACCTCACCACTAATGACAGATTACCTCACCCATGCTCAGTGTGGTCTGACAAAAACCTATTGTGACATCAGTAATCTTGTTTGTTTTTTCTTTGCGCTACGTCTCGTGGGATGAGCCGCAGCTACACCATCACCTAGCCACTCAGGCGCCACAATAATAACTTTTCTTCCATCACTCTCCCCTCAAGGGAGGTTCCTTGATGCTGGTGAGGGGCTCTTGATCTAGGGAATTGGATCTGTGCTCCAGTTCCCTGAATTAAGCCTGAATACCTTCCATTCCTACTCCCCACAGGCGCTGTATAATCCTACGAGTTTAGCGCTTCCCCATGATTATAATAATAATAATAATAATCTTCCATCACTCAGTTTTGGACATTATCTCGTCTCCGGTCATTGTGAGTCAGGGCTCGACACGCCGGTAGCTGTCAGTCGCCCTTACAAACCCAATAATAATAAGAAGACCTCGGGGTCTTAGTTAGTTAGTAACTAGACAGTTTAGGTTAATAATAATAATAATAATAATCGTTATTTTTACAAGTACATGTACAAGGTATATAGGCCTAGCTGACATCAGTGACATACAATATAGAAATCCGCTTGTTGTTAGACATGTTATTGAAGAACTCGGTTCACTGTGTAATTTTACGAATAATTTTTTAAGTTCTCGCAGTTGTTTCAATAGGCACATCATTGTTATAGGAATAATTGATGGTAACTAAGTCATTGACTTTTTGGGTTACTAAGACAACTGTAATTACCCAAAACTTGTGTAATTTTATTTGTGTAAATGTACATAAACTTTTAGATATCCCAACCAAGTCAAACAAGGTTACTTAACTTTATATAGCCTTATCATACATAACGTGCAATATTTTTTACAATGCTCGCAAGGGCACAGACATATAGACAAAATACTGTATGAACTTTGTGGTTTAGCTCTTCTTTTGATTATAATAATAATATAGACAAAATAATACATTATGTTGATTTAGTGTATGATAACCCAATAAAATCATTGTGGCTTGTCTTAATTATGGTAAATGATACCTGCTTAATGGGCTTCTTTAGTTGAAAGCGGACAAATAAAGCACTGGAGACATGTAGTCGTGATGTGATCAATTCATCACCCCCACAGCCTGGTCACAGACCGAGCCGCAGGGACGTTGACCCCCAAAACCCTCTCCAGGTATACTCTAGGTATACTGGTAACTTAGTGGGTGGTCAAGCGCTGTATGACCCTTGTGAGTTTAGCGCTTAGTTATGATTATATTAATAATAATAGGTGGTCAGTCTCTCTAGTATGAAGCAGAGGCAGGTTAGTTTAGGTAAGATTAGATTTGTCAGGAAACAGGAGAAGTGTTTCTTGATGTAGGTCTTAAGTCATATGATGACCCTTAATTTTTGGTTATAAGCTTTCTACACATATTAAATACTTTTTTTGTGTGTGTGTTAAGCATCAATGACACATTATTGATTCAAGTATTTTTTTCAGGTATAAAATGGCAGAGGAATCGACAATTTTGAGGACTTTGAGTTACATGCAAATGTTGCTTTATGTCTGCTCTTTGATCAAGGTCACCAGGCCACATATAGTCAACCCACTAGAATTTGCTGCCAAGCAGACAAATTATACCCAATCTAGGCACAGATTGAAAGTACTAAGAGTATCATTGAAAACTCTGTACTGTAGATTTTTGAAAGTTATAAGTTGTGAACCTGATATCAATGCTGTTGTTCTTGTCAATAAAAAAAATGCTCTTTGCCTTGGACTGAGGTGTGGCCAGTGGCAGAATGTCTTGTGTTGCCTTGAAAACCCATCCAGAAATGGTGCATCTAATGATCATGTGAAAATTGTTAGGAGGTGGATCATGATTGGAGTATGTCCAGATGTGGCAGAAAATCAGTGTCTGGTGTCTCCTGTACTCTATCACAATTTGCAGCAAGGCATTGATAATAAAAATGTTGTCATAGAATTTGACAGTACTGGTGGTGTAACAGTTTTGTCAGATGCCATCAAAAGAATTTTCACACTGTGGAAAGATGCTCATGGTGCAGAGAGTATTCTTAACATAAATAAAAATTTTACCCAACACACTCCAGATATTGCAGTGGAAGTCTACGTTCAAGTTGTGGAATCTTCAAAATATAAATGCGGAAGTCAGTTGGAATTACTACTAAAAGATTATTTTAGAGTCCCCAAATTAATTACTGTGGGTGATATTTTAATTATTCCAGTTCCTAGTCATCTTGGCTATGAATTTACTGTAATTAATTCTGTAATTCCTCCAAAATATGTTGCTATCAAAATCTCTGGTGCTAAAACAAAACCTGACATTGAGACTAAGCAGAGTATTCTTGTAACTATGGGCATCACAAGTCTTTATCTTGCTGGCACTGTCCAGTGTTATCATCCCATACTTACAGAAAAATTTGATGATAAGGGTAATGTGGATATTCCTCCAATTTTAAACGATACCTTTGTTAAAGTTAAGGAAGTTCTTCATATGGAAATGCAAGAGAGAGAACAAGTGCCACAGTCTTTAGATGGCGATATACACATTAAAAGTATTGCCACATATCAGAAAGGTTTTGGAAAGAATAACCATGTACATACCAAAGAATCCAGTGATATCTTACATTCCAAGACTGATCCACATCACAAGAAAGATAAACATGACACTGAGGCATTTGTTTCTGAAGGAGAACAAGGTAATGTAGGTAGTATTACTCTGCTGCTGATGGGGCAACCAGGTAGTGGCAGTGAACAAATTATCAAGCTTGCTGCATCAGCTCTTGGACTAGGAGTACTCTGGATTAATTCTTGGCACCTAAAAGGGGATACTAGTGGTGGAACAGAGGCAAGATTACGTCAGACATTTCTCCGAGCCTCCACACAAGGTCCCTGTGTTCTTGCCCTTCTGAATGTGCACTGTTTTACAAAGGTTTGTAAAGTTTAGAACTGTACTGAAAGTTACTTTTTTTTACATAATTGAGAAGAAAAATTTGAAGCTTTCCAGAACTTAAAGTACATTACGTATAGCCCATTCAAATTTAGTGCTTTCTTGCAAGTACAGTGGACCCCTGGTTTATGTTATTAATTCGTTCCAGAATGCTGTTCAAGTACCATTACCAGATGAATTTGTTCCCATAAGGAATAATGTAAATTAGATTAGTCCTTTTAGACCCCCAAAAATACACTTACAAAAGCACTTACAAAAATACACTTACATAATTGTTCGAGTTTGGAGCCTAACGTAACCGGGGGTCCACTGTACTGTATAATAAAATAATAATTCATTGCTTAAAATTTTCCAGTGCTATAGATTCACAAAGTCTACAATACCTGTATACAGGTATTGTAGACTGTATACAGATATTGTAGACTATACTATAGGTATTGTAGATTTTTTCTTACATTATGTATACATGATACTGTATAGAATATCTAAATAATTACCTGGAGTTGAAGTGCAGGGAAACTAGTGTAAATTTAGGTTTCACAGCCACAGGCATGCAGATATTATGTTTATCACCTTGCACATTGCTAGCCAGATCTTCCAACAGCAATTCTTCAGCATCCATTATAGTAATGCGAGTTTCTTAATATGATTAAGCTTCATTTTGGTAAACATTGTCCATATAATAGACATAGATGGTGTCATTTTAATTAACCAAAATGATTATAAACTGTTCCATTATCACATCTGTGCTTTCATCAACTGGTTTCTTCTCAGTGTCAGAACTTGTCATTTTTTTCTGTCATTTGGGTTCAAAACTATCATACCTGGAGTATACCTGGAGGGTGTTCCAGGGGTCAACGTCCCCATGGCCTGGTCCATGACCAGGCCTCGTGGTGGATCAGGGCTTGATCAACCAGGCTGTTACAGCAGGCTGCACGCAAACCGACGTACGAACCATACATTAATGATTGAGCCAATGAGTGTTTGATGAGCAAGAACATCTTTGCTACAACTTATTTGTGAATGTCTTGCTCAGTTGTCAGAAATCATTTTGTATTCCACTTAAGCCTTTGGTGTATCTAATTAATTCAGTCATTTAAGTCTCTAAATTAAGAGAGTACCCTTCACAATCATGAAAATGTTAGTAGGCAATAATTTATGTAAGTGTTTTTTGGAGGAGTACATACTCGACTTACATTATCTTTTTACGTTACTGAAGTAATTATTGAAGCTTCATTGTCCAGTAGAATGTGATATGTTTTTTTTTAATGGTAATTTGGTGATGGTCGTTTATAGAATGGTAGGGTAGTGGTCAGTCATTCTATCTGTGATCGTGTTTGGCTTTTTCACGGATATATTGACACTGTTGCTTGTAAATGGATAAAGTATGTATTGAGCAAGTGCATTTCTAATGTTGCTTTGTACATTGCATTTCATTTGTATAGTAATTTAAAGTTCAACCTCAGTTTTGATCAGGTGAGAAATCAGATAAGTTTTTTTTATTATTATTATCACATCGGCCGTTTCCCACCAAGGTAGGGTTGCCCGAAAAAGAAAAACTTTCACCATCATTCACTCCATTACTGTCTTGTCAGATAAGTTATACACAGTGAAAATGAAAAAATATTCTTGTTCATTTCCTTAGCCATGTTAAATATCTTTAATGCAGCCTGAGAGTTCAGCATTAGTCTAATGCTTCTTTAAACTTCAAAATATATTTTCTTTAACAAGCTCACAGTGAAAAACTCAAAGTAGCACAGTATGTGAATTTTCAGGACCGTGATGGTGGTGAGGATGCTCGTGTTATATCTGCACTCAGGGAGGAGGTTGCCAAATTGTCCCAAAGGAACTCGCACGTGTTCCTGGTAGCCACAGCTCCAGATCGCACCTCACTCTCAGGTAAACAGCAAAATTTAGTATGAGGTTATTGCTTAGAGGAATTACCAGTCAACTCTCTCAGTGTCATAACCTTAACTGAACTTTGGTAAAACACGCAGTTTCACTGATTTTCTATAATATAATTTGCTTAGTGCAAAAAACAGTAAGAATACGATAAGCATAATCAGGACTACGTAGGGACCATTTTATATTTTGAGTATGATGATTTGACTGAGGATGTGATTATTATTGGTTAGTTACACAAACAGAGTAGTGCTCAAGATGACCATATTCATTATTAGTACGTACATTTGCTTTTTCCTCAAGATGAGACTCAATAATTAACTAACACTCAAGTACTTGTTTACTGTTAGATGAACAGGAGCAGGAGGTGTAAGGAAATTTGCCTATCCATCTCACTGTGCCCAGGAATCGAATCTGGATCCATTCAATTTTGCACCTAATGTTCTGTGATCTGAAATGCAGGTCAACAGTAATGACGAGTGTTTGATGTCATAAACTATGTACTTCAACACATTATGAAAGGATGTATCATTACAGATGATCTGTGGAGTGTGTTTAGTTACCAGGAGAGTATAGAAGTACTAAGCCTAAGGGAGAGAACCATTATGCTGGACTGGCTACTCTCTAAGTGGCATCCTGCAGTACAGACACAGACTGTGGCTCAACGCACTGCTGGTTATGTCCTCGGTGATTTTCAAGCACTTATTAATGCAGCTCACAGGTTGGTTTGAATTAATAAATAAACTATCTTTGCAAGGAGTGAAGGAAGGGCATAGGATATGAAAGGTTATCATAACTCACGAAATCGTAATAACACAATTGCAAACAAACCATGGCATTGGCCAGCTGGCCCAGTGGCCTGGAGTTTTATGACTCATTTGCCATGAATTCTAACGCCACCCATACCGTGGTTTGTTTACGAAGTGTAAATTTATAGTCTCTTTTTTTTTTTTACATTTTTGGGTTGAAAAAAAAATTAAGATGTATTGTGCTTTGATACTTCAAGTAGTATTTTCAAAATAGCCTACATCTTTATGCACTAGTGTTATATAATGTCACCATAAGTAGTAAGGCCACTTATGGTAGTTTCTGACATAATATTATCAGGATGATTACTTGGCATCTTCTCAAATACTACAGTAGAATCTGATAAGTGACTCCTAACAGTTGAAGAATAGTATTCCAGTGTAGGGAACAATAAGGTCATTGCATTGCTTATGGAGGTTCCCCAAGCCATGCATTGAACTGGTTCTCAGGATGCAACCCTTTTTTGTATGTATTTACCGCTATACTAGATGAAAGGGCAGCAGGCATCAGGAGACCTGCATGTACTGTATGTTTGGCTCACCTAGTATTCAGTTGTGCATCTGTTGATTTATCAATAGTCAGTGTCCTGCATTGAAAGAAATTGATAGATTGGTAAACAGCAACTATCCAGGGATGTACAGTTGACCTGCCATATAAGTGTAAAACATTTTGAACTCTGGCAGGATTTCTGTCTTTTTCCTTATGTTATAACCACATCAGCTGCTTCGTACTAAGTCAGGGTGACCCAAGGAAGGAAACAAATTCACCATCGTTCATTCAATAGTTGGCCTGCCAGAAGTGCTCAGACATCATAATTCAAATGACCCTTCAAATTGCAACAGCCCCACCCATCCTTCACTGTGCAGACATTATATTTCCCACCTGTAAAACTGAAGTCTGGTTGACCAGTCTTCCCATATACCTTCACAGTACCTTTCTCATTTTCTGGCATGTTATGTCCCAAAAATCACTTTTCTTGCAGACACTATCTACAGCGTGTAACATCGAAAGAGGATGACCAGATGGAAGATTTTTATAACAGTATTGATGCTGACAATAGAAGAGATGTGACATTACTGTACACTGATCTGCTTAAAGCTCTAGGTATGTTATGCAATCGCATTCTTTGTTATTGGATGTCGTAGTGGGGATTGGTGTCCTTGTTCTATCTCAGTTCAGTTGAGAATTGAATCAAGTCGATAGAAACACAGATGTATGATAAACATTGGTCAATGGCACAAACTTGCATAGATACAAATCAGAAATTAAAACAAATAATATATTATACATATACGTACTGTGTTTCAACCTCGCATGGCAGCCCTCAACACTAAACTGCTAAAGAGCTGAATGATGTGAGTTTCTTTTTGCCATTTATAGATAAATAATTAACAGAACTTTTTTTTTTTATAAGAATATATGTGGCATGTGGGAAGACCAAAAAAAAGTTAGTATTTTCACACCTTTTTTGTTGTATTTACAGATGAGTTACAGTCAGTTCGTAGTGAAGCTTTGGGAGCACCACGCATTCCAGAAGTACAGTGGAAAGAAGTTGGAGGCTTAGAAGATGCTAAGCGGCAAATCATCAACACTATTCAGTTGCCTCTTCGTTTTCCCTCCCTCGTGTCCAGCAGACTTCGTCGCTCAGGCAAGTTAGGACAAACTGAAGTAATTATGTTACAAGGTGTAATAAAATGAAAGATTCTTTCAAGTTGATTATGAGATATGTATGGTGCTGTTTTGGCTTACAAAGTTTATAGATAAAAAATATATAGATAAAATACCTCACTGGTCAAACAAAACACTGAGAATCCCCTCATTGGTTAAGAGGAGGAAAAAAGAAGACAATAACCACATACGTACCTATACTCTGTAAAAGATGGCCAAACCTTCATGAACTAATAGCCACAAACAACATTTATCTGAAAGCTGCAAGATATGGATAACTTTTTATATAGAGCCTACATACAGTACATATAACTAGGGCTCATTGTCTCTTTTTAAATATATTAAAACAAAAAACCAAGATGAACAAGAGACAATGTGATTTAGAAAATGTACAGTGAAAAAAATTAATAATATCCAAAAAGTCTAAATTTGTTGCTAGTTTTTAATGAAAATCCTAAGATTGTATTTATGTCAAAAACTGCAATGAATGAGCTAAAATAGTCTCTTGTGGCTAGTGAGCTGCATTGAAAGAAGTGAAATACAGTGGACCCCCAGTTAACGAACCCCCCCTTGAAATCGTACAATTATGTAAGTATAATATTGTAAGTGCTTGTGGAAGTGTATTTTTGGGGGTCTGAAATAGACTAACCTACGTGACATTATTTCTTAAGGAAGTAAATTCGTTCGGTAATGGCACTTGAGCAGGCTTCTGGGTGAGCCACACTGAATGAGCTAAAATAGTCACTTGTGGGCTGATAAGCCACATTAAATGAGCTAAAATAGTCACTTGTGGCTTGTGAGCCACATTTAATGAGCTGAAATAGTCACTTGTGGCTGTTGAGTTGCATTGAATGAGCTAAAATAGTCACTTATGGTTTGTGACCTGCATTGAATATGCTGAGAAAGCCGCTGGCAACTTGCAAACCATAGCTTGGCCATGTCTGCCATATAGGCTTATAAAAAATTATCAAATAGCTCAAAAAGATTTCTTAGTGCCATCAAGAAGAGAACGTGAGGTGACAGTTCACAATTGTCAACTCAGAAAATAGGTGTTGTAAAATCATCTATTTGTTACTTGTTCCATTTCCCTTCAGCTCTTGATGAGTTGCAGCTGATTAAGAGGGTGCATTGGTGTCCTGTCTTCAGTGTTTATTTGGATTGTCATAAAATATTTAGTCTCCAGTGGTTGTAATACATTAATTATTCATTCCCAGTACTATTTGTGAATAAAAAAAAAATTCACTCCATGGGGAAGTGGAAAAGAATCCTTCCTCCATAAGCTATGTGTGTCATAAGAGATGACTAAAATGCCAGGAGCAAGGGCCTAGTAACCCCTTCTGTATGAATTACTAAATGTAAAAAGGAAAACTTTTGTTTTTCTTTTTAGATCACATGAGGCCTGGTCATGGACTGGGCCGTGGGGGCGTTGACCCCCAGAATACCCTCCATATACATTGGACCCCGGTTTTCGTTCCAGAATGCTGTTCAAGTGCCATTACCAAACAAATTTATTCCCATAAGGAATAATGTAAATTAGATTAGTCCTTTTAGACCCCAAAAATACACTTACAAAAGCACTTTCAAAAATACACTTACATAATTGTTCAAGTTTGGAGCATCATGAAAACTGGGGGTCCACTGTATATCCTGCCTCGGTGGGAGACGGCCGGTATGTTAAAAAAAAAATCGTTATAGAGACAAATAAGTGGCCATGAGGAAATTCATAAATGGTATTGTTCAAACTGAGCAATATTTTAAAGAAAATATGACCAAACTAGGACACCTTCCAGAAAAGAAAAAGACAGCTCAACCCTAAGAGATATTAGAGTACATAATGTTTAAATGGTGACTAAAGGTTAAGTAGAGTTGCAAGCTCATATTTGTCTGCTAGATATTGGTCAGAAATTGTGACAGCAATTAATGCAGCTTTTTAGATTAGATTCCAGAAATGATTTTTTCTCTTACCCAATACATTACTATTTTTGTATAATTTTTTGCATGTGTGGTGGGTTGATATCTATTTGGTAGATCATAACATTAATGGTATACAATACCAACATGTTGATGAATTAGACATTAATCCATATGATTACAGGCATTGATCCTGATATCAACCTATTATTAAATGACTTACATGACTCCAACAGCAATTGTAACTATTACACAGCTGATCAAGCAAAGACATTACTCAGAGCCAACAATAACTTAACTATCTTCAATTACAATGTTAGATCGTTGAGCAAACATTATGATGACCTCACAGCACTACTCCAATCCCTACAGTCCAATATGTCAATCATCACACTCACTGAGACCTGGCTAAAGCCTGATACTACAGGTATCTATGCCATCCCAGGTTACACAGCCATTCACAACTGTAGGACAGACCAGCGAGGGGGTGGAACAGCAATATATTATACAGATCAACTCGATTGTATCGAGAATTCTTGTACAAGGGATGAACATGGAGAATATATTATAGCTAAATTTAAATCAAAAGACCTGCAAAAACCCCTCACAGTGATAAACATCTACAGATTACCACAGTCAAACATCCGCCACTTTAGTGAAAAACTAGGAAACCTGATAATCGATTCACGCCTTAACAAAGATCATTTGCTGCTCACAGGAGATTTCAACATAAATCTCCTACATGACCAAGACCCGCAGGTAACTGAATTCACAAACACTATGAGCAACTGCTTATTACTACCAACAATATCAAAACCTACAAGAATCTCTGATAATAGTACCTCGTTATTAGACCACATCTGGACTAACACAATATCTCCTCAAAAATCAGGCATAATCACAGAAAACACCACAGACCACTACCCTACCTTTCTCATAACTAACCTAGGCATTCTGCCCCAAGAAATTGCAAAAGTTACCTTCAGACTACATAATGAGTCTGCTGTTAATAATTTTATATCAGCTATGACGAACATTGACTGGCTAACGAATTGGAAACACACTCAGATATTAATGAATGCATCAAGAACTTTCTTAAAAAACACATAACCTCTATAACAGACATTGCCCGAAAAAACTAAACAGATCACAGCTAAGAGACTTAACAATCCCTGGCTAACACCCAGCATCCTTAAATCCATAAATAAGAGGCACCAATATGAAAAACAATATAGAAGGGGTCTAATAACCAGAGAACAATCCAAACGCTACTCATCAATCCTTACTAGCCTGATAAGAAGGTCCAAAAATTGTATTATGAGAACAGACTCCAGACCGTAAAAGGTGATATGAAAAGACCTGGAAAACCCTATCTACAATTCTAGGAAATAAAAAGATATCCACGAACAATACCATCAAATTATCAAAAACAGACGAACCCCTACTCTCACCAATTGAGACAGCAAACAGACTTAATGTTTTCTTCTCCACCATAGGAAAGAATCTAGCGAGTAGGATCCCAAGCTCGAACACTCGTCCAACAGACTACCTCACCAACACCTACCCAGATACACTATTCCTAGCTCCTACCAACTCAATTGAAGTCTCACACATAATCAACACCCTTAAAAACAAAGCAGGAGACATAAACAGCTTACCACCCTTTATGTACAAAAAGCTACACATGTACTGTCACCAATTATAGCAGCATTATTCAATAAATCCATTGAATCTTCAACCTTCCCATCAATTCTCAAAATAGCTAGGGTCACCCCGATCCACAAAGGAGGTGACCAAACTGACTGAACAATTACAGACCAATCTCAAATTTACCACTGCTTTCTAAAATCTTCGAAAAATTAATTCATAAACAGATCTATTCCTACCTCGTCTCACACAATGTACTAAACCCCTGTCAATTTGGATTCAGGACCAACAAGAGCACAAACGATGCTATAACACACATGTTAGAGTTAATATACACCGCACTTGAGAAGAAAGAGGTTCCGCTGGGAATCTTCATAGACCTACGCAAAGCATTTGATACAGTCGACCATGATTTATTGCTCACAAAACTAGCGCACTATGGTATTAGGGGCACCCCTCAACTACCTAAAGTCGTACCTTAGCAACAGAAGTCAGTACGTGAACACAAATGGAGAGAACTCTTCCACACAACAAATTACAGTCGGTGTCCCTCAAGGTAGTGTCCTGGGGCCACTCCTATTCCTCATTTACATAAATGACCTACCGAATGCATCACAACTACTCAAACCCATTTTGTTTGCAGATGACACAACATATGTCTTCTCTCACCCAAATCCAGTCGTACTAGCCAACACAGTTAATGCCGAATTACAGAAAATATCAACATGGATGATGACAAATAAGCTTACTCTCAATACGGACAAGACCTACTACATTCAGTTTGGAAACAAAGCTACAAATGTTCCACTTAACATAACGCTAAATGGTTCACCCATCACAAGGCTCACAGAGGAAAATTCCTAGGAATCCACCTTGACAGTAGTCTTAAATTCCAAACACACATACAACAAATTTCCAAGAAAATCTCAAGGACAGTAGGTATATTATCTAAGATACGCTATTATGTGCCTCAACCAGCTCTCATTGCACTATATCATTCTCTTATCTACCCTTATCTCACCTATGGAATCTGTGCATGGGGCTCAACAACATTAAATCACCTTAGACCACTCATAACCCAGCAAAAGGCTGCAGTCAGGATGATAACAAATTCCCACTCTAGACAGCATACTCCACCTATATTCAGAACCTTAAAACTACTCACCATAAAAAATATTCATACCTATTCATGTGCCTTCTACATACATAAAACTCTACATGCTAATATTAACCCTGCGCTCAGAATTCTCCTCAACAACTTTAATAGGTCCCACGAACATGACACAAGACACAGATCACTATTTGACATACCCCGAGTCCATACTAACCAATGTAAAAATTCTATGCACATAAAGGGCCCCAAAATCTGGAATTCATTACCAGTAAATATCAAGTTAACCTTGTCCGAAAATCAATTCAAGACTCTTCTCAAAAGTCACCTACTCACCCTATACTAAATACTCATACTGTAACAAACTTCCAAACCCAATATTATTTTACTTAAGAAGATCTCATTTTGATATGTTCATCCTCCTTAACACTTGTTGCAATCTTATATCATCATATTGTCATTTAAAATCTTATAGTATCATCATTTTCTTAATTTGAAATAAAATATATACCTAGATGAAACTCTAAAACTATTTCTAGTATTGTTATTATACTAGTATAGCATCAACATACTGTAATTTGAAATAAATTCTACAACTAGATTAAACTCAACCAATTTCTCTTGTATTGTCTTTAAATAGTATGTATAACCATTTAATAATTTAAATAATATAGAACTAGAATAAACTCAATCAATTTCTTTAGCATTAAGTACTTAGTGAATAAGTCTCTAGAATAAACTGCCCCTAATGCCATGGCATGCCAGTGGCTCTCCTTGCATTACAGTTTTATAATTGTATTATATTTGTAACTACCAATAACATTGTACACTTGTAACATGCATTGAAATAAAAATTATTATTATTATTATTATTATTATTACAATACAGTGCAACCCCGGATTTCGTACTTAATCCGTTCCAGAAGGTCGGTCTAAATCCGAAACGTACGAAAACCTAAGTAATATTTCCCATAAGAAATAATTTAAATACAATTAATCCGTTCCAGACACCCAAAAATATTAACAAAAAATAATTTTTTTAAAGAATAACTATAGTTTTACATATAGAAAACAATGAGAAATAAATATAAATGGCTAATTTTAATGATAAATGAACATTACATACCTTTATTGAAGACTCTTGTTGGTGTATTGAAGGAGAGGAGGGGAGAGGGAGTTGAAGTTATTGTTTGGAAGGGGAATCCCCCTCCATAAGGACTTCAGGTATCAAAGCCCTCTCTGGGGTTACTTCCCTTCTTTGTCTTTTACTTTTGTTATTTTAATAAAATACATTGATATTTTGTATTTATTAGTTTTATGTAGAGTATGGGATGCTGTTATTTTCTTGTTAGATATTGTTCAGTAATTATTGAAATAATAATTACAGCTGATGTGGGTGAATTACAAAAATGCTGTTTCTCTTTATTTTACTGTATGGCTGTTTTTCTATCTCTTTTCTTTACTCTGTATCTAGTATTGCAATACTATACTAATTCTTAGAGAATAATACAATACACTGTAATTCTTACAGGAGTGCTGTTGTATGGCCCACCTGGGACTGGGAAAACTCTCTTGGCTAAAGCAGTGGCTACTGAATGTGGTCTGAATTTCATGTCAGTGAAAGGTCCTGAACTGCTTAATATGTATGTTGGCCAGAGTGAGGAGAATGTACGCCAAGGTCAGTCATGATAACTCTTTTATCCTTGTGCATAATTTTAGATTATACAAGATGTAAATAGGCTTACAGGGAATAATTCTCTTCAGTTGACCATATGGGCTTTTCCATATTTAGACCTCACATGGAATATATGGAGAAAACTTTTTGTTTCTCATTTTTCGGGTCACTTTGCCTCAGTAGGAGATGGCTGGTGTGTTAAAAAAAAAATCATTAAATTTAATTAGGATTTTTGTTTTACAGTATATTCAACATTTTTTACAACTTCTATCCCACAAGTTACCATCATTCCACACATACCACCACTTTTAAGTCATTTTTATTACTTTTTTTATGTTTGTATTACGTACATATATGATCCATATCTGGCCTCAGATATACACACTTAGCTTTTGTGTTTTCTCTGGAGAGAAATTTCATTTTAGAGTTTATCTGGTTGGCATATCCTACACTTTTGGCATTCTTTTACCCTTAGCAAATATGATTAGCAATATTATCTACATTTTTTGTAATTAGCTCTTAAGAAAATTAGCACTGCATTCATGAAAAATTTTCATGATTATAGTAATGGTATTACGATTTTTTCACCTGCAGTGTTTGCTCGAGCTCGGGCTGCTGCTCCCTGTGTAATATTCTTTGATGAGTTGGATTCGTTGGCCCCCAACCGTGGACAGTCTGGTGACTCTGGTGGAGTTATGGACAGGTAACTCATGGTGTTCTCGGTACTACCATCCAGCTATAGGGATTCCTCACTGTATGTGATAGATGAGTTCCAGGCTCATCAGCAGGTCAGGTCATCGATACTTGATTCTTCACTCCTCATGTCGGCTTCTTCCATCTCCTTTCTGCAACTTTTAAAATCTGTGTTTTGCACGCGTATGACAGTGTTGGTACCACTGTATTCTGGTACATTTCCCTTTTTGGTATAAACCTTAATAGTTACTGACAAATTGGTTTAGAAAGACATGTGAGCAAACACTAGGACATATTAATAAATATGCCCTAGTGTTTGCTCACGTGTCTTTCTAAACCAATTTCCCTTTTTGCCTCCATGAATAAAGTTCTGTCCCTCCACAGATGCTTTAATGCACCACCCACCTTTTTTTTTTTACTCCCTCATCATTTCTGTGGTTCATCTCATCTTTCATATACCCATCCACCAACAAGACCACTCCCATTTGATGAGTGTTGCTATTTTAGTGTACAGTGTGTATTGTTAGTTACATTATATTTAATTACTAAGTTGCCAATTTATAAGATTTTTTGTCTTAATGCATTTAAATTTATATGATGGGTTCAGTGGAATAATTAACATCGATTGATGGTAATTCATCAAATGAACACTTTCCCATGAATGCAGTCTCTATGTTTAACAGGGTATGTTTGTAAAATACTTAGTGGTATCCTAAAATCTTGAATAAAAAAATTATATTTGTAATATTTTCATGACAGGATTGTGTCAGCTTTGTTGGCAGAATTAGATGGTGTAGCAAGTGCAGCTGATGTGTTTGTTTTGGCTGCTACAAATCGACCAGATCTCATTGATCCTGCACTCCTTCGTCCTGGGAGGTGAGCTGGCAGTAAAGGGTTTAAGTTATCCTTGAACCATATGCTTAAACTTACATCACATAAAGGTATTACTGTACAGCATTTCTGTGGTAAGAATGTGTAACAGTGGTACTGATTGTATTACTGTGCAGCAGTTTTACCCTTGCCCTTTGTGCCCTTTTCATCAAAGGGTACAAAGTGTAAAGTTTAATAAACTTAAAGAGTTTATTTTTAATACCAGTTTATTCACAATGACTACAACATTCCCAACACACAGCATAGGAAGTTGATTGGTAGACAACAAGCACCCAAGGAGGTAGTAATCTCCTGTTCTAAATTTGACATAAGTCTGTCAAATATTTTGCACTCTTGATAGGACTGCTCATCCTTTCTTTTTTGCCTCATGAACATGTAAGATACATGTAACAGATAACTGTTATAGACTTATACTTACATTCAACATGTAACTATTTATATTTTTTTGTGTGTGTGTTTATTAAGAGTTCTTATTCTTGCAATATTTTTCCAGTTTATAAAGCCTGATCCAAGACTGGACCATTAGGGCCATGGCCTCCGGAAACATTAGCATATATGTACAGTGGACCCCCGGTTATTGGCCATAATTCGTTCCAGAATGCTGTTCGAGTGTTGTTACCGAACAAATTTGTTCCCATAAGGAATAATGTAAATTAGATTAGTCTGTTTAGACCCCCAAAAATATACTTACAAAAGCACTTACAAAAATACACTTGCGTACATAATTGTTCGAGTTGGGAGCAGTACGAAATCCGGGGGTCCACTGTATATACATCACTAAAACACATCATTCCTAACACACTTGTAACACTGGTTCACTGATAACCCTCTGTTAGATTACCTGCTGTCATCAACAATCCAAGATTTTCTGCTCATTGTACCGCATACAGAATAACTTTTTAGCTTTCTGTTCGTATTTGCTCATTTTTTTGTATTAAATTGTAATTTTCTTAAACTATATCCACGTGGTGTTTACCTTTTGTAGTATTGTTGCAGATTTGAGAAACTTGTGTTCCTGGGTGTTTGCAAAGACCGTGACAGCCAGATCAAAATTTTGAAAGCTGTTACATGCAAGTGAGTAAATGATACAGTTTACTTCTGTTGTATCTTTGTTAACTGGTGTTTGTGTATGATATTAAAGATTAAAACTGTCTGCTTTCACTTCACAGTATCTTAAGTAACTTCGTTGTTTCAGCATGTTATGGAGTTTTAAAAGTACAGTGGACCCCCGAGTAACGAACAAAATTCATTACAGAAGCCTGCTCTAATGCCATTACCGAATGAATTTACTCCCTTAAGAAATAATGTCAAGTAAGTTAGTCCATTTCAGACCCCCAAAAATACACTTACAAAAGCACTTACAATATTATACTTACATAATTGTACGATTTCCGGGGTGTTCATTACTCGGGGGTCCACTGTACAGTTAAATAGCATTTCTGTAATGTAATTAACTGGTGGTGGATTGAGCTCTACCAGTCCCTGTGCTGACTAGCCCACATGAGTTTTGTGCTTCACATAAAGTGTAAAAAAAATTCAACACACAGGCCATCTCCCACTGAGGCAGGGTGACCCGAAAAAGAAGTAATGAAAGCTTTTCTTCTCTTTATGTTTGTAATATATACAGGAGAAGGGGATATTAGCCCCTTGTTCCCAGCATTTTAGTTGACTATTATGCCGCGCATGGCTTATGGAGGAAGGATTCTTCTCCACTTTCCCATGGAGAAAGCATAATATCAGCTGGTTATATTGCATAGTTAACCATCTTTGTGGTTTGCTCCTCCATTTTCTACCCTCTATATCAGCGCTTCTCAAACTGTCTGATGTGGCAGTTTGTTTTTCCATGTGCCAGGAACCAGTGTAGTGTTGCTAACTTGGGGGAAATTATATGTTTTTATTGACAATATTAAAACAGTATATAACATTCAGTTAAGAAAAATAATAAAAAGTTATTAATATTTATTCAGTAGGCATGTTAAAACATCTAACTTGACTGATCTTCAAGGTGAACCAGCTTTTAATTTACCAGTTTATCAAGCCATAGCTTGATTGAGGACAGTGACATGTGCAGTGGGGATTGAATATCCATACACAGTCTCACAGAGGTATGTTGAAGGAAAGGGAAGAAGGGTTCTTAGAGCAGTTGCAGAAAGTTTAGGGTATTTTTTCACTTTGATCCAGACGGAAGCAGGTGAAGTTACACTTTCAAAACACCTGATTGTTATGCAAAGACAATAGTGGCTCTTCCCAGTTTAGGGTGTTCCCAGGGCAAACAGATGTGCAGTGGCTGCTGCAGCATACTACAGCAGGTGTTGTTGACAAAATTGAACCATGGTGGTAGTAGATGATCCTTCTTCCTTATGCAAACACTGAGGTTACCTCTGGAATCAAGTGTGTTGCTAGTGAACATTGCAGAGGTGTTGCTGTTAACCCTCACTAGTCCAGACCTTTATGTTTCAGGATACCTATGGAGTCAAGTGTGTCACTGACAAACATCGCAGAGATGTTGCCCTTGACGCTCACTGGTGCTGATATTTATGCTCTGTGCACTGATGCTCTTTATGCTGCGCTTCATCGTACCATTGCTAACATATTATCAGGTGAGATTTGGCTGATAAATGACATGTTTGAATGTACACTACTGTATATCTCCTTTTAAATTCCTCTCTCAAGTTTACCTGTATATTTACATTTTCTTTTTATATTTCTCTACATTTATATTCACTTTTACATACAGTGGGGCACTACATATCTGGCATAGAGGTGGGCTGAGGTCTTCCTGAACTACTGAATTTCTGGGATTTCTAAAGCTCTTATGAAACTGTTTGAAATATAAAATTTGCATTTTTTGTCTGAAAACATTATGAGCACACCATCTATGCATCAAACTTTCAAATGCAGGTGATTAGTGCATTTGAAGGGGAAGTACAGTGGGGCTAGAGATATTTATTGTTTGGAGGGGCATTCAAACTGTTGTATGTGCACACCTCTGGGAAGACAGTGATAGTGTGAATGATGGTGAAAGTGTTTCTTTTTCAGCCAATGTGTTAAAAAACAGAAAAATAAAACTTCAGTCTTCATTACCAATTTTTCAAATCATATTTTTTTTTATTTATTTTTAACTTTTCATCCCCTAGAATATGAATGTGCTATATTTGTATCACATGAACATACCCCCCTCCCATCCCAAAAAAAGTGTATTTTATAAAATAATCAAAATAAAATGTGACAGGACAAAGAAACTTTGTTACTAAGTTTCAGAAATTCTCCTAGTTTAGAAATTTGGATTTGTGGTGCAGTGTATTAATGTGTACTCAAACATACCATAAACTCGCCCTTTTTTACCATGGTTTATGGTTGGTTAATTGCTGCAGTACCTAAATATATTTTTATGATTTATTGCTTTAAAAATTATTTCTCATATCAAATTAAATTGTTTTCAAATAGTCTAAATATTGTTATTGCATTTTTTGGATGCATTCCTTAAGACAGAATTGTTATAAACTTTCACATTGAAAATAGGATAAATGGTACGTGTGATGATTGTGAGACGGGAAAGTTGGTTGTAATGTTCTTTCACTTCAGCTATCTGTCATCTAATACAACCTTCACTTCAACTGTCATCTAACACAACCTTCACTTCAACTGTCTGTCATCTAACACAACCTTTACTTCAACTGTCTGTCATCTAACACAACCTTCACTTCAACTTTAGTGAGACTGAGGGAACCACACTTTTGGCACCCTTACTTCACAACACACATGAATTGTCTGTACAACTGTATAATGAATTCATGAGAGGCCGATAATATTTAATGTTATATTTAGTGAAGTGAGTAGTGACATTGTCAACAATAAACTTATTATATTCAAGGAAAGTGCTAAACCCACAAGGATCATTTTGTCAACTACACCAAACTAGATATAGAGATATATGATAATGGCAAATAGTGGAGAAAAATGCAATGCAATCACTAGGACATGTTTAATGTAAACATTTCAGTTGTGGGACATTTGGAGTGACCCAGGATTGAAACATTTTCAACAAACATTATCCTTGTGATTGCATTTGAATCTTTCTTCACCACAGCAAATTGGCATAGAGATCTAAGTTGCATTCCTCACCACAGGGGCGCAGGCCGCTGGGGCGTTGACCCCCGAAACCCTCTTCAGGTATACCAACCTTCTCCCTCTTACAACATTTTGGATATTTTTTTCTTGGTGCTTACTTTATCAAATATATTTATCTTTAAACCATACCACTATTTCGTGAGCCATATTTATCTTTGATATACAGTTGTTAGTGCAGGCCTGGTAAGATTATTTTTTTGCACAGTATACCATATTTTCTGGCATATAAGGCATGCTCCTCCCCCTTCCTCCTCAAGAAAGGAAAATCACCTTGCACCTCATATGCTCCCAGTCATGGGTCAAGGGTAGGCTTTAGGTTACTGTCAAGTGGTGTTTTATAAAAGAACATGCAGTTCATTATAGTAATAAAGATGTAATACTTGTAATGCTCATGTGCCTTATATGTAGGAAAATACGGTAGTCAAGAAATGTGGATTTTTATGTTTTGTTTTTCCAAGCTGTTTGAGT
The DNA here is from genome assembly GCA_009830355.1 of Cherax destructor. NCBI lineage: Eukaryota > Metazoa > Arthropoda > Malacostraca > Decapoda > Parastacidae > Cherax > Cherax destructor. The sequence continues at coordinate 81,044 of WNWK01002061.1, forward strand.
TTTTTCCTTGCTTTTTTTTATAAAATGTGCCAATTTTTTTTTCTTAACATGTCGGTAGTCTTCCACCAAGGCAGAGTGACCCAAAAAAAGAAAGAAACATTTTCACCATCATTTTAGCATAATCACTGTTTTTGCAGAGGCGCTTAGATATGACGGTTTAGATGTCACTCCAAACAGCCAATATCCCAAACCCCTCCTTTAAGTGCAGGCATTGTACTTCCCACTGAAAGTGGGAAGTACAATGCCTGCACTGGTTTCCCTGAATCCCTTCACAAAATATTACCCTGCTCACACTCCAACAGCTAGTCAGGTCCCAAAAACCATTCATCTCCATTCAATCCTGTCTAACATGCTCACACATGCTTATGCATGGGAAGGAAATATTCACATTGACATGTGATGAAATAGTAAAATAAAAATCCAATCCCCCCTCTTATATTTCTGGCCTATTCTGTCCATTAGGCAGTTTGACTATGATTTTTGATTAATCATTCAACAGTTAAGAGAGCATCCATTGTATCGTTAATCTATCTTGCTGAGCCTCCTCTACCAGGTTTTATAACTTGCATTTGATAACTACTGAATTAGTCAAGTAAAAGGACACAAGTGCAACTAATGTGACATTTTATTGTGACAACGTTTTGCTCTCCAGGAGCTTTGTCAAGCCGTTACAAAGCTCCTGGAGAGCAAAATGTTTCCACTGTAAAATGTCACATTAATTGCACTTGTGTCCTGTTACCTAACGTATTGTCTGTAATTTTACCAACATTATTACAATGAATTAGTGTCAGATAAAGAGTGGTTGTAATATTAAAATAAATAATTTCAGGTTTAGTGCAGGAAGAGAATGCCACTGTTGAGGTTGAGGAAAATGACTTTTATATTGCTGCAGCGAAGTTGGTGCCTTCAGTTGCTCCAGAAGACTTGACTCGGTACCATACCCTGGCCACCACTGCTTCACGATAAGGAAAAAGCAAATGCCACTTCAAGGTTGTAGACATGTAACATGTACATTTTGAATGGTTTACATTCTTTTGTTTAATTTTGTGGTTGCATGAATGTTTTATACAAGTAGGAAATTAAAAATGAACAGAAAAGAGCAGACTGATGAGGGTAACGATGGTAATGATAGAGTGGGTATAAGATTAGGGGTAGGGAGTATGGAAAAAGTGGACTTATTTAGATGTTTAGGAGTGGACATGTCAGCAGATAGGTTTATAAAAAATCAGGTGAAACATAGAATAGATAAGGTAAGAAAGGTAGGTGGTGTGTTGAGGCATCTGTGGAAATGAAATTTATCTGTGGCAGCCAAAAAAAGGGAATGTACCTGAGTATAGTGTTATACATGGTTTGTGAATGTTGCAGCGAGGAGGAGGCTTAAAGTAGTGAAGAATTACTTTTAGTCACTTACCAGTGTATTAAACATTTGAAATCTGGAGAAGCTTACTCAGGGCCAGTGTGTCGAGACACTGGTAAGGCAGCAGTGTGTGTTTGGGAATAATTAATTATTTGTAAATACAATTTATGCCAGAAGTAACATGGTTCACCAATTTAATCTACTTCTTCCTTGTAAATACTGTTAATATTGAAATATATATATTTTATTTTATATAGTAGCTGTTTTCCTGACACCTTTATTACTATGGAGTATGCTGTGGGTTGGCATAATACATTTACAGGTGGTGGTGTCCTTCTGAGTGATACTTTATACCATAGATTAACAGTTATGTTGTGTATGATCCCAGGAGGTAAGTTATCCACTTGTTATTATGCAGGACCTCATACACATAATAACCCTAGACATACAAAAACAGTGAATGTAAAAGGTTTTGTGTTATACAGTTGAACCTGAGAAGTTTAGAAGGGGTGGTTGCAGGCCCACAAAGCCACTGTAAGATAAAAGAGTTTAATATGGAGGCCTGTGAATCTGTGTAATCAGACAAAAATGTAACAACTTTACTGACACTTATGATTGTTTTTTCATTAAGTATTAAAGAAAACAATTACTTTTGACAGATTGTATTATAAATAAATTATTGATTAAACAATCACAATGTTTTGGGATAGAAAATGGAAGCAGACCATGAGGATGCACCTCTGAAATATGTGATTATTAATATTAGTACAGTCAGAACTAAGTGCTAAAAATATGTCAGTAGAAATCCTCTTATGTGGTTTGTGTTTTGACACTGAGGTGACCTTGCATCACTTAAAAACCTGAGATAAATGTTCTACACTTTATATCATACTCTCTTTCTAATATTTACACATACTATTGTAATGTCCATCTTTGGAACTCCAGTTTTATGGTTTTGGTTGGCAGAGCTGTCTGCATGATTTTGTGACAAATCTGCATGTAATATAGCTGTTGGCATATAATATTTATAATGTAGCTGTTTAACCCTTTGAGGGTCGGTCCCGTACTAGTACGTCAGTGCAGCCAGGGTCGGTCACGTACTTGTACGCCTAAATTCTAGTGCCTTCAAATCTGGTGGAAGAAAGGTGGCAGGCCTACATATGAAAGAATGGGTCTGCGTGGTCAGTGTGCGCAGTATAAAAAAAATCCTGAAGCACGCAGTGCATAATGAGAAAAAAAAACTCTGACCGTTTTTTTGGTTTAAAACAGCGACTTTCGGGTGTATTTTCGTATATTATTTGTGGTTGTATTCTGGTTTTCTTGGTCTCATTCGATAGAATGGAAGGTATACTATACAAATGGTGATGATTTTGATTGGTTTTTCGACGACAAGTACCTTGAAACTGAGCGCAAAGTAGCGAAAATGTTCGATTTTTGTCGATGTTCAAGAGTAAACAAATCACACCATGCGTCCAATACACATCAACTGGCATGTCTAATATGCTTGCACAAGTGCACTGATATTATTTATACCGTTTCTACAATGATGCAGTTGAATACATAACAATAAATCTTCTATTTTTTTGTGAAAATAAAAATTCAAAATCGAAAGCAAAAGTAACGTAAAAGGGGCATGGAGATGTGACTAATGAACAGAAAAGATGTTATTTTAGTGCCATGAATGTCTGCATTGTTTATTATGGACCCTATTTTGAAATTGGCATCGTTTGAAATTTGTGTGAAATTGGCCAAATTGCCATTTTCTGACCACTATTTTGGGTAGTTGTAATTGGTAAATTGGCAGTTTCTTGTACTCAATCGATAGACAAAATGGAGTTCTAGCGAAATAGCTATAATTGTAGTAGACATAAACATTGGAATTTATCGAAAATAGGCCTCAAAATGGGCGAAACCGCCGACGCGTAAATGTCATCGATACCGCTAACTTCGCGAGAGCATAACTCCGTTAGTTTTCTATCAAATTTCATAATTTTGGTGGCGTTATGATCGGAAAAAGATTCTCTATCATTTCATAAGAAAAAATAATTTATTTATTTTTTGAAAATTTTTCGACCCTGAGAACAAGTTCTGGAGAGGGCCTCTCGACCCTCAAAGGGTTAAATAAATTCTTTATTCTGTATTTTCATTCATCTTTCAGGTTATTAATACTGTTGGTTCTTCACATTCTAATACTGAGTATGAGTTTATTCAGGTGGATATACAGTGATACCTAGAGTATACCTGGAGAGGGTTTCAGGGGTCAACGCCCCCCCCCCTGCAGCACTCACGTGGGTATCCATGTATGTACACCATTGATACTGTTGATTCTTTACTCTGGTACTTAGTGAGAATTTACTTGTGCATGTGTACAATGTTACTGTTGATTCTTCTCTCATACTGTGTGCGTACTTGCATATACAGTGGTACCTCGGTTAACGATGGTCCCCAAACTCGTCCTTTTATGTAAGTTTATTTTATTAAATGCTTTTGTAAGTGTATTTTTGCGGGTCTAAAAGGACTAGTCTATTTTAAATTATTCCTTATGGGGATAAATTCGTTTGGTAATGGCACTTGAACAGCATTCTGGAACGAAAAAATATCGTTAACCGAGGTACCACTGTATGTGATTGCAGGGGTTAAGTCTCATCTCTTGGCTTTCCTCTCAACTTGCCACTTGTCAGATTCTCTCTCCCAGCTTCATGGGCTCTTATCATTATTCTTAACCCTTAAACTGTCCAAACGTCGATCTACATTCGCTCGCGTAGTGCTCCGAACGTAGATCTACGTTTTTTTTACTTACTTTCTTATGGAGAAAATCAAGGTCGGAGCGCTGTGTGTGTAATCGTAGATCTACGTTTGGACAGTTTAAGGGTTAAAACTAAGTATGAAATCTGCCTCCACCACTTCCTTATTAAGGTAATTCTACTTTGTAAGGTATGGGTTGCATGCTGGTGCTGAATACTCCAAGATGACATGTTGTATAAAACACCCAGAATGACTGTTGAGATTCCTGGAGGCCAGCCTCAGATTTGCCAGGTGAGCATTGGATGCAGAGGTTATTTGGTTGGCTGATGTGAGAGACTGGTGATTTGGTAGGCAGTATGCTTACTCCCAGATCCTTTTCTTTGAATGAGGTCTGCAGCCTCTGTCCTCCATCTATAATCTGTGTCCAGTCTTCTGGCCCCTTCACCAGTTTTCACAACCTTGACCAACCCTGCAGTTTGTCTAGATCCATTTGCAGCCTTTCCCCATCCTCATCTCTTTATATTCTCATTAGTTTTATGTCAACAGTTAACAGAGATGTATCTGTGGTACACCGTTTGTTACTCTCCCTTTCTGACATCTTCCCAGAAAATCGTTCTTTGCTTCCTTCTCCATGGTAGTCCTTGATTCACAGAAGTACATTCCCAGTTATTTCTGTATGCTTCAAGTTTTTTCCAGTCTCATGTGGAGTACAGTATCAAATGCCTTATTGAAATCTTAAAAAAAAATGCAATCCACCCCCTCTCTCTCTCTCTCTCTCTCTCTCTCTCTCTCTCTCTCTCTCTCTCTCTCACTCTCACTCTCACTCTCTGTCACTCTCAGTCACTCTCACTCTCTCTCACTCTCACTCTCTCTCACTCTCACTCTCTCTCACTCTCACTCTCTCTCACTCTCTCTCTCACTCTCTCACTCTCACTCCCTGACTCTCACTCCCTGACTCTCATTCCCTGACTCTCATTCTCTGACTCTCACTCTCTGACTCTCACTCTCACTCTCTCACTCTCACTCTCTCACTCTCACTCTCTCACTCTCACTCTCTCACTCTCTCACTCTCTCTCTCTCTCTCTCCCCTATCTTGCTTCCATTACTTTGTCAAAATTCCTAAAGGGTGGTAAGACAAGGCTTGCCATCTCTGAACACATGCTGGTTGTTGTTTATAAAATTACTTCTTTCCAAGTGCTCTACCACTCTCCTTCCAACTACCTTTTCCATTATCTTGCATGGTATATAAGTCAACGAAACTGGCCTGTAATTGAATGCCTCCTGCCTATCTTAAATCTTTCTTTCAACAACAAATCGGCCGTTTCCCACCAAGGCGGGGTGGCCCAAAGAGAAAAACAAAAGTTTCTCTTTTTAACTTTAGTAATGTATACAGGGGAAGGGGTTACTAGCCCCTTGCTCCCGGCATTTTAGTCGACTCTTACGACACGCATGGCTTAAATATAGGTATACTAAATTCACTGTCTTCCAGATCTCTGGTAACTGTCCCGTGTTCATTGACTTGTAGTATAGCTAGTTGTTTGTATGGTGCTTCTGCGCTCCCCCTCAAAGAATCCTTGGTGACACCTTATGGTCAGGGAGGCAATCATATTAAATCCAAGGGAGGATAAATTCATTTCTTTAGATCAAGAACCCCTAACCAGCATCAAGGCACCTCTTCTGAGGTGACAATAATACTGTTGTTTCTACTCATAGTGAGTGTGTTTATCCACGTGTGTACACATTGATACTTGTATTTATTCTCACACATACCGAGTATTTATTCCATATTTTCCAGATGCTGGTATACACTTAACATAGACAACCATGGCCAGTATCTTTTTTAAGCAATAACATGTGTCAATTATATCCTGGTCATGGACTGGGCTGTAGGGGCGTTGACCCCCGGAACACCTTCCAGGTACATATATTCTGAGGATTATACTTTTTTTTACAAGAGTTAAATGGAGATGCCCCAATCTTGCTTAATAAGATCAGCAGCTCTCTCACCAATCATAATGACTGGTGCATTGAGGTTGCCACTCACTATCTGTGGCATGATGGAAGCATCCACTACGCGTACTCCTGCTACTCCTCGTAATCTGTGTGTAAAAATTAACTTGTATCTTTTCTTAGAGCTATTGTGGTAAAATAATTTAGCATAGTATATGATAGCATTAGGGAGCAAGGAGCTAGTAATCCCTTCTCCTGTATACATTACTAAAGTTAAAAAGAGACTTTGTTTTTCTTTTTGGGCCACCCTGCCTCAGTGGAATACGACCAGATTGTTGAGAGAAGATGATGATAGTTTTAGAAGACTGTGCAAAATGGATGCAAGACACACTTGAAGGAAAGCAACTACTGGAACTTAGACTGACATGGTAAAAAAAGAAAAACAATTACAGTGGAGTCGACTGGCATAAAGGTTTATCCATGGGTGGGCTTTTTCAAATACAGTGGACCCTCGGTTTTCATACAGCTCCCAACTCGAACAATTATGTAAGTGTATTTTTGTAAGTGCTTTTGTAAGTGTATTTTTGGAAGTCTGAAACGGCTAATCTAATTTACATTTGTCCTTATGGGAACAAATTTGTTTGGTAACGGTACTCGAACAGCATTCTGGAAAGAATTATCAACGAAAACCGAGGGTCCACTGTATATGTATAGGCATAAGAGTGGTTTTGCAAGAGACTGGATTGAGTTGCAAGACATACTCATTAAGACATTTAGGGACTTATTTTCAAATGTAAACAATGTTTGAGAACTATCTTTAGTGGCTATTTGTCTAACCTATTATTTAAAACCAGTGACAGTGATATCGCTCCACTTGTTTACAAACTGAATCTGTGGTCCTCCCTAAGTTCCAACCTTCTCAAAACAGAAAGAGTATCTGTATGGGACCTAATTCAATGCTCATGAGCTCAAATACATGAAAATACTTTTAATTTTCCAAACAACTACCTGGAGAATATAAAAATACTGTAGGAATGACACTAAGTGTTTAGTAAGTGGCAGATTATTCAGATAATCTAAATTAAACTTACAACAGCTCTAAGATAATTTAGTTGGCTTAGAACTTTTTGACTGTGCCTTATACTCAGGAATTCAAGACAATACGTACTAGTTAAAAAAGTGCACTTACTTGAGTGTATGATCGACAACACCATAAAGGTCAGAAGGTGGGGCCATCTTACAAGTACCAACTGGGTGGAATGTTGACTTGGCCATGTGTCGAGTGAAGCAAGCCCAGTAACTATCAGATCCATATACTTCTTTCTCACAACCAGGCAAAACCTGCATAATCAAGTACAATGTATATAACAAGACATAACAAGTGTGTACATAATTGTTAATAATAGTAACAGTAATCAGTCACTCCTAGTGATTGGTAGAAGCTATTGAATTTACAGAGCATTTTAACAAATGAAGTCATTCAGTTCTCTTGTCTGTAAAATTTTTTTTATACACACTAATACTCAAGCAAATTTTTTTTTTTTAACACACTGGCCGTCTCCCACCAAGGCAGGGTGACCCGAAAAAGAAGAAAAGTATAAAGTTTATCTTTTTTTTATATTTAGTAATTTATACAGGAGAAGGGGTTACTAGTCCCTTGCTCCTCAAGCTAAATTTTTTTTTCAACAAGTCGGCCGTCTCCCACCGAGGCAGGGTGACCCAAAAAGAAAGAAAATCCCCAAAAAGAAAATACTTTCATCATCATTCAACACTTTCACCACACTCATACATAATCACTGTCTTTGCAGAGGAGCTCAGATACGACAGCTGAGAAAAGTCCCTCCCAGCTGTCACTATCTCAGACCCCTCCTTTAAAGTGCAGGCATTGTACTTCCCATTTCCAGGACTCAAGTCCAACTAAATCAATTAACTGGTTTCCCTGAATCCCTTCACAAAATGTTACCCTGCTCACACTCCAACAGATCGTCATGTCCCAAAACCATTCGTCTCCATTCACTCCTATCTAACACGCTCACACATGCTTGCTGGAAGTCCAAGCCCTCGCCCACAAAACCTCCTTTACCCCTTTCCCCTCCAACCTTTTCTAGGACGACCCCTACCCCGCCTTCCTTCCCTACAGATTTATACGCTCTCCAAGTCATTCTACTTTGATCCATTCTCTCTAAATGACCAAACCACCTCAACAACCCCTCTTCAGCCCTCTGACAAATACTTTTAGTAACTCCACACCTTCTCCTAATTTCCACATTCCGAATTTTCTGCATAATATTTACACCACACATTGCCCTTAGACAGGACATCTCCACTGCCTCCAGCCTCCTCCTCGCTGCAGCATTTGCAACCCATGCTTCACACCCATATAAGAGTGTTTGTACCACTATACTTTCGTACATTCCCTTCTTTGCCTCCATGGATAACGTTTTTGTCTCCACAGATACCTCAATGCACCACTCACCTTTTTCCTTCATCAATTCTATGGTTAACCTCATCCTTCATAAACCCATCCGCTGACACGTCAACTCCCAAATATCTGAAAACATTTACTTCTTCCATAATCCCTCTCTCCAATGTGATATCCAATTTTTCTTTATTTAAATCGTTTGATACCCTCATCACCTTACTCTTATCTATGTTCACTTTTAACTTTCTACCTTTACACACTCTCCCAAACTCGTCCACTAACCTTTGCAACTTTTCTTTAGAATCTCCCATAAGCACAGTATCATCAGCAAAAAGTAACTGTGTCAACTCCCATTTTGCATTTAATTCTCCATAATTTAATCCCACCCCTCTCCCCAACACCCTAGCATTTACTTCTTTTACAACCCCATCTATAAATATAGTAGTATATTCCTCCAAAAATAAAATCATGTCATTATAAAAAAGCATGTAAGAAAAATACTCTTAAAACCTGATTATTGTCTATTTCTAAAGTACTGTATGATCCTTATGGGTTTAGTGCTATTTCACAAATTTAAAATGACCATCAAAACAAAATCATTTAAACTGGTTATATCAAAAAGAATTTGTGATGATTCATTCTCACGACTTCCTGATGAAGGATGTTAATGACAACAGGTGGTAATAGTATAGTAAACTGTTATATGTAACACAAGACTGAGTACCAGCTTAAATTAGCATATGTTAACAGTAACACTACCTATTAGTAGTTTAAAAATTGCAAAGATACCTTATCATAGAACTTGGCTTCATGATCAATCTTCAAAGCTGAGGTGTTGCCAATTGCCAGAGAAAATTTTATACCTGCAAATAATCATGACCAACTACAGTATTGTAAATGTTATTGATTTTGGAATATACAGTGGTACCTCTACTTACAAGCAGCTCCCAACTCGAACAATTATGTAAGTGTATTTTTGTAGGTGCTTTTGTAAGTGTATTTTTGGGGGTCTGAAATGGATTAATCTAATTTTCATTATTTCTTATGGGAAAAAATTCCTTCGGTATCGGCACTTGAATAGCCGTCTGGAACAAATTAAGCTCGTAACTCGAGGTACCACTGTATTTACATAAATTATGTATTTGTACAGTATTTTTCAGACTATAAAGATGTATAAAATGTGTATCTTACTCAGTGTATTAAGATGGAGGAAACAAGGAATAATAATTGTAATACAAATTCAAATTGGACAAATAAATATTTTAAAAGCAATACATATAAATAACATGTTCAAAAATAATTATGCAAGTTGCAATAAATAAATGTCTTTGGTTAGCTACCACCACTTTCTCAGTACTGTCTTGATCCAAGGAAGTTGAACTTACCTTCCCCAACCCCTTCCCTTCACTGGATGAAACCTCCTATTCTCCAAGCACTGTGTAACTCTTACATTTCAGTGCTTCCAATGAACATAATAATTAACATAGTACTTTTGTCAACACTAAAAATGGATATAAGAAGGAAACAGGTGGCCAGGCTTCTCTAAGAGTACTGGTACCTAGCCTGGCCCTCCATGGCTTATTGACACTGTGTGCCAACACAATTATACCACTGTACTTATTACTAATACAGTTAGGTCTTGCTCTATGACTCTTACAGGTTTAGCTTTTTTTTGTGACCATAAATAAAAATCCATAATATACCTTCAGTGCTGATTGACCCTTACAAATTTAATGCTTAAATTGATATTATTATTATTATTTATAATTACTGCATACAGTGATTATGTAACAGTGGACCCCCGGATTACGTACTGCTCCAAACTCGAACAATTATGTAAGTGTATTTTTGTAAGTGCTTTTGTAAGTGTATTTTTGGGGGTCTAAAAGGACTAATCTAATTTACATTATTCCTTATGGGAACAAATTTGTTCGGTAATGGCACTTGAACAGCATTCTGGAACGAATCCGGGGTCCACTGTACAGTGGACCCCCGGTGTTCGTCCATTTTTCGTAACAGAATGCTGCTCAAGTGCCATTACCAACCGAATTTATTCCCTTAAGAAATAATGTAAAGTAGACTAGTCCTTTTAGACCCCCAAAACTACACTTATAAAAGCATTTAAAAAAATACACTTACATAAAAGGGAGTGTTTTGAGCAGGACGAACACCGGGGGTCCACTGTACTATACTCCTAACCCTCACTGATCTCTGATCTTCGCAATATTTCATATTTAGCACATCCAGCCCTGCAGTGTTGTACAACCCTTGTGGGTTTAGCACTTAGTTTTGATTGTAATAATAATAATAATTATTATTATTCACCTTAGATTTAGATGCCTGTAGGATTGGCAATTCATTAAAAAAGAATAAATCATGTTAAATTTAACCACACTGCATAATTCCAATGTGTGAGGACTTCCAAAGATACACTGTAGCGCTGTATGACCCATATGGGTTTAGCACTTATGATATTATTATTATTTAAAGATACAGTATAACTCGTATGGATTTAGCATTTTTTCTCTCATTAAACTAAAAATAATAATTTAGAACAGAATTAGCAGTTATGATAAACAAATGTCAGTGACTTACCCTTTATGAAGGTGGTGACATCATCAGGATGGCTCAGGAAGTTAGGGTCAATAAGTGGAGGGTCATGAGGGTTTCTTGACCTCAACCGTACCGTTCCGCGGCTCTTTGGACGAGTCAACATGGGCCCAATGCTGAACCCCTGCTGACCTTTAATCGGGCCAAAATACCTAAGGAAGAACTGTAGAAGATTGAGCGGATGGCATAGTTATTATTTCCCCTCACTGTGAGCTTTGTCAATCTAGTCGATTGACAAAGCTCACTGATAGTGACAATGCTCCCAGTGGACAAAACAGATGAACAAGGCTCCCAAGGGGCAAAACATCTCTCCTGAAGTTGATATCATTGATAAACTTACATCTCTCCTGAAGCCAATGATATCATTGATGAAGAATCCAGCATCAAGAGCTGGAGTGCTGGAGATGAAGAGGTACTGAAGGTTAGGCCAGTATGGGTCACCCACGTCAGCCAGACTCCAGGCATTACCCTCCACACCAAATGGACTTGTGAAAGGACCTGGTGAGCAAAACACACACTATCAGTTACACCAGCTGCACCTTACATGACTTATGGCTCAGTTGTTTGCTAGTATGATCATACATAATCTCAAGAGGATGGTCCCCTAAAGTGAAGTTCCTCTGGTGAGAGGCCCCTCAAGGAAGGTTCCTTGATGTTGGTGAGGGGCTCTTGATCTAGGGAATTGGATCTGTGCTCCAGTTCCCTGAATTAAGCCTGAATACCTTCCACATCCCCCCTCCACAAGCGTTGTATAATCCTATGGGTTTAGCACTTCCCCCTTGATTAAAATAAATCTGGTGAGAGGCTCTTGATCTAGGGAATTGGATCTGTGCTCCAGTTCCCTAAATTGAGCCTGAATGCCTTCCATCCCCACCCACCACAGGAGCAGTATAAACCTACGGGTTATTATAATAATAATTCTTCATACACAAGTTAACAGGTTTTCTTGAGGGAACTTACCCTTCATACATTTTTGTGCCAAAATGGTTAGCCTCGCTAAAATGAATGTAACATAATTTAGCCTAATTCTACTCAACCTATCATAGGTCAGCTTAAATTTGGTTAGAATTACTTAACATTAATGAAATACATTAATTTCGTGATGTTTAATTTTCGTCGAGTTATTCCATAATTTACATTGGCCAAAATATTGTTACTTCATGAGCCAAGTTCACAAGCCCTTAAATACAAAAAAAAAAAACCACAACTATAGAGAATAATAAACCTTGTCTGTTGCTGATGTAGTTTTTGATGTGTACAGGATTGACGAGATTGAAGAAACTGATACCAGACCCTGGTTTTACTGTCCAGGTGAGACCGAAGATTGAGGGATGGTCGTGCAGGTTGCTGCCCACCCCAGGCAGGTCAACCACCACTGGTATCTGTCATGAAGAAACAATTGCATTTGTGTGGCATATATTGATTGGAGAATGATGTAATCTCATTCCGTTTGCAAACTGAAAACTGCAAATGGCAAAGTGTAATTCAAAGGTCAATATGGTGTTAGAGACTAGGATTGTAAACGTCCCCTAGATTTGAGATTATTTTGGGAAGTAAATTAATTATATGGCAAAAAAAAAGTAATTTACTATGGAGGAATTTATTTACGGAGTAGTTTAATTACAATGGAGTAGCTTCGAAGATTTTCTTTGCATAATTAACCCGGATAGTTAATAACTCAGGGTAACCCCCCAAAAAAACCACTGTAGCTTATTTTCATTGACCCCCTTCCCCAGGATGCACCTGCCTTCAGACAAGTACATACTTATTTACTGTTAAGGGAACAAAGGCAACCTATCCAGCCTTTCTCCTAGTGTCGATACTGAACCCAGATCTTTAAATGCCAATACACAAGTTTGTCGGTGACGGAAGTTTTGTTCCAGATTTTTAGAATCATGAATAGCGAATGATAAACTATAAAAACATATTGAAAGATAAATACCTTTTACATCACTGTCCCTTTCAGGGTGTACTGCCCTTAATCGCCACCAACATTAACTAGGCAACTTAATTTAACGTTTGTAAAATTAATATGTATTTTAACTTAATTTCACCCAACCCATTTGAGGTCAGCCTAAATTAGTATTACAGTACGGTATTGAACTTCAACGAAATATAACAATTCCCTATGTTCAAGCCGATTTTTTTTTCTTTTGCAATAATGAAGTGCAGTCAGCTTGTCTGAGACAATCACCATTATAAGCCAAAATCATAATCTGTGTCTGAAAAGCACGCTAGTATTAGAGCAGCTATCTGAGGTAATCTACACATATGTATGATAATTTATGTAACTGTATTTATGTGTACGTGAATAAACTTACCCCATGCTGAGTGAGGTGCTGAGCTGGGCCGACCCCTGACACCATCAGCAGCTGAGGGGAACCAATAGCTCCTGCTGACACCACCACTTCCCTCTTTGCCAACACTGTGTGAACCTGCAACAAAACAAGTGATTTTGATAAATTAGACACATATGCAACACTTGGGTATCTGTAATGAGGAAACGTTTCGCCACACAGTGGCTTCATCAGTCCATACAAAGGAGAATGGTGAAGAACAGGAATTTGAGGTAATCAGTCCCTCAGCCTTGAGTCAAAGCTGAGGGACTGATTACCTCAAACTCCTCTTGTTCTTCACCAGATGTTAAATTAACTTAAACCAACATAACGGGTCCGGGTACAGCGGGTAAAAAAAAAACTAATTTGCCAATCTGAGCTGCTAATTACGGCATAATTAATGATCTTGTAGCATAGTTGAGCTAAAGAGAAAGTGGACGATATAAAGTTTCAGCTGAATATTGTAATACAGATCACTGAGAAAATTTAATAAAGTATCTCAGAGTATAAGATATTTTTTCCCTGCAAATTAAAAGGCAGGTTGTAAAATGAGAAAATATAAAAAAAGACCTATAAATCAGTATATCTTCGATATAAATTTAACAAGTTTTTAAGTATTTTCTTATTCCCGCTGGGCCAGGCTGGACCAGGCTGAGCCAGGCTGGACCAGGATGGGCCAGGCTGAACCAGGCTGGGCCAGGCTGAGCTAGGCTGGACCAGGCTGGACCAGGCTGAGCCAGGCTGTACCAGGATGGTATAAACCTTGGTAATTGATAGACAAGTGGTTTATATCCTTGTGGTTTATATCCAAGTGGTTTATATTCAAGTGGTTTATATCCAAGTGGTTTATATCCTAGTGTTTACTGACGTGCCTAGTCGAGGGTGGCCCGTGGCCTGGTAGGCAACACTCACCTCACACAGAGTCCGTGGTTCGAACCCCGGCATGGGTGGGAACATTGGGCGTGTTTCTTTACACCTGCTGTCCCATTCACCTAGCAAGCAAGTAGGTACCTGGGAGTTAGTCGACTGGTGTGGGACGCATCCTGGGAAATAAGATTTAAGGACCCCAATGGAAATAAGACAATTGCCTCAGGCACTGTATGGTCCCTATGGGTTTAGCACTCCCCATGAATGTAATAATGACAGAATATATCGCTAAATAATAGGGTAAAACACATAAAATATAGGTGAAGTTGGTGAATATAAGAGGCGAGGGGAAAGTGTGAAGGATTGCTCTTTAATATTATTCAGATAAAAATGTGAATAATGAGATGTATAGACTAAGACTGACCTTGCCAAGGTGCTCATATGTGACTCCAACTGCTCGCTTACCATCAAACAGAATCTGCAAGACAACACAGCATGTAAATAATAATTTGGCCTTAATATAGTGTATTGAAATTTGAATAATAACTAGTGTAGGTGTATTTCCCTCGCTGCTCCATCGCAGAAATGTATCCCCTGGTATAACCCTGGTCCCTTTACCGCAATCCTCGCGAAATGAATAGTGCAGAGTGCGGCATAAATTTGTAATGTAGTTAGTGTTGAAGATTTTGAGTCAGAAGAGTCAGCCACAAGTTATCACAGGGAGGATAATATCCCAATTTCTTTAATAAAAAAGGGACAAATTAAGACATACACAGCACAACACAAATTCAAACTTTCCACTAAGCAACACCAGTTTAAAATGTATAAAGCCTAACTGAAAAGGCAGTCTGTAATTATCTCGCATATATAAATATCCCATTATACATTAACAGTAAGTTTGAAGCAGCTCAGAACCTCATTATCAAGTTATCGGATTGAAGGTTTGAAGCCTATCGGATGAGCAACTCACAAATTATCTTATCAAATCTAGTACTTCAATTTCTCCGATTAGTTTTAGTTTAATATGTTCATTATGCCCCCCATACCCATCCTGTGGGTAATTTCATCAATAAAAATGTCAATCTGGGACCTACACAGGTCAAAATCAATCCAAACTTTTCTGGTAGTAAGATAAGACCAGCGATTAAGGTTTAGTAAGTTTTATTTAGGTCTGGATACATAATATACAAATTTATTACAATGCCCTGGAGGGCACAAAGATGTCATGGGTTCATAAAAATTACATTATGTAGATTTAACCTAGCATAACCCAGCCAAATATTGATTAATAATAAGATAAAAACACATCAGTACTGAAAGGTTAATAAACTTGGCAATTGGGGAAATTCTGTCATGTGACGATAATTTTTTACCAGAAGTGAGGTCAAAGTCTAACCTTTCTCAAACTAGTCTTGCTCAACCTGAATCTAGATCAGCCAGTATAAGCACAGTCATCTAAGCTGCTTCTAACTGCTTCGGACAGTTAATTTTCACACATACTAAGAAATCTACTGACTCAATCCTATTTTTTTTATGGAATACTTCGAGACTGAACTATTAATAGAGTTTACTTTCTGATCAAATATGGTTAAACTACGTAGACGAGAACTTTTCTGCTTGTCCAAAATAACACTATTTTCAGATCTTAGTCTAAAATAATTTTTAACCTTCAGAAAATTCGAACACAACAGTAAACAAAACAAAAATATTGATTTCTATGTGCAGTATAAAAAATGTAGGTAATTGTCCTAACCTTGAAGTTCAAGTTATTACTTTTAAAGTCATTACCAAGTGAAAGTATCTAGTATCGTCTGTTTCCCCAGAGCCTAGTGTGTGTGTACTCACCTAATTGTGGTTGCAGGGGTCGATTCATTGCTCCTTGCCCCGCCTCTTCACTGGTCGCTACTGGGTCACTCTCTCCCTGGTCCGTGAGCTTTGTCATACCTCTTCTTAAAGCTATGTATGCATCCTGCCTCCACTACATCACTTTTCAGACTATTCCACTTCCTGACAACTCTATGACTGAAGAAATACTTCCTAACATCCCTGTGATTCATCTGAGTCTTCAACTTCCAACTGTGACCCCTTGTTGCTGTGTCCCATCTCTGGAACATCCTGTCTCTGTCCACCTTGTCGATTCCTCTCAGTATTTTATATATCGTTGTCAATCCTCCCTATCTCTCCTGTCCTCCTCGATGACGCACTGACTTTCTTGGGTTATCCTGGGTGGCTAACCCTCCGGGGTTAAAAATCCGAACAAAATCTTATATTATCTCTTAATGAAGGATGCTCAAATCCTCATGTCTCAAAAAAACTCCTCCATAACCTCTACACCTTCCTTACAGCCCTTCCCCCCTAAATTTATACACTTATTTACCCATCTTGCTTCATGCTGAATAAATTAATAAATTATCTATATCTGCAACTTTTTATCTGTCCTCTGAATTGTACCTTGTATACTACCAAGATAATTTCCACACTAGTGTTTCTATAATACTATCGTCGCTAGTTTCTTATTGCATGTTGAAAAGGTTCCATAATATCGAACGTTGAAGAGTAAGACACATGCAACAGTTGTGTATCTATTGCTGACTGAAACATGTCGCCTAAACGGTAGGCTTCTTCAGTCGAATACAGAGGCAGCTGGCGTGGTACCGAACATAACGTAATCAGTCCATCAACCTTAGAGAAAAAGTTTCTCATCGCTGTGTGTCATCTGCTGGAACTTTGTTTCGATAAAATATTGTTTTTGAGGTTTTCAAGAATTGTTTTGAGTGTAATGACTGAAGAGTAATTGAGTGTTAAGGTAAACATACGGATTGTCTCTGTAGAAGAAAAACTACCCGTGTGACGTTGGCATAGGTCTATAAATTACCCACCTGTGTGACGTGGGCCTTGGACACAATGTGCAAGTTGCCTCGGTCGAGTGCAGGACGAAGGTAAGCCTGTGCCACTGAAAACCTGCGTCCATCAGCTTCTGTCAGGTCAGCTACAGAGAATCCTGAAATCCAGGGGTTATATGGCACTAGATGAATCCTGAAATCGAGGGGTTATACGACACTAGATAAATCCTGAAATCCAGGGGTTATACGACACTAGATGAATCCTGAAATCCAGGAGTTATATGACACTAGATGAATCCTGAAATTCAAGGGTTATACGACACTAGATGAATCATGAAATCCAGGGGTTATGTGACACTAGATGAATCCTGAAATCCAGTGGTTATACGACACTAGATGAATCCTGAAATCCAGGAGTTATACGACACTAGATGAATCCTGAAATCCAGGAGTTATATGACACTAGATGAATCCTGAGGTCCAGGGGTTATGTGACACTAGATGAATCCTGAGGTCCAGGGGTTATATAACACTACAAATTTCAATCATTGCTACAAACTAGACTTACTAGAGTATAAAATAGTAGTTATATATTAAACTAGAGAATCATAAATATAGACGATTCTTAAAGAAAAGTTTGTGACTCCAGGTTTGGCTTACCTATCTGTTGTGGTCCGTTGGGGTCAATGATATCATAGCCTAGTTCTAGTCCGGCCTTGAGGTACCCAGCAAGGAGCGGCGCCCCCCACCGCTTGTCTTCCACTGATAGCGGCCCCCCGAAACCATGGTACTCGGCTAGGGCAGGGGTACAGGGAGAGGCATGGGTTCAGGGTGGGACAGGGTTAGTTAATTGTTTAAAGTCTATCGACAAGGACCCCAATGGAAATAAGTCATTTTGACTTTTTTTGGGGGGGACTACCCTGGGTAATTTCACATATGTTACTATGTATGATAATTGTAATTATGTGTACCTGTACCTAAGGCTTTGTTCACCACCAGTCAAGATTATTTTAATCACTTAAGCAGGGAATAAACTCTCAGAATACATACGTAGATATACAACCCTGCATATATATATCTCTTGGGATAGAGATAGAGGATGTGGCAGTGGAAGGTGGAGTTATAGGGATGGCGAGGCAGGGGTGATTTTAGGGGTGGCAGGGAGGGAAGGGGTGATGAGGCAGGGAGGGAAGGGGTGATGATGCAGGGATGGTAGAGCGGCAGTGACAAGGAAGGAGGTATAAGAGGTGAGAGGTATACCTGGAGGAGGAGGTTACGGGGGTCAACGCCCCCGCGGCCGGTCCGTGACCAGGGGTGACTATGAAAAATAAAACATCTTTCTTGGTACAAAGAACATCGCTTAATCATTCAGGTTGTTAGTGTCGGCCGCATGCAGGTCAACATGGCTGGTCGCTTACAGGTCCGTCTCAAAACCAGCCTGACACTCCATCCTATAAATACTCTTGTACTATTCACCCAGGTAGATCTGTTACGTCCACTGTGTGGGCGAAACGTTGTCAATAAAGGATCACATTATACTGCATTTGTGTTTATTTTTCCAATATATGACTGTTATCGGGCGAGACAACAATATGTGACTGTCATCGGGGAAGGCAACAATGTATAACTGTTATCGGTTGAGACCAAAAAAAAATCATCTGTAAAGTGGAATAAGAATCTCACTTTAAAATTTAAAGACGGACGGGACAAAAAGAAAGAAAGAATTCAAACACATCATAATATTACTGTAGTTAGTGTTGCTAGATGTTGATAAATACCACATTAATAAAATGGGTAAAGGGAAAAATAAATACTAACTCAATAACAGCGTAGGAGCTTTAAAATAAAGACCAGTAAAATCTAACATAACTGAAGAATGATCTTGACTCTCTGTAAACATGGCTATGTTAATATGCAGGGTGTTTCAAATTGATGGACCCGATTTGAAGTTCAACTGTCGTTGAAATTGGGTCAATTAATTTGAAACGCCGTGATTATAATGGGTGGAAGCTGTACGTGTGTGTACTCACCTAGTTGTTGTTGCAGGGGTCGAGATATAGCTCCTGGCCCCGCCTCTACACTGGCCGCTACTGGGTCACTCTCCCTGTGCCATGAGCTTTATCATACCTATTCTTAAAGCTATGTATGGAACCTGCCTCCACTACATCACTTCCCAGACTATTCCACTTCCCGACCACTCTGTGACTGAAGAAATACTTCCTAACATCCCTGTGATTCATCTGAGTCTTCAACTTCCAACTGTGTCCCCTTGTTGCTGTGTCCCATCTCTGGAACATTCTGTCCCTGTCCACCTTGTCAATTCCTCTCAGTATTTTATATGTCGTTATCATGTCCCCCCTATCTCTCCTGTCCTCCAGTGTCGTCAGGTCGATTTCCCTTAACCTCTAGTCTTGTTGCAAACCTTTGCACTTTCTCTAGTTTCTTTACGTGCTTGGCTAGGTGTGGATTCCAAACAGGATGCTGCATACTCCAGTATGGGCCTAACGTACACAGTGTACAGGGTCCTGAACGATTCCTTATTAAGATGTCGGAATGCTGTTCTTAGGTTTGCTAGGCGCCCGTATGCTGCAGCAGTTATTTGGTTGATGTGCGCCTCAGGAGATGTTCCTGGTGTTATACTCACCCCAAGATCTTTTTCCTTGAGTGAGGTTTGTAGTCTCTGGCCCCCTAGACTGTACTCCGTCTGCGGTCTTCTTTGTCCTTCCCCAATCTTCATGACTTTGCACTTGGTGGGGTTGAACTCCAGAAGCCAATCGCTGGACCAGGCTTGCAGCCTGTCCAGATCCCTCTGTAGTTCTGCCTGGTTCTCGTCTGATTGAATTCTTCTCATTAACTTCACATCATCTGCAAACAGGGACACTTCGGAGTCTATTCCTTCCGTCATGTCGTTCACAAATACCAGAAACAGCACCGGTCCTAGGACTGATCCCTGTGGCACCCCGCTCGTTACAGGTGCCCACTTTGTGTGTGTGTGTGATACTCGACTAGTACAGCCTTTAGGGGAGGTGCCCTTAGGGGAAGGGCTCTTGATTCAGGGGACTGGAGCTACTCTTCCCCGTGGATTAAACTGCCTTTCAGTTTTACCGCTTCCACATAAATAAAACGATAATGATATGCTTTGGTGACTACGAGTGGATGGGTTACTGCACGCCTGTGTTCTGTTAGGTGTTCCTCTGTAGTGTTCTACCTCCTCACCTGTGTTCCTGTTACGTGTTCCTCTGTAGTTCTCTGCCTTCTTGAAGTAGCGTATGACAGTGTTGTAGTCCCAGCCAGGGTTGCCCAGCGCCTGCCAGTTGTCGTAGTCACGACGGTTGCCTCTCACATACATCATCCAGTTGATGCTGGATGACCCGCCCACCACATGACCCAGGGGGTACGGACACGCCTGCCTCACAACATGAATAAGTGCCATTGGTGGTTGTAATTATAGCCTTAATTTTTAAAGGGGTGGAGGGGTAAGCAATTGGAAGGCCTCGGTCAGACGACCGGGTCACCATTATTGACTAAGACCCGCGTCAGGAAACACTTTTCCTGTTTCCTGACGAACCTTACCTAACTTAACCTCACACCATTAGGGTATAACAAAATAAGACTACACTCCGTGTAACTTAGTTGCACAAAGTCCCGTCTTCAGTGGCGCTGTTTTGCGTCTGTTATTACGAAATCGTAATAACAGGCCAGTGTGTTGACCACTCGACCAGTTGACTAACAAGATTCACCCAACTGGGTATATTTTTATACACATCCCTCTGGTGTATAGAAATATACCCAGTTGGATGAATCTTATTAGAACCAGTTGCTTGAGTGGTTAACGCAGTGGACAGTGAGTTCCAGGATTCAATTGCCATGGGTTCAAATCCCACTCGTTCCGTGATCTGTCAGGAAGGCACACAAAGTTTACAGTGTCGTAGACGAGTTGTATCACCTGACATCACTGATGCCATCACTGATGGCATACCAGACCCGGCCAGACCCTGGCCGGGTCTGGCGGTCTTGTTCAAATGGTGAAGTAGAACAGTGGTCCTCAACCTTCATAGGATGGGCCATATTTGATCAAATGTGTGATGAGGTCCGCACGGTTTTGTTGACACTGTGCAGTGTGGAACCTACATAAAAGTGAATTCAAAATTTCATGTCAGGGCCTCATTCTTTTCCTAGAAGGGCCACCTGCGGCCCGCGGGCCGCAAGTTGGGGACCCCTGCGGCAGACACGGTCTATCAGTCCACGGCACTAAGATAGATTTTATGCATTACAACCAACAGCGTTGAGAAAATATATTCTGGAAGTTATGCAAAAATATTTTTGCAGTCTATTTTCCAGTTTATATAACAAATACAGATAGATCAAAGGGAGGACTTTACAGGATATTTTTTTTAATACACTGAACAGAAGAGTGGGAGGTTAGTTCCAGTTTGTAATATGAATGTTCATTGTAGTTCATTTGTAAATCAGCGTCGTGAACAATACTGATAAGTAAGACACATGTTCAATAGTAAAGATAGACAGGTGTTCCACATGTGTCTTACTTATCAACTTGTCGGGATTAAAATTAGATTATAAGATTAAGATTTTCAACACATTTTCGTCAAACTACTTACATTGTTGTTGTAGTTGATTAGGCCGTGTTTCTGGGGTACTGTAAAGTAGTTCCAGTCTGCCTTACTCTGCTCGAGGAAGCCATTCAACCCGGGGACCAGAGATTCAGGGGGCGGCGGCCCCCCTGACTCCAACACTAGCACCCGCCAATGACTCACCTCCGCCAGCCTGGCCGCCACGGTACTCCCGGCTGACCCTGAACCCACTGGAAAACAAGGTCAAGCTGTGACCCCCTACTGAAGAAGGTCAAGATGTAACCCCCTACTGAAGAACAAGGTCAAGATGTAACCCCCTACTGAAGAACAAGATCAAGATGTAACCCCCTACTGAAGAACAAGGTCAAGATGTAACCCCCTACTGAAGAACAAGCTTTAGCTGTAATCCCACTGAAGAACTAGGTCACACTAAGAGTTTAATGGGAGGGTCAAGATGGGGAACTCTTATACGTTATCTAAGTGGACACAGATACAACAAATGTGACATTTTATAGTTGCATCTGTGTCCTTTTACCTAACATTGAGGTCTGTGGTTTGATCCCCGGAACAGATGGGAACACCTGATGTCCCTCTTCACCTAGCAGTAAGTAGGTACCTGGATGTTAGTGGACTGGTGTGGGTCGCATCCTGGGGACAAGATTAACCAAAGTCGCTAGAAAAGCTCTGCATAACAAGGGACTTCCTATATACATGTAGTATATTACTGACGTCAGCTATGGTCTGTATATTATTATTGTTGATGCTTTTACATACTGACCAACAATGAAGTCGTACTGAGGCAGAAGGAGAGCAGAGTCGTCATAGTTATCCTGGTCGATGTTTTTCCCTAGCAGAAAGACTGCCAACAGCCTCGCTAGGGACTGAGCGATGACAAGGTTTGGACGTTGGATCATCCTGCCTCTCTCTACACACCTCTCGTATGATGATCCAACCAGCTCAAGATTCTGTAAGGGATAAACATAATCAGTTCACCTTCTGTTGGTGTTGTATGTGTAGGTGTCCCGTGGCTTGGTTGGCAACGCTCTCGCCTCACACATTGAGTGTCTGTGGTTCGATCCCCGACGCGGGGGGAAATGCTGGGCGTGTTTACTAACACCTACTGTTACTGTTCACCTAGCAGTAAGTAGGTACCTAGGTGTTAGTCTACTTTTCTCACATGAGGTGAAGTGACCTCATCGATGATCAGTATTCATCATGAATACTATATTCATCATCACTGTGATCGTATCTGCTTGCTTGCACCTCCTCCTCTTTTCTGCAACATTGCAAGCTCCTGATGATGTGTTGTGTTGCATACACTGGGGTGTGTGGGCGAGGAGCTGCACCATAGCCAACATATTACCTCTTTATTGTGTGAAATTGTGATCACACAGCAGACAAAAGGCAGACACAGACAACAGGCAGACACAGACCACAGGCAGACACAGACCACAGGCAGACACAGACAACAGGCAGACACAGACCACAGGCAGACACAGACAACAGGCAGACACAGACAACAGGCAGACACAGACCACAGGCAGACACAGACAACAGGCAGACACAGACAACAGGCAGACACAGACAACAGGCAGACACAGACAACAGACAGACACAGACAACAGGCAGACACAGACCACAGGCAGACACAGACCACAGGCAGGCACAGACAACAGGCAGACACAGACCACAGGCAGACACAGACAACAGGCAGACACAGACAACAGGCAGACACAGACCACAGGCAGACACAGACCACAGGCAGACACAGACAACAGGCAGACACAGACCACAGGCAGACACAGACCACAGGCAGACACAGACAACAGGCAGACACAGACCACAGGCAGACACAGACCACAGGCAGACACAGACAACAGACAGACACAGACCACAGGCAGACACAGACCACAGGCAGACACAGACCACAGGCAGACACAGACAACAGGCAGACACAGACAACAGGCAGACACAGACCACAAGCAGACACAGACAACAGGCAGACACAGACAACAGGCAGACACAGACAACAGGCAGACACAGACCACAAGCAGACACAGACAACAGGCAGACACAGACCACAGGCAGACACAGACCACAGGCAGACACAGACAACAGGCAGACACAGACAACAGGCAGACACAGACCACAAGCAGACACAGACAACAGGCAGACACAGACCACAGGCAGACACAGACAACAGGCAGACACAGACAACAGGCAGGCACAGACAACAGGCAGGCACAGACCATAGGCAGTAGTCACACACAAAACACAGGCGAGGTGTCTGTCAACAAGTGCCTCTGACAAACGGTAACTAGCACAACAGACAGCAGAAACAGAGCAAAAAAAAAAAAAGTCACACAACAGACGGCAAATAATTTATGCAAGAGTCCTAGAGACAGTCCCTTTTCGTTTTAGGCAGGATTTTGATGCCTTACAAAAAACTGAACTTGGTGGATGTGAACCCGACCATATACCTGGCACTTACTGGATGTGAACCCGACCATATATCTGGCACTGATCCCCACACTCTCTACACTTACGATAATAGTCTTACCTAATTTATCAGCAGTCCCAAAAAAAGCAGACTACCTCACTGTCTGCTTAGTTTGGCTTGTCAACATTATTATCATTATTATTATTATTATCATTATTTGTGATACTAATATTATTACAATTATTTAAAACGCAGAGGTATTGTAAATGAAGAGATAAAGCCGTGAGGGGTCACTCTGGGCCAGGATTACTGAAGGTTCGATCCTCTGACTCTCAATCTAGGAGGGTAATATTCCCACATGGCGTGGTTGCTAATCCCCGGGGTGCAGGCACCTTTCCTTGGGGGGAGGGGAGTGTTAGTGCCAAATGTTATTACTGGGTGTGCCAGTAACGCCGCGGCTGTTGCCTCTATTACAAAGTTATTGATATTAGATTTCTTGGCCTCAAGCAGTCATTTCCACCCCTACTAACACACACCTCAGGAAGCCCTTGGTACTGTGTCCCGACCTTTGTAATACCACCAACTATTCTTATATATATATGAAAAAAATCACTTTCGTGTTGCAATCAACACATCAAGAGGAGTTTGCAATGTTGCGGAAGAGAGGAGGAAGTCCAAGCAAACACGTTCAGGAGTGTTTTTGTACCACCACCACCTGTTCAACCTGCACCACCACCTGTTCAACCTGCACCACCACCTGTTCAACCTGCACCACCACCTGTTCAACCTGCCCCACCACCACGACTACCACCATCCCTCACCCACTAGCCACCAGCACCAAGAACAACCACTACACCAGCTCAACTTTCTTATTTCTCGCAGTAAATTATTAGAATAATAATATTTGTGCTGATCATTAATGACTTCTGACGTCATGACGCCAGGCAGGGGAAGTGTCAGCACTTGACAGGTGCCTAGCAGCACTTGACAGGTGCCTAGCAACACTTGACAGGTGCCTAGCAACACTTGACAGGTGCGTAGCAACACTTGACAGGTGCGTAGCAACACTTGACAGGTGCCTAGCAACACTTGACAGGTGCCTAGCAACACTTGACAGGTGCGTAGCAACACTTGACAGGTGCCTAGCAACACTTGACAGGTGCCTAGCAACACTTGACAGGTGCGTAGCAACACTTGACAGGTGCCTAGCAACACTTGACAGGTGCCTAGCAACACTTGACAGGTGCGTAGCAACACTTGACAGGTGCCTAGCAACACTTGACAGGTGCCTAGCAACACTTGACAGGTGCCTAGCAACACTTGACAGGTGCGTAGCAACACTTGACAGGTGCCTAGCAACACTTGACAGGTGCGTAGCAACACTTGACAGGTGCCTAGCAACACTTGACAGGTGCCTAGCAACACTTGACAGGTGCGTAGCAACACTTGACAGGTGCCTAGCAACACTACACAGGTGACAAGCAACACTTGACAGGTTTGATTCGAGGAAAGGGAGGGAAAGCTCCAATTCCCTGAATCAAGAACCCTTCAACGGCATCAGCACAGGTGTCTGACACACGTACATCACCGTGGTGTCTGACCAGTACCCCCAGTGGTGTCTGACACCATGTACCACAGTGGTGTGTGACACCAGTGTCCAGGTGTCTGACACCAAGTACACCACCAGTGGTGTCTGACACCCCAGTACACCACCAGTGGTGTGTGACACCCCATGTACACCACCAGTGGTGTCTGACACCCAGATACACCACCAGTGGTGTCTGACACCCAGGTACACCACCAGTGGTGTCTGACACCCCAGGTACACCACCAGTGGTGTCTGACACCACAGGTACACCACCGGTGGTATCTGACACCTAAAGTACACCACCAGTGGTGTCTGACACCCCATGTACACCACCAGTGGTGTGTGACACCCCATGTACACCACCAGTGGTGTCTGACACTCCAGATACACCACCAGTGGTGTCTGACACCCCAGGTACACCACCAGTGGTGTCTGACACCCCAGGTACACCACCAGTGGTGTCTGATACCACAGGTACACCACCGGTGGTATCTGACACCTAAGGTACACCACCAGTGGTGTCTGACACCCCAGGTACGCCACCAGTGGTGTCTGACACCCCAGGTACGCCACCAGTGGTGTCTGACAACACCGGACCACTCACCTGTGACTGCACTAGTGGACTAGGCTAGCAGGAATGGCTTCTTGACCAGGCTGGATGCCTTAAGTAAGTACGGTACCTGACCTTCTTCTTTAGAGGCGGTGGGGGAGAGGGGAGTGCAGGAGAAAGATACAAGGAAGAAAGAAGGGAAGGCGAGCAGGAGTAAGAGTAGTAGCAGTAGTAGTAATAGTAGGCCAGGAGCTATGAATCGACCCCTGCAACCACAACCAAGTGAGTACACACTCGTACACCACACCCACCAACACTACACCTCAGCACCATCACACCCTCAACAACAGAACTGACACACAGACTGGACACAACAGAACTGACACACAGGCTGGACACAACAGAACTGACACACAGGCTGGACACAACAGAACTGACTCACAGGCTGGACACAACAGAACTGACACACAGGCTGGACACAACAGAACTGACACACAGACTGGACACAACAGAACTGACACACAGGCTGGACACAACAGAACTGACACAGACTGGACACAACAGAACTGACACACAGGCTGGGCACAACAGAACTGACACACAGACTGGACACAACAGAACTGACACACAGACTGGACACAACAGAACTGACACACAGGCTGAACACAAAACAGTACATAACAGCATCAACAGAAACTAAACCATCCGACACCAGATAAAACAACCATCACATTATTATTATTAAATTAATACTGTCAATTTTAGAATATATGAATAACCAAAATGTAATGAATACTTGTGAATGCTCAGAAATATATATATATATATATATATATATATATATATATATATATATATATATATATATATATATATATATTTTAATATATATATTATATATATATATATATATATATATATATATATATATATATATATATATATATATATATATATATATATTATATATAGTATTAGGTAGTAGGTTGGTAGACAGCAACCGCCCAGGGAGGTACTACCGTCCTGTGGTAGTAGGTTGGTAGACAACAACCACCCAGGGAGGTACTACCGTCCTGTGGTAGTAGGTTTATGACACAACCGCCCAGGAGTACTACCGTCCTGTGGTAGTAGGTTGGTAGACAGCAACGCCCAGGAGGTACTACGTCCTGTGGTAGTAGGTTGGCAGACAGCAACCGCCCAGGGAGGTACTACCGTCCTGTGGTAGTAGGTTGGTAGACAACAACCACCCAGGGAGGTACTACCGTCCTGTGGTAGTAGGTTGGTAGACAGCAACCACCCAGGAGGTACTACCGTCCTGTGGTAGTAGGTTGGTAGACAGCAACCACCCAGGAGGTACTACGTCCTGTGGTAGTAGGTTGGTAGACAACAACCACCCAGGAGGTACTACCGTCCTGTGGTAGTAGGTTGGTAGACAGCAACCGCCCAGGGAGGTACTACCGTCCTGTGGTAGTAGGTTGGTAGACAACAACCACCCAGGGAGGTACTACCGTCCTGTGGTAGTAGGTTGGTAGACAGCAACCGCCCAGGGAGGTACTACAGTCCTGTGGTAGTAGGTTGGTAGACAGCAACCGCCCAGGGAGGTACTACCGTCCTGTGGTAGTAGGTTGGCAGACAGCAACCGCCCAGGGAGGTACTACCGTCCTGTGGTAGTAGGATTGCTGGTGTCTTCTTTCTGTCTCATAAACATGCAAAATTTCAGGTACGTCTTGCTACTTCTACTTACACTTAGGTCACACTACACATACATGTACACGTTTATGTATACACACTCATCTGAATTTTCTTTGATTTTATCTTAATAGTTCTTGTTCTTATTACTTTTCCTTTCATATCCATGGGGAAGTGGAAAAAGAATCTTTAATCCGTAAGCCATGCGTGTTGTAAAAGCCGAGAGACTACTTGTGGTTGGGGATCACAGTGATAAAGTGGGTAAAAATGTTGAGGGGGTAGTAGGTAAATTTGGGGTGCCAGGGGTAAATGTAAATGGGGAACCATTAATTGAGCTATGTGTAGAAAGAGGTTTGGTAATAAGTAATACATATTTTATGAAAAAGAGGATAAATAAATATACAAGGTATGATATAGCACGTAAGGAAAGTAGTTTGTTGGATTATGTATTGGTGGATAAAAGGTTGATGAGTAGGCTTCAGGATGTACATGTTTATAGAGGGGCAACGGATATATCAGATCATTATTTGGTTGTAGCTACAGTTAGAGTAAAAGGTAGATGGGACAAAAAGAAAATGGCAACAGCAAGTAAGAGAGAGGTAAAAGTGTATAAACTAAGGGAGGAGGAAGTTAGGGTGAGATATAAGCAACTATTGGCAGAAAGGTGGGCTAGTGCAAGTAGGAGTAGTGGGGGGGTTGAAGAGAGTTGGGATAGTTTTAAAAATGCAGTATTAGAATGTGGGGCAGAAGTTTGTGGCTATAGGAGGGTGGGTGCAGGAGGAAAGAAGAGTGAGTGGTTAAATGAAGAAGTAAAGGGTGTGATAAAAGAGAAAAAGGTAGCTTATGAGAGGTTTTTACAAAGCAAAAGTGATATAAGAAGAGCAGAGTATATGGATAGTAAAAGAAAGGTGAAGAGAGTGGTGAGAGAGTGCAAAGGAAGAGCAAATGATAGAGTGGGAGAGGCACTGTCAAGAAATTTTGCTGAGAATAAGAACAAAAATTGGAGTGAAATAAACTAGTTAAGAAAGCCTAGGGAACGAATGGATTTGTCAGTTAAAAACAGAGATGGGGAGTTAGTAGATGGGGAGCTGGAGGTATTGGGTAGATGGTGGGAATATTTTGAGGAACTTTTAAATGTCGATGAAGAAAGTGAGGCGGTAATTTCTTACACTGGCCAGGGAGGTACAACATCTTTTAGGAGTGAGGAAGAGCAGGATGTGAGTGTGGGGGAGGTGCGTGAGGCATTACGTAGAATGAAAGGGGGTAAAGCAGCTGGAACTGACGGGATCATGACAGAAATGTTAAAATCAGGGAGAGATATAGTGTTGGAGTGGTTGGTATTTTTGTTTAATAAATGTATGAAAGAGGAGAAGGTACCTAGGGATTTGCAAAGAGTGTGTATAATTCCTTTATATAAAGGGAAGGGGGGCAAAAGAGATTGTAAAAATTATAGGGAAATAAGTTTACTGAGTATACCAGGTAAAGTGTACGGTAGGGTTATTATTGAAAGAATTAGAGGTAAGACAGAGAGTAGGATAGCAGATGAGCAAGGAGGCTTTAGAGTGGGTAGGGGATGTGTAGATCAAGTGTTTACATTGAAGCATATATGTGAACAGTATTTACATAAAGGTAGGGAAGTTTTCATTGCATTTATGGATTTAGAAAAGGCATATGATAGAGTGGATAGGTTAGCAGTGTGGCAGATGTTGCAAGTGTATGGAATAGGTAATAAGTTACTAAATGCTATAAAGAGGATAGTGAGGCTCAGGTTAGGGTGTGTAGGAGAGAAGGAGATTACTTCTCAGTAAAAGTAGGTCTTAGACAGGGATGTGTAATGTCACCATGACTGTTCAACATTTTTATAAATGAGGTTGTAAAAGAAGTAAATGCTAAGGTGTTGGGGAGAGGAGTGGGATTAAATTATGGGGAATCAAATACAAAATGGAAATTGACACAGTTACTTTTTGCTGATGATACTGTGCTTTTGGAGGATTCTAAAGAAAAGTTGCAAAGGTTAGTGGACGAGTTTGGGAGGGTGTGTTAAGGTAGAAAGTTGAAAGTGAATATATATAAGAGTAAGGTGATGAGGGTATCAAACGATTTAGATAAAGAAAAATTGGATATC
Organism: Cherax destructor; assembly: GCA_009830355.1. NCBI lineage: Eukaryota > Metazoa > Arthropoda > Malacostraca > Decapoda > Parastacidae > Cherax > Cherax destructor. Next base: position 111,158 of record WNWK01002061.1, read on the forward strand.
ACATTGGAGAGAGGGATTATGGAAGAAGTGAATGTTTTCAGATATTTGGAAGTTGACGTGTCAGCAGATGGGTTTATGAAAAATGAGGAAAACCATAGAATTGATGAAGGAAAAAAGGTGAGTGGTGCATTGAGGTATCTGTGGAGACAAAAAAACGTTATCCATGGAGGCAAAGTGCGGAATGTAATAGAGTATAGTGGTACCAACACTCTTATATGGGTGTGAAGCTTGGGTTGTAAATGCTGCAGCGAGGAGGCGGCTGGAGGCAGTGGAGATGTCCTGCCTAAGGGCAATGTGTGGTGTAAATATTATGTAAAGAATTCGTAGTGTGGAAATTAGGAGGTGTGGAGTTACTAAAAGTATTAGTCAGAGGGCTGAAGAGGGGTTGTTGAGGTGGTTTGGTCATTTAGAGAGAATTGATCGAAGTAGAATGACTTGGAGAGCGTATAAAACTGTTGGGGAAGGAAGGCGGGGTAGGGGTCGTCCTCGAAAAGGCTGGAGGGAGGGGTTAAAGGAGGTTTCGTGGGCGAGGGGCTTGGACTTCCAGCAAGCATGTGTGAGCGTGTTAGATAGTGAATGGAGACGAATGGTTTTTGGGACCTGACGAGCTGTTGGAGTGTGAGCAGAGTAATATTTAGTGAAGGGATTCAGGGAAACTAGTTAGCCGGACTTGAGTCCTGGAAATGGGAATTACAATGCCTGCACTTTAAAGGAGGAGTTTAGGATATTAGCAGTTTGGAGGGACGTCTAAACTGTCGTATCTGAGCGCTTCTGCAAAGACAGTGATTATGTATGAGTGAGGTGAAAGTGTTGAATGATGATGAATGTTTTTTCTTTATTTTTGGGTTTTTCTTTCTTTTTGGGTCATCCTGCCTCGGTGGGAGACGGCCGACGTGTCTATATATATATGTCGTGCCTAATAGGTAAAACTGGTCAATTAGCAATAACTCATTTAAAATTAAGTCCTTTCTAAAATTTTCTCTTATACGTTTAAAGATGTATTTTTTTCATTTATGTTAATGTAAAAGTTTATAATTTTGTACTAAGAGAAACTTAGAAAACTTACCTAACCTTATTATAACAAGCGCAATTTAATTTAGCTTAACCCAACTAAATATATTTTAGATACGTTTACAATAATTTAATAATATACAAACACAATGAAATATATTTTTGTCGTTAGGTTCAGAATGATTTTTGCGAAATTATTGCATACACAAATATTCGCTTGTCTTATATGGCAAGAAGAGCGTTGCTATTTAAGCCAAAATCGCAAGTTTTACCTAATCGGCACGACATATAAGAACATAAGAAAGAAGAAACACTGCAGCAGGCCTACTGGCCCATGCGAGGCAAGTCCAAGGCTCCCACAGGCTTAAGCCAATGCCCCGACTCAGCCAGGTCAGGTTACATTCACTTAAGGAAGGAGCACAACATCTGACCTAGTAGCACAAGCTAGTCAGGACCAACTCACACCCACCCGCACCCACTCATATATTTATCTAGCCTATTTTTAAAACTACACAACGTTTTAGCCTCTATAACTGTACTTGGGAGTTTGTTCCACTCATCGACAACTCTGTTACCAAACCAATGCTTTCCTATATCCTTCCTGAATCTGAATTTATCCAACTTAAAGCCATTGCTGCGAGTCCTGTCAATACTAGATATTTTTAGCACGCTATTTACATCCCCTTTATTTATTCCTGTTTTCCATTTATACACCTCAATCATATCTCCCCTAATTCTACGCCTTTCTAGAGAGTGCAGATTCAGGGCCTTCAGTCTATCCTCATAGGGAAGATTTCTGATACATGGGATCAACTTAGTCATCCTCCTTTGTACGTTTTCCAGAGCATTTATATCCATTCTGTAATACGGTGACCAAAACTGTGCAGCATAATCTAGATGAGGCCTAACCAAGGATATATAGAATTGAAGAACAACCCGAGGACTCCTATTATTTATGCTTCTTGATATGAAGCCAAGAATTCTGTTCGCTTTATTGCGAACACTTATGCACTGCTGTCTTGGTTTTAGATTACTGCTAACCAGAACTCCTAAATCCTTTTCGCAATCAGTAGAATTAAGATCTACATTATTTAGTTTATATGTGGCATGGTTATAATCCTGTCCAATATTTAGAACTTTGCATTTATCTATATTAAACTGCATCTGCCACTTCTCCGACCACTGCATCAGTCTATTCAAATCTTCCTGGAGTGCTCTAATGTCCTCATTTGAATGAATTGGACGGCCTATTTTGGTGTCATCGGCAAACTTGCTTATGTCGATATTTATTCCCTCATCTATGTCGTTTATGTAGATTGTGAACAACAAGGGACCCAATACTGAAAGTATGTGTATACCTAGTTGAGGTTCCTGGTGTCTAGCAGCTATTCCTCAAGAACTATAACAACAGCTGGCCTCATGGAACTTGCATACCTATCCTTTAACCAGCGTATATAATCTGCTTTCAATGCTTCCTTGTTCCAGCTTTTAACAACCACTCTCAGACTAAAAAAAAATACTTTCTGGTATTCCTCATAGTGGACGGCTCCATAATGGGTGCTGTGATGGACCTCCCATTCACAGGTTTTTTTTATATGAAGAACTCTTTACCAGCGTCAAGGCAACCCTCACCTTAAAGGGTTAATGTTTGCAGCCACTGGTCCTACCCGGTCTGTACTGCCTGTATCAACGTCCTCCGCACGCTTGCTTAGGTCAAGAGTACAGTCGTAACCTGTCTGGCAGTCATAACCTGGTCTCACAGTCGTAACCTGTCTGGCAGTCATTACCTGGTCTCACAGTCGTAACCTGTCTGGAAAAGTGTATGCTGTATCAAGGTCGTCTTACGAAACATTACAGCGAAACGATGTCATGACAGAAACTTGTTCTCAATCTGTGTCATCTCACTAGTGACTGATGCTGTCTTGCAACCCTACGACTTACGTTTTTATTCATGACAGAAACGCTCTGCATGATACTGGACTTGCACAAAAAAAATACATCATGCTTTTTACGTTAATTTAATTTTCCCGTGTTATATTTCCGTTAAATAAATCATATACTTGGCGTATGTAAAGAGACAACATTCCAAGAACGTAGCCCTCTGGCACCACTGTGTCGTCTACTCACCTATTTGTGGTTGCAGGGGTCGATTCACAGCTCCGCGCCCCGCCTCGTAGCTGGTCGCTACTAGGTCCACTCTCGGTGTGTGCTAGAAGACAGTACAGGTAAGACATTCATATGGATAACACTATCCACACTGTGGTGGACAGGAAGCAGAGAGAAGTTAAAACATTGACTAAACATTGTGACCGTGTATGTAGGTCACTCAGAGCTCATAGTTGTATAAACAAATATATAAACACAGTAAAATTAATAAATTGACAAACGATAAAGGCAATGAACGCGCACTCATAGTAAATACTGTCACATCACGGTAAAATAAGCAGCATCACTTGAGAGAGGAGAGGGAGAGCGCTGAGCATCACTAATCTCCCATTAGGACACTGTCCAGTCTTGTCCCGAACATTTTCTCTCTGCCCCAGACACCGTGCGTAACCTCGCACCCAGACACCGCCACTTCCTGCCATGCGTAACCTCGCACCCAGACACCGCCACTTCCTGCCATGCGTAACCTCGCACCCAGACACCACCACTTCCTGCCATGCGTAACCTCGCACCCAGACACCGCCACTTCCTTCCATGCGTAACCTCGCACTGAAGACGCAAAACACCAGACAGGAACATAATAACGCTAAGGATCGCCTGATAAAGGAGTATTAAAAGAGGGTTGGTGCGCCTGGGTGTGGTGGAGAGTTGGGTAATATAATCATGGAGGTCCAGCTAGGTGGCCCAGGCTGGAAGAATGCACGGTATGTCGACCATCTTACCCAGCAGAGTTTGCAGGGGATGTGCTCAAGCTCCTGGGCCGCTTCTGTTTATGTGGTTTAGCACGTAAATTAGATATTTTCCTCACACAGTATTTATTATCATTATTGTTGTTGTGCTAAACTGGTAGAAGTCATACAGCTCTTGTGTCCACCTCCGTCAAGAGTGTGACTACCTCCGTCAAGAGTGTGACTACCTCCGTCAAGAGTGTGTCTACCTCCGTCAAGAGTGTGACTACCTCCGTCAAGAGTGTGACTACCTCCGTCAAGAGTGTGACTACCTCCGTCAAGAGTGTGTCTACCTCCGTCAAGAGTGTGTCTACCTCCGTCAAGAGTGTGACTACCTCCGTCAAGAGTGTGACTACCTCCGTCAAGAGTGTGACTACCTCCGTCAAGAGTGTGACTACCTCCGTCAAGAGTGTGACTACCTCCGTCAAGAGTGTGACTACCTCCGTCAAGAGTGTGTCTACCTCCGTCAAGAGTGTGACTACCTCCGTCAAGAGTGTGACTACCTCCGTCAAGAGTGTGACTACCTCCGTCAAGAGTGTGTCTACCTCCGTCAAGAGTGTGACTACCTCCGTCAAGAGTGTGACTACCTCCGTCAAGAGTGTGACTACCTCCGTCAAGAGTGTGACTACCTCAGTCAAGAGTGTGACTACCTCCGTCAAGAGTGTGACTACCTCCGTCAAGAGTGTGACTACCTCCGTCAAGAGTGTGTCTACCTCCGTCAAGAGTGTGACTACCTCCGTCAAGAGTGTGACTACCTCCGTCAAGAGTGTGACTACCTCCGTCAAGAGTGTGTCTACCTCCGTCAAGAGTGTGTCTACCTCCGTCAAGAGTGTGACTACCTCCGTCAAGAGTGTGACTACCTCCGTCAAGAGTGTGACTACCTCCGTCAAGAGTGTGACTACCTCCGTCAAGAGTGTGACTACCTCCGTCAAGAGTGTGACTACCTCCGTCAAGAGTGTGTCTACCTCCGTCAAGAGTGTGACTACCTCCGTCAAGAGTGTGACTACCTCCGTCAAGAGTGTGACTACCTCCGTCAAGAGTGTGTCTACCTCCGTCAAGAGTGTGACTACCTCCGTCAAGAGTGTGACTACCTCCGTCAAGAGTGTGACTACCTCCGTCAAGAGTGTGACTACCTCAGTCAAGAGTGTGACTACCTCCGTCAAGAGTGTGACTACCTCCGTCAAGAGTGTGACTACCTCCGTCAAGAGTGTGTCTACCTCCGTCAAGAGTGTGACTACCTCCGTCAAGAGTGTGAGTACCTCCGTCAAGAGTGTGACTACCTCCGTCAAGAGTGTGACTACCTCCGTCAAGAGTGTGAATACCTCCGTCAAGAGTGTGTCTACCTCCGTCAAGAGTGTGACTACCTCCGTCAAGAGTGTGACTACCTCCATCAAGAGTGTGACTACCTCCGTCAAGAGTGTGAGTACCTCCGTCAAGAGTGTGTCTACCTCCGTCAAGAGTGTGACTACCTCCGTCAAGAGTGTGACTACCTCCGTCAAGAGTGTGTCTACCTCCGTCAAGAGTGTGTCTACCTCCGTCAAGAGTGTGACTACCTCCCTCAAGAGGGTGACTACCTCCCTCAGGAGGGTGACTACCTCCTTCAACCACTACCACTTTTTCTTCCTCTCTGGGTACCGTCCCTGTCACCCTCGCCTATTTATACTGACTCCCTCACTCTTTTGTGTCAGTGTGACTTTGGGAATGGTCCAAGTCGGACCGAAACGTCGTCGTAACCTTTTCTCTCTCCTACGTGCTGGTTGTGTATTGTATAAAGATGACACTACTCTGTGATTACTGTATCTATCTGCTGTGAGGAAGATTGAGGGTTCCAGGACCGTGCCTTGTGGTACTAACCTTCCCGTGTACTCAATGAATTTGTTATTTTGTTGTTGTGATCTGTTTATGGTAATATTGAAAATGCAGAGCATTTCTGGCAAATTAGGTCAGTTTTGTCCCAGGATGCGACCCACACCAGTCGACTAACACCCAGGTACCTATTTTACTGATGAGTGAACATTGGACACCAGGTGACTAAAGAAACACGTCCTAATGTTTTCACCCGTACCTGGGATCGACCCCCCGGACCTCAGTGTGTGAGCTGAGTAAATAATATACATATTTCTCTTCAAAGCGCCTCGGGGATTTTTTCCATAGGGATTTATTAATAGTTATAACAGGCATGATCTTCTTCCTCTAAACTCCCGTCGAGTTAGAGATGTGAGGCTCAAAATATCGATTCTGTGGAAAAGAACAAAAAGACACAATACCATGAATGGAACAACCCCCAAATAACCCATACATAGGAGACAGAAGGCCACGAAGACTTTGTAAATGGTCCAAGACGGACCGAAACGTCGTCGTAAGCTCCTCTCTCCTATGTGCGGGTTATTGTGTGTGTTGTACCAGTCACGGTATTGTCCCTTTTTGTTCTATTCCACAGAATCGATAGTTTGATGTATTGCCGTAGTGTGCCATTAAAAGATTCTTTGACGCGTAATGTTAGTGCTGTTGGTGCGTTCCCTTGCCATGGCTACGCTGTCTCCTGCGATCAAGAGGAAACTTTCTCTGCTTACTACTTTCACGGTGTTGATAGTATTGTTCAACATTAATTGATACTGGTTCTCTACAGTGACTGGCATCCTCCACACAGTGACTGACACTGCATACACTGTCGTATACATTGAGACTGCATACACGGTTGTGTATACTGACAGTGAACACACTGTGTGGTTCACAGATGGCTGACAGCCTCACAGTAAGCCATCTGGGCATTCTGTCTCTCGTGGCCTTGTAATTAAAGCGTCTCAACACCTGTAATTACTAACAATGTATCACCTGACATACCTGTCGCTACTGGCTTTAAGCTGCTGATAGTGCTTTATAAAGCTTCTCAGAGTGCTCTATAAAGCTGATAGTGCTTTATAAAGCTTCTCAGAGTGCTCTATAAAGCTGATAGTGCTTTATAAAGCTTCTCAGAGTGCTCTATAAAGCTGATAGTGCTTTATAAAGTTTCTCAGAATGCTCTATGAAGCTGATAGTGCTTTATAAAGCTGCTCAGAGTGCTCTATAAAGCTGTTAGAGCTTTATAAAGCTGCTAACTGCCTGGAATCAAGAGCTCATTCAACACCCTCGGCCCATCCTTGAAATACTTTTAATGGATTTATATGCCCCGGTGGCCTGGTGGCTGAAGCTCTCGGGCTAAAGGGCCCGGGTTCGATTCCCGGCGGGGTGGAAACATTTCGACGTGTTTCCTTACACCTGTTGTCATGTTCACCTAGCAGCAAATAGGTACCTGGGTGTTAGTCGACTGGTGTGGGTCGCATCCTGGGGGAAAAGATTAAGGACCTCAATGGAAATAAGACAGACATTTTATAAGAGAGATTTTCTTGATTTAATAACTCTCATTGACATTATTAATCTGTGTCAGGAAAAAAAATATAATTGTGCTGGTTATGAAAATTAAAAAAAAACTTGCTAGCACCTCACGGTGAAAATACCTATGCTCGCCTGTGGCTGCAGGAGTCAAGTCATAGCTCCAGGCCCCGCCTCTTCACTGGTGTGTGTGTGATCCAAAACACCATTTCTGACAAAATTCAAAGAAATAAAACAAACATCAACCGATGGGTCTTTCCTTACCGGAGCTGACACTCTCATTGATGACAAGAACGTGACGGACCTAACCTAGCTGCAACTCCATGTGCAGCGAACTATTAAATAAATTCCTCTGAAAAATCACAAGACACTAACTATACATATAATCACGACACATTGAAAGGAGAACGTAGATAGCATCCATCAAGACATGAATGGGAATACTAAAGGTAATCTTCCTGCTCAAAGGGGCAACTTATGTAACGATACAATCCAGCCGGTAAACGCGAAATTGCCAATTATATTTACGTCTGAGTGAGCGTAAAGTAACAGTCTTATAGAACAAAAAAAATGCTTTTTGTCCTCTACTGTGTTTGTTTGTTTGTTTCTTCCAGTTGGTATTTATATAGGTGTTCATATTTACACAAGTAAAGGTTGCATATACACCGGGACGTGTATATTTCTGTATATATATACACATTGAGTTTACTTTAATCTCTGTTTTAATTATTAAAGTATTCTCGACTAGTGAATAGATTTCTTAGTCTTTGTTATAAATGGGTTTAAAAAGCGACCAGTTGAAGATTGAGACACTTATTCAACACTTGGGAATCTTTACTGAAGAAACGTTTCGCCACACAGTGGCTTCATCAGTCCAATACAAAGCAGAAAGGTGTAAAGAGAGGAGTTTGAGGTAATCAGTCCCTCATCCTGAAGTCTGTGTTTGGTCCATCAATCTCGTAGAAAGTACAGCATAGGGTCGGAGAAGTGGCTTATATACTGTAGTCAGGTGAGTTACGAAATACGCTCTGTCCCGACATTTTTATTTGGAGAAATATTCCAGTGGGATATTTCTCTTTATTTCTATTATGAATATTAGCATTATTATATGTATGGTAATGGTAATATTTTATATTATATTGTGTTTGTTAGGCGTTCATAATATGTGATTTACATGTAGTGGGAAACCACTAGTTAGAGTGCCAGTTACTTGTTCAGGCACTGGCCTGTCTCCCTCAGTCACGTGACCTACAGCAAATTATATGTGACCTGCAGCAAATTATACGTCGGCGAAACATCCAGAGACCTCCAAACACGTATTTCAGAACACCAGTACGCAGGCAGATCTGACGACCCAAGGAATGCCTGTGTTCAACACCGAAATTCACACAACCATTTAATCAACTACAGAAACGCAAGACTCATCGCCAGAGAAGAAAACACTCAATACCGAAGAATCCTGGAATCATTACTTATCTGTATATCCAACAACTTCAACCAGAACAACGGCTTCTACAACATAGCTGAACCTATTGCCAAGAAACTTCTTCATCGATATCCCACATAGAACTTAAGAATGAAACACTGCAGGTCCTTTAAGTTACCCAAAGGTTTTAAACTATCACACTACTTTGAAGACTGTCACATGCAGCATTCTCCACCTGACTAAATCCTATAAATACTCATGTTTCTTGTATCCAGATAGATCTGTTTGTGGCTCGATAAAGCCCACTGGGTGGGCGAAACGTTGTCAATAAAGAATCACATTATACTGCTTATGTGTTTATTTTTCCATTTATTTCCACAGTAGGTTCACACACCCACTCCTGACAAGGAGTAGGTTCTTACACTCCCTCCTTAGTAGGTTGAAGTTAGCAACTCTTACTAGAGGAGACAGTTGAGCGCCTCTCTGCTTATAGAGGTCACCGTCGCTTACTTTGAGAAGCCATTGCACTAGAGTTATACTCTCTAAAGTCTACACACGCTGTGAGATCTGGTCAAATGTTCATCATAAAGAAGTTCTCATCTATTTAGAGATTTCTACTAATCAAGTCAACATTAATTGCCTCAAAAAATAGAGACGTTATAACTTTATTGTTTATGTTTATTCTAAAGGCACATTCAGTGAAGAATGAAAGCAGTGGTAATTTATAAGTTGTTTAAGATTTAAGTGTATACAAAATAACTAAGAAAAAGGTACACAAGAAATACCTTAAGTAAATAACGTGGTCTACGTTATATTAAAATTACATTTGTATCAGTCTTTTCGATCTCCTCATTGATATAAATCATATCCTCAGAATAGTTGTTATTACGATATTACTGGGGTATAAATTCTTCTTCCCCTAGACTAACATTGCCTACCACAAATAAAGAATATCGTAATAAGTGGAAGCGGGAGGAGGTGGGATCACAGTGGTACCATCCACTAGTGTAAGTAGGTCTTCGTTCAAAGGTTGGACAAGTGTTGAAGAATACCTTGTATCAAGATCCCATGATGTTGCAGTGTCTGACAGATGTGAAAAATGGTTTTGAAAAGCAACAAGTTGAAGACTGAGACACTTATGCAACAAGTGACTCAATCTTCAACTTACAGCCTTAATGGCCCTCGTATAGTCAGTAGGTTTTTGGTGCCCCGGTTTTTGGTGCCCCGTGGCCTGGTGGCTAAATTTTGCCCGAAATGCTAAGCATTTCGGGCAATGACATACTACATAGTAGTATATCACTGATGTCAGCTATGGTCTGTATACCTTGTACATGTACTTGTAGTAAATAAAGATATTATTATTACTGCTTCTACTCTGTCCTCTGTACTCGACTGAAGAAGCCTACTGTGTAGGCGAAACATTTCGGAATAAAGATACCTAACTACTGCACATGTGTCTTATCAACTTGTCGGTATTGTATACCTACATAATATTCACACTGAAGACGACCATTGATGCAGGAAAAAGTGTTATTGCTTTTGGTTGTGAGGAAAAGGAAATAAAATCGACAATATTAAGTCTCATAGAAGGTAAACAAGACGCAAATGTCATAACAAAATATATAGTGGAATGTAGTGTTGAAGAACATACAGTTGGATAATAAGAGTTAAGATGCAGCTAAGAATAACATTTACCCAGATGAAACCTTGAAGAATAAGAAGACATAATAACGAGACTGGGACAATATATAAATAACCCGCATATGGTAGAGTGAAATTCATCACTTGTTACTCTGATAAATGGGTTTGAAAATCGACAAGTTGAAGAATGAGAATGGGAATAAGATTCCCATATATTGCATTAGTGTCTCAGTCCTTCACTTGTTAATGGTCAGAGTCGGACCGAAACGTTGTCATAAGTTTCTGTCTCCTGTGTGCGGGTTACTGTATGTTACTGTTACTGTGTGCGGGTTACTGTATGTAAATAAGACTTGGTAGAGGGAGCCTGCATATACATAACTTAAAAGGCTATAAGGATATGTAAATTAAACAAGACCTTTCAAACCAGGATAGGAAGAACATTAAAAAAACTTCATGAACACTGCTAGAGGCTACGTAAATGAGGATAGATGTGAGGAAGGAATTTTTTTTACATAGCTGGGCCATACCGACTCTCAAATGATTTCTTAAAGCAATGAGAGATGAGTGAGATAAACAAATCTGTGATGATTTTGTAAATAAACGATAAGCGGAGGAGCTTAAAAAAATATTATTAGAATTGAGGGACCTAATAACTGAGAGGAAACTTGATATAGTCCAATTGAGAATAAACTAGGAAAAGGTGATTTAAATGAGGTCGTATTGGAGGAAAGCGACTCAGTGTGGAGCAGAGACAGTAGACAAGGAGAGGTAGAGGAGCAATGTTCATACAAGAAATAATACAAATTAAAGCAAGGATGACACTCATAACAGTTCATTTAGACAACCCACTCTTAATAATACTCGAGAGAGAGAGAGAGAGAGAGAGAGAGAGAGAGAGAGAGAGAGAGAGAGAGAGAGAAGTTTGATACAATGAGTGAGTGATTACATAATATACTTGTAAATAATGTTGTAGAATTTTTTTTATATAAATTTCCGACAATCCTTTAGTGGCCTCCATGACAGGGTGATAAACACCAACTTCTTCCACGTCCATACTCTTCACTTCACTAATTATTCTGATAAAGCCGGAGGAGACTTGCGGGGCTCGAACCTGCGATGTCTTAAGTCTTGTGACTTTAGAGGGATACGCTAACCACTGGACCAGCGAGGAACAATGTTGTAGAATTACCCACAATATGTTATGTTCTTATGTTCTTAAATGGACACAAGTGCAACTAATGTGACATTTTATAGTGGCAACGTTTCGCTCTCCAGGAGCTTTGTCAAGCCGTTACGGCTTGTGTCCCATTACCTAGTTTATTCTACTTGTGTCCCATTACCTAGTTTATTCTACTTGTGTCCCATTACCTAGTTTATTCTACTTGTGACCCATTACCTAGTTTATTCTACTTGTGTCCCATTACCTAGTTTATTCTACTTGTGTCCCATTACCTAGTTTATTCTACTTGTGACCCATAACCTAGTTTATTCTACTTGTGTCCCATTACCTAGTTTATTCTACTTGTGTCCCATTACCTAGTTTATTCTACTTGTGTCCCATTACCTAGTTTATTCTACTTGTGTCCCATTACCTAGTTTATTCTACTTGTGTCCCATTACCTAGTTTATTCTACTTGTGTCCCATTACCTAGTTTATTCTGCTTGTTCACGTAGGTAACTAGAAACAAACACACACTTGCTTCAAATACAATTTTCTCTTGGAGTCTCCGTGAACCAGGATCCAGTAAACAGTGTACGATCATTAATCGTGTGAGGAGGAATGGTTTAGCATGGCTGGGCCACTAAGGCCCACCTTATTCAAGACCACATAACCAAATGCGGTCAAATAACATTATTTACAGACAATATCCACCGTAGGAAAGACCTTCGAGCAGTTTATGATTTTTAATATTTCCAGAGGGCAAGATGGAGGATCAGGGGCAGATCTGTTATGAAACTAATGAAGGTTAAGCTTTAGGGGCCCCTAATGAAGCTTATGCTTTAGGGGCCCCTAATGAAGCTTAAGCTTTATGGGTCCCTAATGAAGCTTAAGCTTTAGGGGCCCCTAATGAAGCCCAAAAGAGATTTTAGTCCACATTGCTTAAAACTTTGGGTCTGCTGTATGAGAAAGGGTTGCGAAGGGACCCCCATAACTATTCAAGCTTCAAGGCCACAAACGTGTAGGTCCTCCACTGTAGAGGATGCTGGGAGGCTGCACGGACATCCAGATGAACTTTCTCGGAAAACTTTGAAAAGAAGAATTTAAGAACACAAGAAAGGAGGAACACTGCAGCAGGCCTACTGGTCCATACGAGGCACGTTCATCTCAAATCCAAACCTAACAAAAATATTTGCAAAACTCATTTTCAATGCTACTTAAGGAATTCCCTTTGACAGTCAACAACAGTTTAAGTGGTGCCAAAAATGAGCCACAATTAGGGACAGAGGATCGAGCCTTTAGTAGATAAAACCATGAGGGTTAAGCTCTTCACGAAATGCTATACACTGAGTTTACCTTTATTAAGGAAGAAAATATACACTGAAATTAGAAAGCAAGAAAATCAATATTTCTAAAGCTTTTTAGCGAATAACACACACACACACACACAAACACACCAGGAGCTGAGTCTCAACCCCTGCAACCACAATTAGGTGAATTAGGTGAGTACACACACACAGAGTTTCATTTATTTATTCCATTGCAAGATGTGTGTTGAATGTTTTTCAAACTGGTAGGATTCATGGTCCTTCCTTTCTGTCTCATGAGGCCAGATATCAGGCAGTATCTTCTTACATTCAGTAAATGCTCACCTTCTATTAATGGATTATGTTCCCGTAATATATTATGTTTCATTTCTAATGACCTGGACATCTAGACCTAGACACTAGATATTCTCTATAATTTCCCTTATTTACTGATAGATAAGTTTTTTTGGGAATTGACTTGTCATACACATCTATACGTAACATAACAGCTTCATCCTAGCCAGCCTATCTTAGGTCAATCTAAATTAAGTAAGAATTATTAAATATTAATGAGATGATGGTCAGGAAGACTAGCGTAGTTTAGACTTAATAGCCTCGTCTTACCTGCTTATACTCCAATGTGATAGAAATTTTTCCATCTCCACGAGACTGCTTTCACGAAGGAAGGATAATGGAAGATTAAATATATTTTTGTCTGAGGACGCCTGAATGAACAACATCTAATGAAGTCAAGGGTCTTCCATGAATAAAGATGATTATTCTTGATAAAAAATGTATAATAAGCATCATTGAGTCTCAAACTTCTCTCAGGTCCTGGAATCACGCATCAAAATCCTTCTGTGTCACCCTGTAAGTGCGGTGCTCATCGCTGATTGGTCGAGCACCTTGTAGTAGCTCCGCCTTCCTCGTGACGTCACAGAATGGGCGGGGCAAGTGTGCGCTAACTTCAAGATACGCTCACTAAGATCGACATATATTTTCCAAATAACTGACCCAAACTTACTTGAAATGTTGAATTATTAGTTAAAACGAAACTTGGAGCAACGGAGAGCAAATGAGAGTGATGTAATCCAAGGATAACTGGTTTATGGGGCGTGGCGGGGAGTAACTAGGGAAATTCCCTCCGCCAATCACAAACGAGAAGACAAATAACTCACTGGCAGCAAGGGTGAACCTCTTCCATCTATTTTACGTCGATTTTATCATATTTCTTCGTCTGTTGCGGTGCGTTGGCAGGCAAGCACAATATTGACGGGGATGAGGGTGAAGCAAGCGACTGCCTGAGAATGTTAATACAAAGAGCATGACATAATCATAAGATGCTTGTGGTGGGAGAGTCATGGAGGTGGCAGCCCTTACACCACCGGGGGAAAAAAATACATTACTCTCCGTTCATGAAGGATTTATTTAATGTCCTCCTAAAATAGCTCTGGATGCCGATTATTCAACGACATTGGCCTTTTTTTATGCCCGTCTATTAATTCCTATTTTACTATTAGGGTTATGTATCCCTGGTATAGCCTCTGGAGGAGGGAATAGGCTTCCGTCTATCCTCCAGAGTAATATAGGATTATCTATCCTTGTTGTTATTATTATTATTATCATGAGGAGCGCTAAACCCACAGGGATTATACAGCATTTAATTCCCTAGATCAAGAGCCCCTCACCAGCATCAAGGAACCTCCCTGATACTAGGATCTGCATGAGAGTGTCATCCATTAAGGACACGACAAATGTCCAAGAAGATATAAACCAAGTTTTCCAATGGGCAACAGAGAACAATATGATGTTCAATGAAGACAAATTCCAACTACTCCGTTATGGAAAACTGGAGGAAATAATAGCTAGGACTGAGTATATTACAAACTCTAATCACACAATAGAAAGGAAAAGTAATGTGAAGGACCTGGGAGTGGTAATGTCCGAAGACCTCACCTTCAAGGACCACAAAAATGCCACGATCACATCTGCGAGGAAACTGATAGGATGGATAATGAGAACGTTCAAGACAAGAGATGCCAAGCCAATGATGATCCTTTTTAAATCACTTGTTCTCTCTAGGCTGGAATACTGCTGTACATTAACATCACCATTCAAGGCAGGTGAAATTGCAGATCTAGAGAATGTACAGAGAACCTTTACTGCACGTATAAGTTCCATCAAACACCTTAACTACTGGGAACGCCTGGAAGTACTTGACTTGTACTCGCTGGAGCGCAGGCGAGATAGATATATCATAATCTACATCTGGAAGATCCTGGAGGGAATGGTCCCTAATCTGCACACACAAATCACTCCCTACGAAAGCAAGAGACTTGGCAGGCGATGCAACATACCCCCAGTGAAAAGTAGGGGCGCCATTAGTACACTAAGAGAAAACACAATAAGTGTCCGGGGCCCAAGACTGTTCAACAGCCTCCCACCAGCCATAAGGGGCATTACCAATAGATCCCTGGTTGTCTTCAAGAGGGAGCTGGACAGATACCTAAAGTCAGTGCCGGATCAGCCGGGCTGTGGCTCGTACGTTGGACTACGTGCAGCCAGAAGTAACAGCCTCGTTGATCAGGCCCTGACTCACCAGGAGGCCTGGTCAAGTACCGGGCCGCGGGGGCGTTGATCCCCGGAATACCCTCCAGGTAGACTCCAGGAAGGGGTATCCCTGTTATAGCCTCTGGAGGAGAGAATAGGCTTATGTCTATCGTCCTCCAGAGCGATAGATTGCGCTACCATGTTCTCCAATTATAATGTTATTGGGGGAAAATATCAGAATAAACAGCGGTGATTTTTCTCTATTGAGGGTTGAGTACTGGGAGTGCTCTTGTGGCGAGTACCGTGGGAGTGCTCTTGTGGCGAGTACCGTGGGAGTGCTCTTGTGGCGAGTACCGTACCGACCACACAAAGCCCCGATAACGACCTTACGACCTCTAGTAATTGCTCTTATGACGACTCCGCAACAGACCCAGTGACAACCCGGGTGATAACTTGACTATAAATAACCCTTATGATATGATATTATGGCAACCCTCGTGACAACGTTATGACAGCTTAGTGATAACCTCATGATAACCTCATTTATGATAACCTTATGAAGACCACACATGTACCAGTACCCACCCCTGTACTAGTACCCCACACCTGTACCAGTACCCACCCCTGTACCAGTACCCCACACCTGTACCAGTACCCACACCTGTACCAGTACCCCACACCTGTACCAGTACCCACACCTGTACCAGTACCCACACCTGCACCAGTACCCCACACCTGTACCAGTACCTACACCTGTACCAGTACCCACACCTGTACCAGTACCCACACCTGTACCAGTATCTCACACCTGTACCAGTACCCACACCTGTACCAGTATCCCACACCTGTACCAGTACCCACACCTGTACCAGTACCCACACCTGCACCAGTATCCCACACCTGTACCAGTACCTACACCTGTACCAATACCCACACCTGTACCAGTACCCACACCTGTACCAGTATCCCACACATGTACCAATACCCACACCTGTACCAGTACCCACACCTGTACCAGTACCTACACCTGTATCAATACCCACACCTGTACCAGTACCCACACCTGTACCAGTACCCCACACCTGAACCAGTACCCACACATGTACCAATACCCACCCCAGTACCAGTACCCCACACCTGTACCAGTACCCACACCTGTACCAGTACTAACACATGTACCAGTACCCCACACCTGTACCAGTACCCACACCTGTACCAGTACCCACACCTGCACCAGTACTCCACACCTGTACCAGTACCCACACCTGTACCAGTACCCACACCTGCACCAGTACTCCACACCTGTACCAGTACCCACACCTGTACCAGTACCCACACCTGTACCAGTATCCCACACCTGTACCAGTACCCACCCCTGTACCAGTACCCCACACCTGTGCCAGTACCCACACCTGTACCAGTACCCACACCTGTACCAGTACCCACCCCAGTACCAGTACCCCACACCTGTACCAGTACCCACACCTGCACCAGTACCCGCACCTGTATCAGTACCCACACCTGTACCAACACATGTACCAGTACCCACACCTGCACCAGTACCTACACCTGCACCAGTACCCCACACCTGTACCAGTACCCACACCTGTACCAGTATCCCACACCTGTACCAGTACCCACACCTGTACCAGTTCCCACACCTGAACCAGTACCCACACCTGTACCAGTACCCACACATGTAACAGTACCCACACCTGTACCAGTACCCACACCTGTACTAGTACCCACACCTGTATCAGTACCCCACACATGTACCAGTACCCACACCTGTACCAGTACCCACACATGTAACAGTACCCACACCTGTACCAGTACCCACACCTGTACCAGTACCCCACACATGTACCAGTACCCACATATGTACCAGTACCCCATACATGTACCAGTACCCACACCTGTACCAGTACCCCACACCTGTACCAGTACCCTACACATGTACCAGTACCCACACCTGTACCAGTACCCCACACATGCACCAGTACCCACACCTGTACCAGTACCCCACACCTGTACCAGTACCCCACACATGTACCAGTACCCACACATGAGGCAGCAACGATGATAAATATTTCTGACATATATTACAAAATTACTAGGTACTAGGCTGGTATACAGCAACCGCCCAGGGAGGTACCACCGTCCTGTGGTAGTA
Organism: Cherax destructor; assembly: GCA_009830355.1. Classification (NCBI taxonomy): domain Eukaryota; kingdom Metazoa; phylum Arthropoda; class Malacostraca; order Decapoda; family Parastacidae; genus Cherax; species Cherax destructor. The sequence continues at coordinate 128,691 of WNWK01002061.1, forward strand.
GGCTGGCAGACAGCAACCACCCAGGGAGGTACTACCGTCCTGTGGTAGTAGGTTGGTAGACAGCAACCACCCAGGGAGGTACTACCGTCCTGTGGTAGTAGGTTGATAGACAGCAACCACCCAGGGAGGTACCACCGTCCTGTGGTAGTAGGCTGACAGACAGCAACCGCCCAGGGAGGTACCACCGTCCTGTGGTAGTAGGCTGCCAGACAGCAACCACCCAGGGAGGTACTACCGTCCTGTGGTAGTAGGGTGGTAGACAGCAACCACCCAGGGAGGTACTACCGTCCTGTGATAGTAGGTTAGTAGACAGCAACCACACAGGGAGGTACTACCGTCCTGTTGTAGTAGGTTGGTAGACAGCAACCGCCCAGGGAGGTACTACCGTCCTGTGGTAGTAGGGTGGTAGACAGCAACCACCCAGGGAGGTACTACCGTCCTGTGGTAGTAGGTTGGTAGACAGCAACCACCCAGGGAGGTACTACCGTCCTGCCAAGTGAGTGTAAAACAAAAGCCTGTAATTGTTTTACATGATGGTAGGATTGCTGGTGTCTTTTTCTGTCTCATAAACATGCAAGATTTCAGGAATGTCTTGTTACTTCTACTTACACTTAGGTCACACTACACATTCATGTACAAGCATATATATACACACCCCTCTAGGTTTTCTTCTATTTTCTTACTAGTTCTTGTTCTTATTTCCTCTTATCTCTATGGGGAAGTGGAACAGAATTCTTCCTCCGTAAGCCATGCGTGTCGCAAGAGGCGACTAAAATGCCGGGAGCAAGGGGCTAGTAACCCCTTCTCCTGTATACATTACTAAAGTTAAAAAGAGAAACGTTTGTTTTTCTTTTCAGGTCACCCTGCCTCGGTGGGCACCCTGCCTCGGTGGGCACCCTGCCTCGGTGGGATACGGCCGGTGTGTTGTGCAAAAATATATAAATAAAGGTAATGTAAATACCACACCAATGGTGTCAACGGTGGAATCGTAACTTAAAATTTATAACCCACGTTAAAACAATATGTAAAACACACACACACACACACACATACACACACACACACACACTCACACTCACACACACACATACACACACACACACACACACACACACACACACTCACACACACACACACATACACAGGAAAGAAGGGTCAGAGGAGACATGATAACGACATACAAAATACTGCGGGGAATCGACAAGGTAGACAGTGACAGGATGTTCCAGAGAGGGAACACAGAAACAAGGGGACACAACTGGAAGCTGAAGACTCAGATAAGTTAAAGGGATGTTAGGAAGCATTTCTTCAGCCACAGAGTAGTCAGGAAGTGGAATAGTCTAGAGAAAGACATAGTGGAGGCAGGAACCATACATAGTTTTAAGACGAGGTATGATAAAGCTCATGGAGCAGGGAGAGCAGATACCCAGTAGCGGGCAGCGCAGAGGCGGGGCCAGGAGCTGAGTCTCGACCCCTGCAACCACAATTAGGTGAGTACAATTAGGTGAGTACACACACACACATACACAACAGAACGTTGGTTACTTCAAGTTAATCTCCCTCCCCCCCCCCCTTCAAAAAATAATGAAAGATGGTGGTTAAGATTATAAGTGAAATTGTCTCAGACCCAGCAGCGGGGGCGCTGACCCCCGAAACTCTCTGCAGGTATACTCCAGGTATACTCCAGGTATACTCCAGGTATACTCCAGGTATACTCCAGGTATACTCCAGGTATACTCCAGGTATACTCCAGGTAAGAATGAAAGAGGGAGATGGGAAGTGTAGAGTGAAGTGAAGGGAGTGAGCCATAACGTCGTCGACAATGACTAAGAACTCGTCGACAATGACAAAGAACTCGTCGACAATGACAAAGAACTCGTCGACAATGACAAAGAACTCGTCGACAATACAAAGAACTTCACCATCAAACAATAACAAAGAACCTCATCATCAGTATATTGAAAAACTCACTACTGGAGCGTTGATGCGAACGAGACAGCAGAGAGAGAGAGAGAAGAGAGAGAGAGAGAGAGAGAGAGAGAGAGAGAGAGAGAGAGAGAGGAGAGACAATGGAGGGAAGAATAGAAAGACGGATATACAGAGCGTGAAATCACTCATATGAGAGAGTGAGAGACTCTGAGGAGACAAAGTCCGGCAGTGAAAGTTCTCATTACGGACTGAAGAGCAGTGGGTAACCCGCTCTACCCTCTGATAACCACTTGACCAACCTATCCCACACTCCCTTACCCTATCCACACCCTCCCTTAGCTTGTCCACACCCTGCCTCTAACCTATTCTCCCTTGGATTATCGACCCTTCTCTAAATTATCCTCACACCCCCTCCCTTCTAGTAGTTAAACTCTCTTACTATCCTAGTTACTATCTGCTGGTCTACTCTCCCTTCACATAGTCGTCCCCATCCCTATCCTACCATATTCTCCAGCGCACACCAAACACGTCATGATGTGATCATCCCTCTAGCATAGATTTTTTCATTTGGTCCGCGACCCTTAACTACCGTCACCCCCTCCCACTAACTTACCACCCCCTCCCACTAACTTACCACCCCTCCCACTAACTTACCACCCCTCCCTCTAACTTACCACCCACTCCCACTAACTCCCCCCCACTAACTTACCACCCCTCTAACCGATCCCACCCCTAACATTCTCCCCTCCTAAAGCTCAAAAGCCCCCACCCCACCACGACCCCCATCCCCACCACTTGCGATATTACATAGAGAAGTGCCGATTGTCCTTTGTTTTTAGGTGTGTTTAGCACCGGCACGCTGGGGAGAGAGAGAGAGAGAGAGAGAGAGAGAGAGAGAGAGAGAGAGAGAGAGAGAGAGAGAGAGAGAGAGAGAGAGAGAGAGAGAGAGAGAGAGAGAGAGAGAGAGAGAGAGAGAGAGAGAGAGAGAGAGAGGAGAGAGAGAGAGAGAGGAGAGAGAGAGAGAGAGAGAGAGAGAGAGAGAGAGAGAGAGAGAGAGAGAGAGAAGAGAGAGAGAGAGAGAGAGAGAGAGAGAATGTATACCTGGAAAAGGTTGGGGATCAAACGCCGCGGCCCGGTCTGTGACCAGGCCTCTTGGTGGATCGGGGCCTGATCAACCAGGCTGTTACTGCTGGCCGCACGTAAACCGACGTACGAACCACAGCCCGGCTGATCAGGTATTGACTTTAGGTAGCAGAAGACCTAGTGACAGGCTCTTGATCCAAAGAAACTGAGGCCCACCATTACTGCCCTTCCTCACGTCCAGACGACGACTCATAACCTCCCCTTGAGAGTTTAGCGCTCCAACATGACCGGCATAACACCTCAACTGGAACAATACACACAAGATTAAGACACGTGTGCGAAGGCCAGCTGTTGTACACGTGTCTTATCAAACTGTCAGTATTGTGTTCCATTTCAATGCTCGCAACACTCGGGTGTGTTTCTTGTGGAAACGTTTCGCCAGCCTGAGGTTTCGTCGGTCCAGTAGAGAGCACCAGTGGAAGATAAGGTCTAGCAAGTGTCTGAGACGAGGTCAGTCTTGACGTACATAGCTGGACCAGTTATGGACCTGACTGGCTTGGGCCAGTTATGGACCTGACTGGCTTGGGCCAGTTATGGACCTGACTGGCTTGGGCCAGTTATGGACCTGACTGGCTTGGGCCAGTTATGGACCTGACTGGCTTAGGCCAGTTATGGACCTGACTGGCTTGGGCCAGTTATGGACCTGACTGGCTTGGGCCAGTTATGGACCTGACTGGCTTGGGCCAGTTATGGACCTGACTGGCTTAGGCCAGTTATGGACCTGACTGGCTTAGGCCAGTTATGGACCTGACTGGCTTGGGCATGGGTCAGTAGGTGACTTGGACCTGCCTAGCATGAGCCAGTAGGCTCATGCTAGGATAGGCTATGCGAAGTTCACGAAATAGATTTGGCTAGCTTCAAAAATAGGTTAGACGAATGCAGATAAACGGATTTGAGACTGACCTGCACGGGACGGCCCGTCCAGTGCAGGTCATCCTAATTTAGCCCACCCAGGTAATTTATCAGTCCCATGAAGTCGGCCAAGCGGAAATCTGGAACAGAGACTTGATTGCAGTTACCTGGGTAATTCCATGATATATTGAAACTAAGTGATTTGTGATCGCTCATCATTAACCACAAGATTATTAACTAGTGATTCTTTGTTGGCAAGAACCAAGTCAAGCAGGTTGTTTCCTGTAGTTGGTTCTGTCACAAACTGTTTTGATAAGCAATCCTGAACCGTATCAAGAAAGTCACTAGACTCAAGATTTCCAATCACATTGTTCCAATCAATTTCACTACTCTCTAGTACTCTATGTCTATAGCGCCGTTTCTCACTACTCACTAGTACTCTACATCGCTGTCTCTCCCTACTCACTAGTACTCTACAGCGCTGAGTCCACGAATAAATTAACAAAATTCTATGCTTACACCATTCCTTGGTAATATCCATTCTAGTCAAGATTGATGGACTGACAACATCGACTCAAGATTGAGGGACTGACCACCTCAAACTCCTCCTGTTCTTCACGATTCTCCTTTGTATGGCCTGATGAAGCCACTGTGTGGCGAAACGTTTCCTCAATAAAGATACCCAAGTGTTGCATATGTGTCTAATTTACCAACTCGTCGGTTCTCTGAACCATTCATTCACAATATCCAGTATGTACAAGAATGGTATACAATACCGACAATGTGAAATTAAGACACAAGTACAACATCTGGGTATCTTTATAGTAGACGTTTCGCCCTCCAGTGGCTTTATCAATACAAAATTCTAGGACATACTACTACAACTAATCCATCTCTTTGGGTATGACCTACTTCCACTGGGGAATCCCGTCTACCAGTGACTATGCCCTCGTCTGCTACCCGTCCCTTTCCACCTGACGCCTATTTAAGGTCAAGCCAAGTCCAAGTCCGAGGGACTGACTACCTTATCTTTTGTATATAGTTCTACTCTTCATATTATGTCCTAGAATTTTGTATTGATAAATCCACTGGATGGCGAAACGTCTACTATAAAGATACCCAGATGTTGCACTTGTGTCTTAATTTCACAATATCCAGTATGCCTTCTGCAGTGCTATTCCATTCTTATGTTCTTATGAGAGTTAAGATGAGACGTAAAGAATAAAATTGTACAATACTGTGAATGGTACGATCTTTGGGGCTGTAAGGAAGTACTTTTTAAGTCTCGGGATGGTTGAAAAAATGGTAGAGGAACTGGTATACCTGGAGAGGGGCTTCGGGGTCAACGCCCCCGCGGCCCGGTCTGTAACCTGTAGGCACATTCAACACACAGCTTCAGGAGTGGATATGATAAGGTCCAAGATACCAGAATTCAGCGACGGTGATGCCCACTCGTCACTTGCCGTTTAAAACTACCCGTTTCTTGAAGAGAGGAGAGGACGTGTGTCAAACAGTAATCAGGGCACATGACAACAGAAGCGGTGGCAGGGCAGGTGGTTGGGGTAGCAGGGTGGCGGGTCAGGTGACAGGAGGAGGGGCACTAATCCCCCTTAAAGAGGGGGGCGTGGTCCCCCTACACCAGCGTGGACACACAATGACACAGAAGCGGCCACAAGCACAGTCATTACACGCCAGGATGAAACTATAAGGAGTTCAGAAGGTCGAGGGTAGCCTACTGGCGCAAGCCTCGCCAAGGGCACGTTCACCACTCTCTCCCTTACCTCAGGGGAGGTTAAGGGTGCTGGCTGGGGTGCTGGGGAGAGACCCTCTTCACCCACACACCCCTGCTGGCCAAGGTAATATCCTGTCTTAATTCTCAGCCTCGATGCCTCAATCTGCTCTCAGCTGCCACACCAGCCTCAAGACTGAGGCAAAAACCACACCCTCATTGTTATTGTGTGTGGAGGTGATGGAGGAGTCATGGAGGGGTGATGGAGGAGTCATGGAGGGGTGATGGAGGAGTCATGGAGGGGTGATGGAGGGAAGGTAGGGTGATGGAGGAGTTATGGAGGGAAGGTGGGGTGATGGGGAGGATCCTGGAGGATAAAGGTGATGGAGGCGGAAGGAGACTGAGGGAGGCATGATGGAGGGTGATAGAGAAATAGTTGATAGTGATGGAAGGGGATAAAAGTAATTCATGGGAATGGAGAAGTAATGGAGGGACAATGGAGGAGTGATGGAGGGACAATGGAGGAGTGATGGAGTCAGCACTAAGCACCCGAGTTACTGGGAGTGCTTGAAGTCCCTAGAACTGTGCTCCCTGGAAAGTAGGCGAGAAAGACACCTAATAATCTACACCTGGAAGATGTTGTAGGGCAGAGATTCTCAACGTTTCCTCCATCATTAACCCCCTTGGCTTGATGTATTTCCCCATTTACCCCCTTACTTCCCCATTTACCCCCTTACTTACATACAAAAAAATTATCGCCATCATCAAGAAGGTCAGAAAAAAATAAACTATTCGAGTTTTGCACAAAAAAAAACACAAATATTTACCCCCTGCCATGTAATTTTTCCCCCAGGGGGTAAACTTACCCCTTGTTGAGAATCACTGCAGTGTATGGACTGCTGGCGGCGGCATTAACAGGTTGATGGATCAGGCCAGCAACCAGGAGGACTGGTCTAGGACCGGCCGCGGGGGCGGTGACCCCCGGAAGCAACTCCAGGGAAGCTACGATGGAGTGAATGGTGATGGAGGAGAGATGGAGGTGAGGGAAGGAGGTTTGTTTCCTAGAGGGAGGTAAGGGAGGGAGGGAGGGTAGAATGAAGGGAGGGAGAGAGAGGGAGGGTATTATGAAGGGAGGAAGAAAGAGGGAGGGTAGAATGAAGGGAGGAAGAAAGAGGGAGGGTAGAATGAAGGGAGGAAGAAAGAGGGAGGGGAAATGAGTGAAAAAAAGGTGGAAGAGAGGGGAGAATGAAGGGAGAAAGGATGGAAGGGCGGGGAAAATGAAGGGAGAAAGGATGGAAGGGCGGGGAAAATGAAGGGAGAAAGGATGGAAGGGAGAGGAGAATGAAGGGAGAAAGGGGTGGAACCGAGGAGAGAATGAAGGGAGAAAGGATGGAAGGGAGAGGAGAATGAAGGGAGAAAGGGGTGGAAAGGAGGGGAGAATGAATGGAGAAAGGAGTAGAGGAGAAGGGTAGAATGAAGGGAGAAAGGGGTGGAGAGAAGGGTAGAATGAAGGAAGAAAGGGGTGGAAGGCAGGTATTAACGCCCCTTGTTGCAAATTATATACATCTCTCAACACACAATATTTATATCAACACTATCTACATTATATATACAGTGGAACCCGGGTGTTGGAACTTAACTGGTTCCTAGGTGCTGGTGTTGGAACTTAACTGGTTCCTAGGTGCTGGTACTGGTTCCTAGGTGCTGGTACTGGTTCCTAGGTGCTGGTGTTGGAACTTAACTGATTCCTAGGTGCTGGTGTTGGAACGTAACTGGTTCCTAGGTGCTGGTGTTGGAACTTAACTGGTTCCTAGGTGCTGGTGTTGGAACTTAACTGGTTCCTAGGTGCTGGTGTTGGAACTTAACTGGTTCCTAGGTGCTGGTGTTGGAACTTAACTGATTCCTAGGTGCTGGTGTTGGAACTTAACTGGTTCCTAGGTGCTGGTGTTGGAACTTAACTGGTTCCTAGGTGCTGGTGTTGGAACTTAACTGGTTCCTAGGTGCTGGTGTTGGAACTTAACTGGTTCCTAGGTGCTGGTGTTGGAACTTAACTGATTCCTAGGTGCTGGTGTTGGAACGTAACTGGTTCCTAGGTGCTGGTGTTGGAACTTAACTGGTTCCTAGGTGCTGGTGTTGGAACTTAACTGATTCCTAGGTGCTGGTGTTGGAACGTAACTGGTTCCTAGGTGCTGGTGTTGGAACTTAACTGGCTCCTAAGTTGTGGTGTTGGAACTTAACTGGTTGCTAGGTGCTGGTGTTGGAACTTAACTGGTTCCTAGGTGCTGGTGTTGGAACTTAACTGGTTCCTAGGTGCTGGTGTTGGAACTTAACTGATTCCTAGGTGCTGGTGTTGGAACGTAACTGGTTCCTAGGTGCTGGTGTTGGAACTTAACTGGTTCCTAGGTGCTGGTGTTGGAACTTAACTGATTCCTAGGTGCTGGTGTTGGAACGTAACTGGTTCCTAGGTGCTGGTGTTGGAACTTAACTGGCTCCTAAGTTGTGGTGTTGGAACTTAACTGGTTCCTAGGTGGTGGTATTGGAACTTAACTGATTCCTAGATGCTGGTGTTGTAACTTAACTGGTTGCTAGGTGCTGGTGTTGGAACTTAACTGGTTGCTAGGTGCTGGTGTTGGAACTTAACTGGTTCCTAGGGGCTGGTGTTGGAACTTAACTGGTTCCTAGGGGCTTGTGTTGGAACTTAACTGGTTCCTAGGTGCTGGTGTTGGAACTTAACTGGTTCCTAGGTGCTGGTGTTGGAACTTCGAAAAGTTCACTGTCTGAAACAGTATTTCCCAGACTTTAATTACCAGCCTCACACACTGGAAGATGTTGAACTGACTCTGCCAAAAGTCTCCGAGAGTCAGGTCAGTGTCAAAGGTCAGAGATCACTTCAAAGTACTTTTGAAACAGGACCGAACTGTATACAAGCCAGTGTGTTCGGTCTCCAGAAAGACGTTCAAAGACCGGGTCAATATTTTTCTGAACAGAACTGCTCGGACTCTGGTTTGTTGGAGGTCCAGTACGTTCCAATACTGAGGTTCCACTGTACTTGGTATTTACAGAGAAAAATGTTATATTACAATGTCGGGAACTTGTGAACATTGTAGGTACAAGACCTTGGAAGGACAGGTACTCTGGGGTACTTGCTGTCTCCATGGTAATACTCCCACACTGTCTCTATGGTAACACTCCCACACTGTCTCTATGGTAACACTCCCATACTGTCTATATGCTGGCTTTCACGGTCTCCCAGATACTCTGGGAGACTGTGAGACTGAACCCTGGCTTCGATGATCTCCCAGGTACTCCGGGAGACTGGGAGACTGTACCCCCCACTGATACAGGTGTCACACATAAGTACATTGACGTACAGATAAGTACAGACCTCGTCTGAGACGGCGGCTGGAGGTGTGGCTGTGTCGTGACGTCTCCGTGACCTGACCTCGCTGCTGAGGACACAGAGGGGTCACGGTGTGACCTGTGAAGGATATACAAGAGGTTGAAATGGCTTTTGTTGGGTTGTTAGGGAGGGAAACTGGCGTTCAGAAATTTATAAATTTTGGGAGGAGGAAAAATGGCATCAAACATTGCAGAGGGGAAGGGAGGGAGGGAGGGGGAAGGGAGGGAGGAAAGGGAGGGGGAAGGGACGAGGGAGGGAAGGGAGTGAGGGAGGGGGTAGGGACGAGGGAGGGAGGGTAATTAGAGTGATGTGCCCTAATTGATGATTCACACTGAGAGCGTCACCAACAACCGCCTCTGGTTATTAATCTCTCTCTCTCTCTCTCTCTCTCTCTCTCTCTCTCTCTCTCTCTCTCTCGTCCTTCCATCATCAGCCAATTTCTTCCTATTCATCTCCTTCTCTTCTATCTCCCCTCTCCCCTCATGTACTCTCTCACCCTCCCCTCATCAACTCTCACCCCCTCCCCTCACCCTTTACTCCACCTGCTCCACTCTTTCCTTCCCTCTCTCCCCTCCACTTAATGTTACTCCCCATCTTTCATTCCCTCCCCTACCTTTCTATTTCCTGTACCCTGCAGTTTCCTTTTATTTCTGTCTCTCCCCTTCTATTTCCTGCCTTCTCTTCTCCTCCCTTCTTCTCCCTGTCTACCTTCACACATCCAAACATCCATCAACATTAACACACATTACAACGTCTCTTTCAGTGGGTAAATGTTTACATCTCACTAATATTAACATCCTCTAATATTAACTTTTTTCTTGTTCTTCTAATTCCTCCTCCTTCTCCACCTCTTCCACCTCCTCCACCACCTCCAGGACCTCCAACCAAACAGGTCATGACCACAATCAATCTGGTTCAGTTCTGGAGTAACACTTCTCACCAGTCTCCCTGGCCCTGCCCTGGCCCTGCCCTGGCCCTGCCCTGTCCCTGCCCTGTCCCTGCCCTGGCCCTGCCCTGCCCTGGCCCTGCCCTGGCCCTGCCCTGCCCTGCCCCTGGCCCTGCCACTGCCCTGGCCCTGCCCTGGCCCTGCCCTGGCCCTGGGCAGCACCTAGCATGCTGTACCATGTACCTCCCTCCCTCCCCGTACCTTAATAAGGTGCCTTAACAAGGTAGTTACAGTAATCTCCACTAATAAAGGTACCCACATTAACCTCTGAGGCTCCAAGGATTTGTTTGTGTAAACCCTCTCTCTCTCTCTTTCTTTGTTTGTGTTTCCATGTTTTTTTGCGATTCCTTCATGGTTTCTTCTTCCTTTTCTTCTTCTTCCTTCTCCTCTTTGCCTCTATGAACTCTAACACTGTATGACTGTAACACTGAAACACTATAACACTGTCTCACTATAACACTGTCTCACTATAACACTGTATCACTATAACACTGTATCACTATAACACTGCTTCACTATAACACTGTATCACTATAACACTGTATTACTATAACACTGTATCACTATAACATTGTATCACTATAACACTGTATCACTATAACACTGTATCACTATAACACTGCATCACTATAACACTGTATCACTATAACACTGTATCACTATAACACTGTGAACAACAAAAGCATTTCACCCTCCAAGGAAGTTGTCTTCATTTAATATAAACATATCTGAAAGCTCTTCCCAAGGAGCTCATTACTAGTAATACCTGCATAAAAACACTAGTACACGTACTTGTACTTGTCAGTATTTGTAGCCAGACTTAGACTTGGTTACAAGTACTGACTGATGTAGTAGCCAGACTTAGGCTTGGTTACAAGTACTGACTGATGTAGTGACCAGACTTAGGCATGGTTACAAGTACTGACTGATGTAGTGACCAGACTTAGGCATGGTTACAAGTACTGACTGATGTAGTGACCAGACTTAGGCATGGTTACAAGTACTGACTGATGTAGTGACCAGACTTAGGCTTGGTTACAAGTGTTCAGTCCATCAATCTTGAAGTAAATACAACATAAGGCAAATAGAAGTTGCTTATATACTGTAGACAGGTGAGATGAAGCAGGAGGAGGCGGGGTCATAGTGGTATCATCCACTAGTCGAAGTAAGTCCTTGTCCAAAGGTTTGGACAAATGTTGAAGAATCCTTTTGTATCAAGATCCCAAGAAGTTGCTGTGTCAGACAGGATGTGCTTAATTGTCCACTGAGATAGACAACATAATAACCTGTTATATGTCAAGATATCTTATTAATGTAAATAAATTACAAGATATATTAAGCAAATATCCTAAATTTGCTTGTAACAGATAAGTGAACTGTAGATATAAATCCAGATGTACTCCTGTTAACCGTTATAAGGCCTAGTTCCTAGGCCTATTGTGTATCCATATGCTATTGTGCTACCATCCACAGGATGGATATAAAAGGGTCCTTGATACTACTGAGGGGCTCTTGATGCAAGGGAATTGGATATATCCTCCATGCACTCGGATCAAACCTGATTACTCGTCCACCTCGTGTGATGTGTTATCTTAGGCGTTTGGTTATCAGACCACAAGTGTTATCTTAGGCGTTTGGTTGAAGTCACCCTAACACTGTACTGTTTATCCTGGAGCTGCTGGCAATCTGATATTCCTTGTAATTATCCTTAGTTATCCCTGATGCAGGATACCATGAGTACCATCGTGGTATCAGTGAACATGTTTGCAGGATGGTGGGCGGGATTTTGGTCACGTTGAATTTCTACAAATTCTGCAGTCTGCAAATCTGGAATCTGCCGAAGGTTTGGTCTATCAACAGTGCCAGGTTGATAAACCTGCGGTGCAATTGCACACAGGTGATCTCAGCAATGCAAGACAAGCCAGGAGGAACTGGTTGGGGTCAACACGTTACCTTACTTTGACGAAACTTCCCCTCATTCCACATGTTGCTACTCTTGCAACTTCCCCTCATTCCACCTGTTGCTACTCTTGCAACTTCCCCTCATTCCACCTGTTGCTACTCTTGCAACTTCCCCTCATTCCACCTGTTGCTACTCTTGCAACTTCCCCTCATTCCACCTGTTGCTACTCTTGCAACTTCCCCTCATTCCACCTGTTGCTACTCTTGCAACTTCCCCTCATTCCACCTGTTGCTACTCTTGCAACTTCCCCTCATTCCACCTGTTGCTACTCTTGCAACTTCCCCTCATTCCACCTGTTGCTACTCTTGCAACTTCCCCTCATTCCACCTGTTGCTACTCTTGCAACTTCCCCTCATTCCACCTGTTGCTACTCTTGCAACTTCCCCTCTTTCCACCTGTTGCTACTCTTGCAACTTCCCCTCATTCCACCTGTTGCTACTCTTGCAACATTGCACAGCTCCCGATGACACACTGAGATATGTGAAAGATCTTGAGTTGAAGATTTCCATCCTTCCCCTCGTGGCTTGTCTTGTGTAGTGGGTGGGCCAGAGTTGACCTAGTTGGCTTGGATGACCCCTGGGAAAGGTCAGAGTTAACCTAGCTGGCTGGTGTGACCCTGGGTGAGGCCAGGGTTGATCTAGGTGGCTGCGGTGACCCTGGGTGAGGCCAGGGTTGATCTAGGTGGCTGCGGTGACCCTGGGTGAGGCCAGGGTTGATCTAGCTGGCTGGGGTGACCCTGGGTGAGGCCAGGGTTGATCTAGGTGGCTGGGGTGACCCTGGGTGAGGCCAGAGTTGATCTAGGTGGCTGGGGTGACCCTGGGTGAGGCCAGGGTTGATCTAGGTGGCTGCGGTGACCCTGGGTGAGGCCAGAGTTGATCTAGGTGGCTGGGGTGACCCTGGGTGAGGCCAGGGTTGATCTAGGTGGCTGGGGTGACCCTGGGTGAGGCCAGGGTTGATCTAGGTGGCTGGGGTGACCCTGGGTGAGGCCAGGGTTGATCTAGGTGGCTGCGGTGACCCTGGGTGAGGCCAGAGTTGATCTAGGTGGCTGCGGTGACCCTGGGTGATGCCAGGGTTGATCTAGGTGGCTGGGGTGACCCTGGGTGAGGCCAGGGTTGATCTAGGTGGCTGCGGTGACCCTGGGTGAGGCCAGGGTTGATCTAGGTGGCTGGGGTGACCCTGGGTGAGGCCAGGGTTGATCTAGGTGGCTGGGGTGACCCTGGGTGAGGCCAGGGTTGATCTAGGTGGCTGCGGTGACCCTGGGTGAGGCCAGAGTTGATCTAGGTGGCTGCGGTGACCCTGGGTGAGGCCAGGGTTGATCTAGGTGGCTGGGGTGACCCTGGGTGAGGCCAGGGTTGATCTAGGTGGCTGCGGTGACCCTGGGTGAGGCCAGAGTTGATCTAGGTGGCTGCGGTGACCCTGGGTGAGGCCAGGGTTGATCTAGGTGGCTGGGGTGACCCTGGGTGAGGCCAGGGTTGATCTAGGTGGCTGGGGTGACCCTGGATGAGGCCAGGGTTGATCTAGGTGGCTGCGGTGACCCTGGGTGAGGCCAGGGTTGATCTAGGTGGCTGCGGTGACCCTGGGTGAGGCCAGAGTTGATCTAGGTGGCTGCGGTGACCCTGGGTGAGGCCAGGGTTGATCTAGGTGGCTGGGGTGACCCTGGGTGAGGCCAGGGTTGATCTAGGTGGCTGGGGTGACCCTGGATGAGGCCAGGGTTGATCTAGGTGGCTGCGGTGACCCTGGCTGAAGCCAGGGTTGACCTAGCTGGCTAGGGTGACTCTGGGTAAGACCAGGGTTGACCTAGCTGGCTGGTGTGACCCATGTCTCACACTGGGATGACCCAGGTCTCACAATGGGGTGACCCTGGGTGAAAAACCTCACAGGATTGACCCACTATAAGTAAATTTGAGGAAAGCATTGTACCAGGACGCAGGTACAAATGTTCCACAATTATCATCACTAGCACCACTGTACCACTACCTTCCATAGTCACCCCCCACACCACCACCACCAACATTTCCACCGACACCTCCACCCCCTATCCCTCCCCAACAACAGCATCCCACACCACCAATCCTCACCTCCCCCCTCCCCGACAGACTAAGTCAATAGCCCTCATTTCCTCTCGCGATATCCTCACCCAGCATATAATAGCCCAGCTCCTTGCCTCGAATCAACATCAACAATACCACCACCACCACCACCGCCACCACCACCACCACCACCACCACCACCACCACCACCACCACCACCACCACACGAACGATTAAATCCAAACTGAATTAAGTCACTTTGACTTTTTGGGTCATCCTGTTGGGTAATTTACGCACATGTTACTATGTAATAATCGCGAACAAGCTATACAAGATGCAAGACAACCACAGGGGGGAGTTGAATGATAGCTCTAGGCCTTTCGTGTTGTAATCAACACATCATCAGGAGCTTGCAATATTGCAGAAATGATTAGGAAGTCCAAGGAGATTTGTTCATGGGAACGTTTTAGCTCGAGCAATCTCCTTGGACTTCCTACTAATTTCTGCAACATTGCAAGCTCCTGATGATGTGTTGATTGCAACACGAAAGGCCTAGAACCATCATTCAACTCTCCCCTGTGGTTGTTTTGCATATGTTGCTATGTATGATAATTTGTGTAACTGTATTTATGTGTACCAGTACCTAAATAAACTTACAAAATCCCTATCCCAAAAACTTGGTCAGCCCGGCAAGAAGGATCTCCTCTCAGCGGCGATCAATAGCGCTGAGGAGAGTAGGTAAAAAACTATATTTGTGTACAGATCTAGCAAAATATAAACAACCTCGGTAAACAATCTTGCTCTTTCCTTGAACGTGAGGCTGTTCCTAATTGGATCAAGATTTAATTAACCGGTTAAATTAGCTGCGTTGGGGAGATGAGAGACGCGAGCCTCAGATGTGGGAGATGATCAGTAGAGTGGGAGACTATGGAGGCTGTAGTGGCGTGCCGGGGAGACTGGAGGATCCGCCTTAGTGGATGACAGCTATCCTCCATTGGATGCGCTTATCTGGCTTGTCAGCAGGGTGGTTGTGGTGGTAGGGGGTGGTTGTTGTGGGAGGCTGGATAGGGAGCTAGTAGTACTGGTTATTGTCTTGGGATAGTGGGGAGAGGAGGGGGTGATGCTCCAAGCGGTAGTTAAGTATAGAGGGAGGGACGACAGAGGAGGAAACAGCAACAGGTAAGACCATGGGGGAAAGGAGGGAGGAAATGGATAAAAACGTTTCGCTTAAAAAAGGAAACCTCACCAGGGACATTGTGACCTGACCTGTAAGTCAGGTCACAGGTCACGGAGCAAGATGGTCTTCAGCGTACCGAAATTTTGTCTGAAGTGGTTGACAGGGGAACAGGCTAGGTTGACAGGGGAGCAGGCTAGGTTGACAGGAGCAGCAAGCTAGCTTGACAGGGGCAGCAGGCTAGGTTTACAGGGGCAGCAGGCTAGGTTTACAGGGGCAGCAGGCTAGGTTGACAGGGGCAGCAGGCTAGGTTGACAGGGGCAGCAGGCTAGGTTTACAGGGGTAGCAAACTAGGTTAACAGGGGCAGCAAACTAGGTTAACAGGGGCAGCAAGCTAGGTTGACAGGGACAGCAGGGATGTAAGGAAACTTGCCTACATATTTTCCCGGGAATCGAACCCGGGACCTTGCGATTGTGAGTCAGTTTCTCACAACGATAAGATAGAGACAACTCAGAGATAGAGAGAGAGAGAGAGAGAGAGAGAGAGAGAGAGAGAGAGAGAGAGAGAGAGAGAGAGAGAGAGAGAGAGAGAGAGAGAGAGAGAGAGGAGAGAGGAGGAGGGAGGATGAGGTCAAGAGAGATAGAGGAGAGACAGTAGGGGTAACTACAGTAAATTACACTAGTTCTTAGGGTAACTACAGTAAATTACATTAGCTTTTAGGGTAACTACTGTAGATTACATTAGTTCTTAGGGTAACTACAATAAATTTTATTAGTTCTTTGGGTAATTAAAGTAAATTATATTACCGGTTCTTAGGGGTAACTACAGTAAATTATCTTCATTGGTTCTGCTGAGAACTTTTCGAGTGATTAGAAAATAAATTGAACTATCGTGAGGAGTGGAGAGAGTGACGCCACTCTGGCGAGCTACTGAGCAGCCAGTCAGTACTATCCTCGATAGATAAAAGAATAGACAGAAAGAGGTATCCTGGATAGACTGAAGGGGAGATTCTGGATAGACTAAAGGAGGTATTCTTGATAGATTGAAGTAGATATTCTGGGTAGATTGAGGGAAGTAACATTGCTAGATACAGGACGGAGGGGGCTTTGAAGGAGAGAGAGAGAGAGAGAGAGAGAGAGAGAGAGAGAGAGAGAGAGAGAGAGAGACTAAACTTGACTCTTATACACCAGTCCGCCATTAGAGGAGGGACGCTGCTGCTGATGACCCACAGTTAATGAGAAACACTGAAGCAGGCGCCAGGCTGCTCATATTACTGAGGTCCCCGCCACCTCCGCCGCCCCCTTTCCGCAACCTCCGCACCCCCGCCACCGTCCCCCCGCCACCGTCCCGCCACTGCCCCGCCGCCGTTCGCCTCTACCGTCTCCGCCAGCGCCGCTGCACCTGCGAGGCCACAACACAGCCGTCACAACTTTCTTGATCCGCCACTTGTAGCAGGTAGCAATCCAGTTCCCCCTTAAAAGCTTGCTGCGGGAATATTGCTGACACCTGCTAGTAGCTGGGTGAAGAGTCTTGGTCCACACACGTTGACGCAGTGTTCGTTAGTTGTGCCCTCGACACCACTTACTTTTCGCTATGGTCTTTTTCGCTTCCCCTCCTAAATCTCACTCCAGTAGGTAAGATAAGGGTTATGACCTCTTGGTTTCTTCCATGTGTATATTATCATGTATCTCTCTCTCTTCTCCAGCCACAAAGGGACAGACTTCTCTTATTTTGAGAGTTCTCATAATGTAGTCTGTTATTCTCCTGGTCTGATGTATTATGTTCTTCGAATGAACTCTTCAGTTCTTCTTCTTCTTCAAAACACTTGCAGTTCTATTAGAGATTCCTTCGCTTCAAGTCAGTGTTTACTTTAAGGGCTGCGACAGCTAGAGCCGCAGTGTTGTTGCCGATGTTAAGGGCTGCGACAGCTGGAGCCGCAGTGTTGTTGCCGATGTTAAGGGCTGCGACAGCTGGAGCCGCAGTGTTGTTGCCGATGTTAAGGGCTACGACAGCTGGAGCCGCAGTGTTGTTGCCGATGTTAAGGGCTACGACAGCTGGAGCCGCAGTGTTGTTGCCGATGTTAAGGGCTGCGACAGCTGGAGCCGCAGTGTTGTTGCCGATGTTAAGGGCTGCGACAGCTGGAGCCGCAGTGTTGTTGCCGATGTTAAGGGCTGCGACAGCTGGAGCCGCAGTGTTGTTGCCGATGTTAAGGGCTACGACAGCTGGAGCCGCAGTGTTGTTGCCGATGTTAAGGGCTGCGACAGCTGGAGCCGCAGTGTTGTTGCCGATGTTAAGGGCTGCGACAGCTGGAGCCGCAGTGTTGTTGCCGATGTTAAGGGCTGCGACAGCTGGAGCCGCAGTGTTGTTGCCGATGTTAAGGGCTACGACAGCTGGAGCCGCAGTGTTGTTGCCGATGTTAAGGCTACGACACCTGGAGCCGCAGTGTTGTTGCCGATGTTAAGGGCTACGACAGCTGGAGCCGCAGTGTTGTTGCCGATGTTAAGGGCTGCGACAGCTGGAGCCGCAGTGTTGTTGCCGATGTTAAGGGCTACGACAGCTGGAGCCGCAGTGTTGTTGCCGATGTTAAGGGCTACGACAGCTGGAGCCGCAGTGTTGTTGCCGATGTTAAGGGCTACGACAGCTGGAGCCGCAGTGTTGTTGCCGATGTTAAGGGCTGCGACAGCTGGAGCCGCAGTGTTGTTGCCGATGTTAGGGCTGCGACAGCTGGAGCCGCAGTGTTGTTGCCGATGTTAAGGGCTGCGACAGCTGGAGCCGCAGTGTTGTTGCCGATGTTAAGGGCTACGACAGCTGGAGCCGCAGTGTTGTTGCCGATGTTAAGGGCTACGACAGCTGGAGCCGCAGTGTTGTTGCCGATGTTAAGGGCTACGACAGCTGGAGCCGCAGTGTTGTTGCCGATGTTAAGGGCTGCGACAGCTGGAGCCGCAGTGTTGTTGCCGATGTTAAGGGCTACGACAGCTGGAGCCGCAGTGTTGTTGCCGATGTTAAGGGCTACGACAGCTGGAGCCGCAGTGTTGTTGCCGATGTTAAGGGCTACGACAGCTGGAGCCGCAGTGTTGTTGCCGATGTTAAGGGCTGCGACAGCTGGAGCCGCAGTGTTGTTGCCGATGTTAAGGGCTACGACAGCTGGAGCCGCAGTGTTGTTGCCGATGTTAAGGGCTACGACAGCTGGAGCCGCAGTGTTGTTGCCGATGTTAAGGGCTACGACAGCTGGAGCCGCAGTGTTGTTGCCGATGTTAAGGGCTGCGACAGCTGGAGCCGCAGTGTTGTTGCCGATGTTAAGGGCTACGACAGCTGGAGCCGCAGTGTTGTTGCCGATGTTAAGGGCTACGACAGCTGGAGCCGCAGTGTTGTTGCCGATGTTAAGGGCTGCGACAGCTGGAGCCGCAGTGTTGTTGCCGATGTTAAGGGCTACGACAGCTGGAGCCGCAGTGTTGTTGCCGATGTTAAGGGCTACGACAGCTGGAGCCGCAGTGTTGTTGCCGATGTTAAGGGCTGCGACAGCTAGAGCCGCAGTGTTGTTGCCGATGTTAAGGGCTGCGACAGCTGGAGCCGCAGTGTTGTTGCCGATGTTAAGGGCTGCGACAGCTGGAGCCGCAGTGTTGTTGCCGATGTTAAGGGCTGCGACAGCTGGAGCCGCAGTGTTGTTGCCGATGTTAAGGGCTGCGACAGCTGGAGACGCAGTGTTGTTGCCGATGTTAAGGGCTACGACAGCTGGAGCCGCAGTGTTGTTGCCGATGTTAAGGGCTACGACAGCTGGAGCCGCAGTGTTGTTGCCGATGTTAAGGGCTGCGACAGCTAGAGCCGCAGTGTTGTTGCCGATGTTAAGGGCTGCGACAGCTGGAGCCGCAGTGTTGTTGCCGATGTTAAGGGCTGCGACAGCTGGAGCCGCAGTGTTGTTGCCGATGTTAAGGGCTGCGACAGCTGGAGCCGCAGTGTTGTTGCCGATGTTAAGGGCTGCGACAGCTGGAGCCGCAGTGTTGTTGCCGATGTTAAGGGCTACGACAGCTGGAGCCGCAGTGTTGTTGCCGATGTTAAGGGCTGCGACAGCTGGAGCCGCAGTGTTGTTGCCGATGTTAAGGGCTACGACGGTTCAGTTGTCCATAGAAAATCTCACTCACCTGAAACTGACAGGCTATATAGCCTGTCTCTAAGAGTTCCCAGATATATAGATTGTTCCCATATATATATATATATATATATATATATATATATATATATATATATATATCGTGCATCTGTCACCTCAGGAAAAAACCGGTGCCTCAACAGTATCAAATAAACCAAAAAGTAAAACAGTGGGAGGCTTACTGTTGTAATAAACACTAAAGCTATGAAAAGAGGTTAGGTTAGGTAAGGTTCGTCAGGAAACAGGACAAGTATTTCTTGACGCGGGTCTTAGTCACATGATGACCCGCAGCTGGAGCTTATGGTCATCTGACCGAGACCTTCCGCTGGCTTACCCCTCCACTCCTTTAAAAATTAGGGTTATAAGTTGTTATGAAAGGAGGTTGGGTATATAACAGGTTAAACAGAGGCGAGGTTAGAGCCTTCATAGCCCCCAAAACAATCACCCACTTGCCGTTTTCTGTGGTAAACATTGATGGCGGTGGAGGGGGGATTTTTCCAGGGTTGCCCGTAACCTCTGCTGCCTAGAGTGTTTGCTACCTGGGTTTTATTTGCCTGTGGAGTTTAAGAATGTGCAAAATGCACTATTGCCTACTTGTGAGGGTGAGGGTTGTGGTGTGTGTGTGTGTGTGTGTACTCACCTATTTGTATTCACCTATTTGTGGTTGCAGGGGTCGAGTCATAGCTCCTGGCCCCGCCTCTTCACTGATTGCTACTCTCCCTGCTCCATGAGCTTTATCAAACCTCGTCTTAAAACTATGTATGGTTCCTGTGTGTGTGTGTGTGTGTGTGTGTGTGTGTGTGTGTGTGTGTGTGTGTGTGTGTGTGTGTGTGTGTGTGTGTGGTTGATGGTGGTGTAGTGTGTGTCAGTGGTGATGTTGGTAGCATTACCACTGAGTGTCATCCCGGGCTGGGAGGCTACAGATCTGAGTGTCATCCTGGGCTGGGAGGCTACAGATCTGAGTGTCATCCTGGGCTGGGAGGCTACAGATCTGAGTGTCATCCTGGGCTGGGAGGCTGCAGATCTGAGTGTCATCCTGGGCTGGGAGGCTACAGATCTGAGTGTCATCCTGGGCTGGGAGGCTACAGATCTGAGTGTCATCCTGGGCTGGGAGGCTACAGATCTGAGTGTCATCCTGGGCTGGGAGGCTGCAGATCTGAGTGTCATCCCGGGCTGGGAGGCTACAGATCTGAGTGTCATCCTGGGCTGGGAGGCTGCAGATCTGAGTGTCATCCCGGGCTGGGAGGCTACAGATCTGAGTGTCATCCTGGGCTGGGAGGCTACAGATCTGAGTGTCATCCTGGGCTGGGAGGCTACAGATCTGAGTGTCATCCTGGGCTGGGAGGCTGCAGATCTGAGTGTCATCCCGGGCTGGGAGGCTACAGATCTGAGTGTCATCCTGGGCTGGGAGGCTGCAGATCTGAGTGTCATCCCGGGCTGGGAGGCTACAGATCTGAGTGTCATCCTGGGCTGGGAGGCTGCAGATCTGAGTGTCATCCCGGGCTGGGAGGCTACAGATCTGAGTGTCATCCTGGGCTGGGAGGCTGCAGATCTGAGAGTGTCATCCTGGGCTGGGAGGCTACAGATCTGAGTGTCATCCTGGGCTGGGAGGCTGCAGATCTGAGTGTCATCCTGGGCTGGGAGGCTGCAGATCTGAGTGTCATCCTGGGCTGGGAGGCTACAGATCTGAGTGTCATCCTGGGCTGGAGGCTGCAGATCTGAGTGTCATTCCGGGCTGGGAGGCTGCAGTAATCAGATCAACTTTACCCCCCTAAGAAGCCTTATCGATTAGTGAGATAATTGTAGCGAGTTAGCGATCATCAGGAGGCACTGTGTGGCCCGGTGTGGCCCTCTGTGGCCCGGTGTGGCCCTGATGGATCACTTGCGGCCTGGGTTGACGGGTCAGGGCGTGAGGGCAAGGAGAGGGGAAGTGAGGGGACAAGGGGAGGGGAGAATTGAGGGGAGAAGGGGGGAGACTTCAGCAGTGATTGATGACTTGTGGACAATAACCAAGTTTCGATAAGAATTTGAACAAGAGATGTAGGCCAGAGAATGTGACCCAGCGGTTTCAACCCTACCCAGTGCATAGTTATGTAGGTAAGATGAGAGAAGACCGGAGACGGAGTACAGATTGTAAAAAAGTACAAACTTATACACACACACATATGTAAGAAACACACACACACACACACACACACACACACACACACACACACACACACACACACAAACAGGTTTAATATCTGTCACAACAATTAGGGTGAGTAATCAAGAGTCACTCACCTGCTGGGTGAGGGTAAAGGGAGATGGAAGGGGAAGCAGGGAGGAGGGAGATGGAGAGGTAGGACGAATAAGGGAAGGTGAGATGGGGAATAGAGGTGGAGGGAGAGAGAGGCAGTACTATTAAAGCCAACTTTATTTCAAAATACCACAGACCCGTTCATCTGTTCTGACTGTTGCCAGGATGTGTGTGTGTGTGTGTGTGTGTGTGTGTGTACTCACCTATTTGTACTCACCTATTTGTAGTTGCAGAGGTCGAGTCATAGCTCTTGGCCCCGCCTCTTCACTGATTGCTACTAGGTCCTCTCTCTCCATTTTGTATGTGTGTGTGTGTGTTTGTTTGTGTGTTGTTCACTAATTACTGACCGTATTGGAGTTGATTGCATTAGTAATACCGAAGGCTCTCTCCCCACCCTCCACTAACACTGCAGTGACGGAACAACATGTGTGAAACAACTTTTTACATATGAGAGAGAGAGAGAGAGAGAGAGAGAGAGAGAGAGCACCTCTCTCTCTCTCTCTCAACCATATTATCACTTCCTCTCTTCTCTTATCATCAATTTATTGATGGTAAACTTAATGCTCCCTCCCTCCCATCCTCTTCCCTCCCTCCCCTCCTTCCCTCCCTCCCTTACTCTACTTCCCTCCACCACCTCACCCACCCACTCAATCCCTTAGCTCCCTTCCCCTCCCCCACTCCTTCCCTGACCTTCCATCCCACACCCTCCTCTCCTTCCCTCCCTCCCTCCCCTCCCTCCCTCCCTCCCTCCCAGTGGGTGTGAAAGTTGGTAACGTCCGTCTTCATCAGTTGCTGGTCCGCCATTAATTACTGCTACCCCCGTCACCTGTCTCAGGGGGGGAGGGGGAGAGAGGGAGGGGAGGGAGGACACGTGGAGGGGAGGGGTCAAGTGGAGGAGGAGGAGGGAGGGACTGGTGGGGGAGGGTGGGTGACGTTAAACGGTTAAGGAAGGAAGGAGGGATGGTAAGGGAGGGATGGTAAGGGAGGAGGAGGGTGAGGGAGGGAGGGATGGTAAGGGAGGGAGGGAGGGTGAGGGAGGAAGGGATGGTGAGGGAGGATGGTGAGGGAGGGAGAGATAGTGAGGGAGGAGGGAGGGATAGTGAGGGAGGGAGAGATAGTGAGGGAGGGAGAGATAGTGAGGGAGGGAGGGATGGTGAGGGAGGGAGGGAGGGTGAGGGAGGAAGAGATGGTGAGGGAGGGATGGTGAGGGAGGGAGAGATAGTGAGGGAGGAGGGAGGGATAGTGAGGGAGGGAGAGATAGTGAGGGAGGGAGAGATAGTGAGGGAGAGAGGGATGGTGAGGAAAGGAGGGATGGTGAGGGAGGGAGGGAGGGAGGGATGGTGAGGGAGGGAGAGATAGTGAGGGAGGGAGGGATGGTGAGGGAGGTAGGGATGGTGAGGGAGGGAGGGAGGGATGGTGAGGGAGGGAGAGATAGTGAGGGAGGGAGGGATGGTGATTGAGGGAGGGAGAGATGGTGAGGGAGGGAGAGATAGTGAGGGAGGGAGGGATGGTGAGGGAGGGAGAGATAGTGAGGGAGGGAGGGATGGTGAGGGAGTATTAACTTCTATTGCGAGGTAACTCCACCTCCTCCCAGTAACACTATTCCATCCATCACTTACTGGAACATTGTTCCAGACTCTGGAACAAAACTCTTCTCCAGGCTGAGGGACTGACCCCCTCAAAACTACGTCTTCAAGGCTGATGGACTGACGACATCGTCTTCACATCTCTACTGGTAACTCTTCTGTACTCGACTGAAGAAGCCCACCGTGTAGGCGAAACGTCTCAGAATAAAGATACCCAACTCTTGCCCATGTCTTACCAACTTGTCGTATACTATTTTCATAGTCAACTCTAATTCAACTTGATATGGAATAAGCAATAGATTGCAGGCCCATGCACTCCGCCCCAGGCCCTCACTCTTGCAACTCCATATTATTCAACAGTTGCAGGGAACCATACGCTTATCACGTGCCCTAAGTATTCTATGGTGAAGGAGCCTTGCCACTGGAATTATCCGACTGTCCTTAAAAACCACTGGGTAATCAGTCCATCAATCAAGATTGATGGACTGATTACATCGACTTCAGACTCAGGGACTGATTACATCAAACTCCTTCTGATCTTCACCATTCTTCTTTGTATTGGACTGATGAAGCCACTGTGGGTTCTCTGAACTTTTTACCTACATGGTCTCAGTGGGGAGATGTACCACTTACTATGTTATGGTAGAACTGAAGAATTGAAAATGAGTTGAGACAATCTCACCTTCAAGAAGCTGCACAGTAATGTTGTTATTGCAACCACGAGGAAAATGACAGGTTGGATAACTAGAACTTTCAAAACAAGAGATGCCAAGCCACTGTTATTACTCTTCAGATCACTCGTTCTCTCTCTAGGCTGGAATATTGCTGTGTAGTAACGACCCTCCTTCAAGGCAGGCGAAATTGCAGAACTGGAGAATGTACAGAGAACCTTCCCAGCTCACGTAACCTCTGTCAAGCACCCAGATTACTGGGAGCTCCTGAAGTCTCCAGAACTGTACTCCTTGGAAGTTAGGCGAGAAAGATTCATCTAAGTCACACCTGGAAGATACTGGAGGGATTGGGATCTGGAGGGATTCTGGAGGGAGCCCGCGCACCACAATCACTCCATATGAAAGCACAAGACTTGGCAGACAGTGTACCTGGCGTCTAACCTGGAGGGTGGTCCGGGGGTCAACGCCCCCGCGGTCCAGTCCTTGACCAGGCAAGATGAGTATATAAAGGGGGTTCAAAAAATGTAAAGGGACCATGACTCTTAACATCCTGCCATCGTGCATAAGGAGAATTTGCCAACACATTCCTGGCTGTCCGTAAGTTCCTCAAGCCAGCTCCTGATCAGCCGGGCTGCGATGCACAGTTGAACTGCGGGTGGCGGGCACCAATAGCCTGATGGATCAGGCCATAACGCGGGGGGCGATGACCCCCAGAGAGCGACTACAGGTAACTACAGGTATATTGTACAGTAATTTAGAGAGTAAGAGGGGAACACACACACCCTGAGCACCTGTCCCCTCGTCCCCTCCCCTCATCCCTCCCGCCCCTGAGACCAGAGCCCTGAGAGCCGTAGGGGGGGGGCAGGGGTCAGCAGGGTCAGCAGACAGATGCAGAGCAATAACTCTGCTGCTGTCAATACCACAACCAACTCTGCCACACAAATATCACACAAAATACCTACACTCACACACACACACACACACACACACACACACACACACACACACACACACACTCACAGCACGTACACACACAACACACACACACACACGCACACACACACACACACACACACACGCACACACACACGCACACACACACACAGGGATGTTGGGAAGTACTTCTTCAGCCACTGAGCTGTCAGGAAGTGGAACAATCTGGAGAGTGAAGGTATACCTGGAGGGGGTTTCGGGGGTCAACGCCCCGGGCATCATAGTGAATCAGGGTCTGATCAACCAGGCTGTTACTGATGGCCGCACGTAAACCAACGAACGAACCACAGCCTGGCTGGTCAGGTACTGACTTTAGGTGCCTGTCCAGCTCCCTCTTGAAGACAGCCAGGGGTCTATTGGTAATTCCCCTTATGTATGTTAAGAGACAGTTGAACAGTATAGGACCCATGACACTTAGTGTTGTCTCTTAGTGTACTCATAGTGCCCATGCTTTTCATTAGGGGGATGTTGCACCGCCTGTCGAGTCTTTTGCTTACGTAGGGAGTGATTTCCGTGTGCAGATTTGGGACTAGTCCCTCTAGGATTTTCATGCATCTTTCTCGCCTGCGTTCCAGGGAGTTCAAATCAATAGACTTCAACCATTCCCAGTAATTTATGGTACTTATACGTGCCGTGAAAGTTCTCTGTACACTCTCCAGGTCTGCAATTTCGCCAGCCTTGAAGGGGGCCGTTGGTGTACAGCAGTATTCCACCCTAAAGAGAACAAGCGATTTGAAGAAAATCATCGTGGGCTTGGCATCCCTAGTTTTGAAGGTTCTCATTATCCATCCTATCATTGGTGTGGTCTTTGAAAGTGAGATCCTCTGACAGTATCACTCCCAGGTCTTTCACATTAGATTTTTCGCAGGATCCATGCATAGCTTTAAGAAGAGGTACGATAAAGCTCTTGGAGCAGGGACAGATTGGATCTAGTGGCGACCAGCAAAGAGGCAGGGCCAGGAGCAGTGAATCGACCGCTACAACTGCAAATAGGTGAGTACAAGAGACCTAGGTTGCAGCAGTGATCAAAGAATGTGGCCCAGCGGGTTCAGTCCTAACCAGTTATGCAGGTGAGAGGGAGGGAGAGAAGACCAGAGACGGAGTACAGATTGTAAAAAGTACAAACAGACACACATACAGACAGACAGACAGACAGACAGACAGACACACACACACACACACACACACGCACACACACACACACACACACACACACATGTGCCTAGGACAAAATGGTAACACACACACACACACACACACACACACACACACACACACACACACAAAATACCATTCTGGACAATTAACTTCAGTGGCTGGACGGACGGAACCAGCCAAGCTAATAAAACTTTTCCTGATACCCCGTCCCCCGTCCCCCGTCCCCTGTCCCCCGCTCCGTCCCCTGTCCCGCGCTCCGTCCCTCGTCCCCGTCCCCGCTCCGTCCCCTGTCCCGCGCTCCGTCCCTCGTCCCGCGCTCCGTCCCTCGTCCCCGTCCCCGTCCCTCGTCCCCGTCCCCCGTCCCCGTCCCGCGCTCCGTCCCTCTTCCCCGTCCCCCGCTCCGTCCCCTGTCCCGCGCTCCGTCCCCTGTCCCGCGCTCCGTCCCTCGTCCCCGTCCCCGTCCCCGTCCCCTGTCCCCCGCTCCGTCCCCTGTCCCGCGCTCCGTCCCTCGTCCCCGTCCCCCGCTCCGTCCCCTGTCCCGCGCTCCGACCCTCGTCCTGTCCCCTGTGCCGACCCCCGTCCCGTCCCCCTTCCCCGTGCCGACCCCGTGCCGACCCCGTCCCGTCCGTCTCACTTGGACCAGTTAAGTCACACTAGTGTGACTTAACTGGTCCAAGTGGGAGCGAAACGTCGTCATAAGTTCCTCTCTCCTACGTGAGGATTATTTATATATTGTTCCAGTCACGGTATTGTTCCAGTCACGGTATTGTTCCAGTCACGGCATTGTTCCAGTCACGGTATTATCCCAGTCACGGTATTGTTCCAGTCACGGTATTGTCCCAGTCACGGTATTGTCCCAGTCACGGTATTGTTCCAGTCACGGCATTGTTCCAGTCACGGTATTGTTCCAGTCACGGTATTGTTCCAGTCACGGTATTGTCCCAGTCACGGTATTGTCCCAGTCACGGTATTGTCCCAGTCACGGTATTGTTCCAGTCACGGTATTGTTCCAGTCACGGTATTGTCCCAGTCACGGTATTGTCCCAGTCACGGTATTGTCCCAGTCACAGTATTGTCCCAGTCACGGTATTGTCCCAGTCACGGTATTGTCCCAGTCACGGTATTGTCCCAGTCACGGTATTGTTCCAGTCACGGTATTGTTCCAGTCACGGTATTGTTCCAGTCACGGTATTGTCCCAGTCACGGTATTGTTCCAGTCACGGTATTGTTCCAGTCACGGTATTGTCCCAGTCACGGTATTGTTATGTCGTGTGGGTCTTGGGAGAGATATATAGGAGGTCAAAGATACTCCTTGTTGGATGGTTACGGTATATTTACAGTAAGTGAAGGAGAGTCCAGCACACCTTCTGTCTCGCCTGTAGGTCTAACGTAGTGAGGCAGTCTGCCTATGATAGGCTGTGCACATGCGCTGAGCCTCTGACGTCAGCGGGTACCGTGACGTCACACGCAAAGGGACCAGCTTTATAAAGATACACTAAACAAGTGTATATATGATACTGACACGACAGCTCGGCCATGTTATCGTATGACGTCTCGGCATACTATACAACTCTATAGGCTGAACAGACAGGTGGTACTGGGTGAATCTATACAATAGCAAACACATTATAACTTTGAACTGATCAAGATTAATACTCTCGCACTTCTTTAGTTAATGGTACTTAAGAGAAATTTAATGGATCTAGATATAATGGATTACATAAATTACAATTTGCAAATTTGATCGATCAATCGATATGTATTCATGTACTCTTCGGCTTCTGAGGAAGAATAAATATTTACAGGGAAGAAGTTTTAACAGGAAAGATAAACTCGGCTAACACGGGTTATACTGTTAAAACTCAGAACTCAGAGAGAACTTGAACACACAACAATCTTGCTAGATACTGGAAATCTAATAACAAAACACACAGTCAATAATTCGGTTCTAAACTGGATTTTCTAATTTTCTATCTTTAGCTCACAACTTATGATCACTTTCCTACTGGAGGAATAAACAGGCTCGGTGGAGTGGATGGATCCTCCCCGGTTGAAATAGTTAGCTCAATGACACAAAGTATGAGCAAAGGAGAACGGTTCTCACTATCTCTTACTGCAGGTAAGAATTACTCGACACACGACACTTTACTCTGCAAAGACTTACTGTCAACTGGAAGGAACACTATCTGGAACACGAGGGACAACAACTGGCACTCTAGTGAGTACACTAGCAACAGAAACGGCTTTCTGCAATTGCTTTTGCATCAGCGAGAGATGCTATAACTCATTCAAATAGTCTTTCTTCAACAAAGCGTCCCCTGGAGAGGAACTACTACTTGAACTAGCAACATTGCAAGGATAGACTCAGTACTCAAGGCGGTCGGGATACCTCCGGCACCCTAGGCATCTGAACGCTATCTTGCATGCAAGATATTGTAGGGGCTGAATTCCAGACAGGAGTGACAGTAATACTAGTGCCTTGATCGCTCGGCTACGTTAATAAGTGAAACACATACTTTCTACAAGAACTAATCTGAACTTTACATTCCGCATCACTCTGGCAATTCTCTGATACAAGCTCGAAGAACAAACACATTGTTCAAAGGCTAGAGACTGTCTTTCAGTCATTAAGGGACTATGAGAACTTTTCACTGACTTGTTATCATTATGGCTCTGAATGGCAATACACACAGTATTATCGCACATGTTACTAAAACTTCAATGCCTCGACTGGCAGCAAACACATTACTACTTAACTTTACTTGAGACATGACTGAGCAATTAAACGAGAATCGAATTGAAAGCAAAAATGTACACAAGTATATGGCACAATATAGCTTAACTGATAGTAATTATTAACTATTCTGCATGAGTAACACGGATAATAGCACAATAACACTAAAGAAAAGATAACTCACTGGAAATTGACTTGGCAAGAAAATTCAACACACTAAGATAAAACAATCTAGCTTTAACTTGAACAGCAAAATGAGTTTTCTTTTCTTTAAATATCAATAAAATTGCAACACAATAAAAGAATTAAATTCACAATTAATTAAAAGAATTCAATAATGCTTATGGCACTAGCAACAATCTGATAAAACAATTCGGTAGAATTGTTCACTGGCCAAAATTAAAGTAACTTTACTGCATATATCTCTAGAAGTTCACTGGAATAATTACTTATTACTCTAGGAAATAACAAGTTACTAGAGCAATTAAACACAACAAAATTGATAAAACAAGGTGAATACTGGCGAATTTACTTTATACAAAATCAATTTCAGGAATGACTGATTGAAAAAAATTCACACTGGGGTAAATTATTTTCACACAACACAAAGATATTAGAAATAAAATAGTTTGAACACTCTTACTCTTAATTGCAAGCAAAGCAAGGTAACTCAATGAAACAGTTACTGAACAATTTACTAAAAACACTGACTTTAGACAAACTAAGAGTGAATTTGTTCAACAACACATGAAAACAAATGAAAAATTAATGACAATAAATTGGTATTAACACTTACATTAGCTGAAGATACTCATCAAAGGCACAGAACAGTTAACTTACTGTCTCTACAAAGTCATGCTCTTGTTGACTATATACAAGTAATTATTGTAGCAAAATAATATCCTCAGTAAGTTATTTGTCTAATCTGCAAAATGAAGGCACATTAGCACTATACAAAAGAACAAGTACACAAAACAATAGCAGGTGCAAGGGAAAAATAACACTGACTGCAACACATAAGAATTAGCAGGGAATATTACTGGTAAAATGTTAAAAATTGCTTGGAGGAGAAAACAATATATAGTTACTGGGGCAAGCAAAATTAATTAATTACACCATTAAAACATTAACAAACAAGGGTAAGATAATACAAAATAACTCTGGGATAGTACACTTGGTGGAACACAATAATTAACAAAACAGAAAATTCAACAACACATAGGATAACTTCAACAAAACTGTACTTACTGCATACTTAGTAACACAACGAAATTCACAGAAATAATAACGCAATAATTAACAAGAGACAATACTAGTGAAATAAAAAATTAATGCAATTAATTACTTTAACACAGAACACTTCCTAGGATAACTCAAAATTTATATAACTCGCAGAAATTGTCTCAACACACGAAATTGTCTATAGATTATCTGAAAAATAAAACAACAACACAATAAATGTCTCTAGGGTGTAAAACTTGACTGGAGCGTGGTGGTGGAGGATGGTGGAGGATGATGGAGGATGGTGGAGGATGGTGATCCACACGCGCAGATATCTAGGAGTAATGTGCATAAACGTTGAACTACGAACCGGGTGTTTTAGTACAGTTGGCACAACAGTTCAGAAGAAACACACTCAGGACGCTCGACCTGGTTCGTAGCCAATAAACTGCTTGCAGGACCCAGTTAAGGGTGAAATAATCCACACTTAATGCTTTGTGTGGGTGGATGCAGGTGGTCAAGGCGTCTGCCTTGGCGTGGGTGGTGGGGGGGTGGTGGCTGGTAGGGTTAGCCCACACTGTTTCCCGCGTGCGCCTGTGGCTTACGCCGTTTACATGAACTTAACCCAGGGTGGCTTGAAAACCCAGGAATACCACGGGGGTGTTAATTTACACAGAACAGCAATACACTGGAGTATAAGGTGGTATAAATGCTTGGACTCACGTGGCTTACTTCTCAGACAGCAGAGTGGCTTGCTGGCTTAGTAGAATATTTTCACACAGATTGACTGGCTTGGAATCTTGTGACAAACTAGCACAGCAAGGTAGAAGCTGGCTTAAGCTCTGGCTGACGTAACTGGTGGTGGCTTTACTGGCTTGAATGGGACTCTCCCCTCACTGGCTTACTCGTACAGAATTTGCAAAACCCGGGTCAACCCCTCGTAGGTTTCAGCAAAATTAACAAGTAAGGCACTTAGCTTACCAGGAGATACTGTAGATATTTAGACTTCTTTGATGTAGGAGCTGGTAACGTGGTCGGTCTGGAGGCTGTTTGCTTGCTTGAAGTCTATCTCTCTATAACATCGTAATCGATCAAAATTACGGCACACCGCTGCTCACCACTTGTCGTGTGGGTCTTGGGAGAGATATATAGGAGGTCAAAGATACTCCTTGTTGGATGGTTACGGTATATTTACAGTAAGTGAAGGAGAGTCCAGCACACCTTCTGTCTCGCCTGTAGGTCTAACGTAGTGAGGCAGTCTGCCTATGATAGGCTGTGCACATGCGCTGAGCCTCTGACGTCAGCGGGTACCGTGACGTCACACGCAAAGGGACCAGCTTTATAAAGATACACTAAACAAGTGTATATATGATACTGACACGACAGTTACAGTCACGGTATTGTCCCAGTCATGGTATTGTCCCAGTCACGGTATTGTTCCAGTCACGGTATCGTTCCAGTCACGGTATTGTTCCAGTCACGGCATTGTTCCAGTCACGGTATTGTCCCAGTCACGGTATTGTTCTAGTCACGGCATTGTTCCAGTCACGGTATTGTTCCAGTCACGGTATTGTTCCAGTCACGGTATTGTCCCAGTCACGGTATTGTCCCAGTCACGGTATTGTCCCAGTCACGGTATTGTTCCAGTCACGGTATTGTTCCAGTCACGGTATTGTCCCAGTCACGGTATTGTCCCAGTCACGGTATTGTCCCAGTCACAGTATTGTCCCAGTCACGGTATTGTCCCAGTCACGGTATTGTCCCAGTCACGGTATTGTCCCAGTCACGGTATTGTTCCAGTCACGGTATTGTTCCAGTCACGGTATTGTTCCAGTCACGGTATTGTTCCAGTCACGGTATTGTCCCAGTCACGGTATTGTTCCAGTCACGGTATTGTTCCAGTCACGGTATTGTCCCAGTCATGGTATTGTCCCAGTCACGGTATTGTTCCAGTCACGGTATCGTTCCAGTCACGGTATTGTTCCAGTCACGGTATCGTTCCAGTCACGGTATTGTCCCAGTCACGGTAATGTTCCATCTTGTTCATTAGACTCAGTATGAAAGTGTGAACCAGAAGAGACATGACCTTCCACGCAGACATGAACCAAGTCTTCCAGTGACATGAATATCACGTTAGTAAGTTTATTCAGGTATACACAAATACACTTACATAGAGAATTATACATAGCAGTATACGTGTACAGAACCTGTGATAACCCCCCAAAAAATGTCAGAGTGACTTATTTGACACATGTACAACCTCTAGGTATCTTTATTTGTAGACGTTTCGCCCTCCTGTGGCTTTATCAGTACAAGGACATAATGTGAAGAATTATATACAAAAGATGAGGTAGTCAGTCCCGAAATTACTACTTATGAACACAAGAGGCTTGGTAGACGGTGCAGATACCACCGGTGAAATGCAGGGGAGCGACGAGCACACTGAGAAAACTTTATAAGTGTATAGGGACCACGACTCTTCAGCTCCCTCCCTACATACATAAGGGAACAAGTAACCCATGAATAGGAGGACAGGCTCCATCATCCCTTCACTCCATCACTCCAGATGTGACTCCATCACTCCAGATGTGACTCCATCACTCCAGATGTGACTCCATCACTCCAGATGTGACTCCATCACTCCAGATGTGACTCCATCACTCCAGATGTGACTCCATCACTCCAGATGTGACTCCATCACTCCAGATGTGACTCCATCACTCCAGATGTGACTCCATCACTCCAGATGTGACTCCATCACTCCACAACACAAGACTCCATCACTCCACAACACAAGACTCCATCACTCCACAACATAAGACTCCATCACTCCACTCCACGATACTCCATCACTATAACTCCATCACAACAACATTTCTGCTTAAAGAGGAAAACTTAACAGGATCGATTTGTGTTGAAGAGACGAGAGGTAGAGAGACTTCCTGGAAGGGGCAAGTTGCCCAATTATGTCGTAATGGGCAAGACCTTGGCGTCTACCTGTAATTGGGAACTCGGGGTAAATTTTGCTCAACTGCTATAGAGAAAATGTGAGAAAATTTGAGACTTTACAATGTTTTGTGGAGTGTGGCTTGGGGGGGAGGTAGGGAAGAAGGGAGGGAAGGGAAGGTAGGGAGGGTAGGTAGGGGAGGGAGGTAAAGAAAGGAGAGAACGAAGGAAGGAGAGGAGGGAGAGAGACAGAGACAGAGACAGACAGACAGAGAGAGAGAGAGTGAGTGAGAGAGAGAGAGAGAGAGAGAGAGAGAGAGAGAGAGAGAGAGAGAGAGCAGACAGAGAGAGAGAGAGAGACAGAGAGAGACAGAGAGAGATCCCATCTCGCTCAGGTACACAAGCCAGTGGACCAGAGAAGAAGCCAGTCATCTGGTCCAGGCACACAAGCCAGTGGACCAGAGAAGAAGCCAGTCATCTGATCCAGGCACACAAGCTAGTGGACCAGAGAAGAAGCCAGTCATCTGGTCCAGGCACACAAGCCAGTGGACCAGAGAAGAAGCCAGTCATCTGGTCCAGGTACACAAGCCAGTGGACCAGAGAAGAAGCCAGTCATCTGGTCAAAGTACACACTTCAGTGGACCAGAGAAGAAGCCAGTCATCTGGTCCAGGCACACAAGCCAGTGGACCAGAGAAGAAGCCAGTCATCT
The DNA here is from genome assembly GCA_009830355.1 of Cherax destructor. Taxonomy (NCBI): domain Eukaryota; kingdom Metazoa; phylum Arthropoda; class Malacostraca; order Decapoda; family Parastacidae; genus Cherax; species Cherax destructor. The sequence continues at coordinate 162,323 of WNWK01002061.1, forward strand.
GGTCCAGGCACACAAGCCAGTGGACCAGAGAAGAAGCCAGTCATCTGGTCCAGGTACACACTTCAGTGGACCAGAGAAGAAACGACTCATCTCGCAGGCAGCATCTCAAAGATGAGAGGCAGGTATTGTGGTCGCTACCTGCGTTTGATGTTACAGAGATGCTGCCAGCTGGAGGTCCAGACCACATCTTCCCCTCTCAACCTACGTTAATAATAATAATAATAATAATAATAATAATAATAATAATAATAATAATAATAATAATAATAATAATAATAATAATAATATTATTATTATTATTTATTATTATTATTATTATTATAATGCCTAGTATGGGCCAGTAGGCCCATACTAGGCATAAGACGTCCGGGCGAGTCCCAAGGATATCGCAACTGTCCCAACTTCTTGCTTTCACCTGGGAGTGTAGAACGTGGGTGTTTCACCTGGGAGTATATGCTGAGCACGTGATCTTCATCAATTAGACACATGTGCAACAGTTGGGTATTTTTATTGATGAAAGTTTCGCGTACACAGTAGACTTCTTCAGTCACATACAGAGACAGCAGTGGCAATGGCATAAAGATAATGTAATCAGTCCATCAACCTTAGAGAAAAAGTAATTGAGGTGGTCAGTCCCTCAGATATTTATACGCACAGATCTGAAGATATCGCTGAATTTCAGCTCCATGGAGCTGAACTCTTCTCCAGGCTGAGGGACTGACCACCTCAAATATTTTTTTTCTCCAAGGTTGATGGACTGATTACATTATCTTTATTCCATTGTCACTGCTGCCTCTGTATGTGACTGAAGAAGCCTACTGTGTAGGCGAAACGTTTCATCAATGAAGGTAAGTGTTACTTTGTAAATGGTCCAAGTCGGACCGAAACGTCGGTATAAGCTCCTGTCTTCTATGCACGGGTTACGTAACGTTCAGGTAGCGACTTTGCGCTACCTTGCCGTGTTGAGTCGTAATGATTGCAGGGAGGGAGGCGGCACCCCCTTCAGGGACTCCAGCAGCAGGAGTTTGTGAGCCTCGTCATAGGTTAGGTCCTCTCCCCAGCGTCTGGGTCTTCTTAAAGCTAATTTCAGGACAGAGATGATGAGGAGGATGGTCGGGGAAGCTGCGGTTAGCGGTGTTGACGACTGACGATGTTCCGCTGCGTGGACGGCGTTGCGGACACTGTTCCGCTCCGTGGACGGCGTTGCGGACGCTGTTCCGCTCCATTACGACTCCAGTCTCCCTAAGATCCATCAATTTGTAATGTTGGTTGAATTACCGACAATATATTAAGTAAAAGGACATGTGTTCTTTTACCCAACAAACTCCATCAATTTCACAACAAATATGGAAGAAACAAAAGAAGAAGAGGAGAGCCAATAGAATAACGCTAGGTAAACAAGAATGGGAGATGAGAGGAACTATAGGAGGAATAGTGGAACTACTGTGTGTACTCACCTGTTTGTGGTTGCAGGGGTCGATTCACAGCTCCTGGCCCCGCCTCTTCGCTTTTCGCTACTAGGTCCTCTCCTTGCTCCTTGACCCTTATACCTCTTCTTAAAGCTATGTATGGATCCTGCCTCCACTACATCACTCTCCAGATTGCTCCACTTCCTGACAACTCTATGACTGAAGTAATGCTTCCTAACATCCCCATGACCCCTATAAGTCTTCAACTTCCAGCTGTGACCCCTTGTTGCTGTGTCCCATCTCTGGAACATTCCCTCCCTATTTACCTTGTCAATTCCTCTCAGTATTTTATATATCGTTATCATGTGCCCCCCTATCCCTCCTGTCGTCCAGTGTGTGTGTGGACAAACTTATCACCCCGTGAGATATCTCACATGATCCCAATAAAACCAATCGATATCCTGGCCCAGATGCTTGTGCTCCTGCCCCCGCGGCGCCGCTACATTGAAATTCAACCGACGACACAAAATCTGGCCGACATAACTCAGTGGTGGAATATTGAACTACATCCTGGGAGCTCCCCCCTTCCCCTTCCCTCCCCTCTCGTCCCTCCCCCACACACACTACACAACCCTCTCTAACATCAAAATACGTATGGAAACTCTAGCAATAAGCTCTAGAAATAAGCAGAGCTGAGAGAGAGAGAGACGTAAACACGGAAAAGTAGAAATAAATGCAAAAATAAACACATAAGCAGTATAATGTGATCCTTTATTGACAACGTTTCGCCCACGCAGTGGGCTTTATCAAGTCACAGACAGATCTACCTGGATAAAAGATAAATGAGTATTTATAGGATTTAGTCAGGTGGAGAATGATGGGTCAGGTGGAGAATGCTGGGTCAGGTGGAGAATGTTGGGTCAGGTGGAGAATGCTGCATGTGACAGTCTTCAAAGTAGTGTGATAGTTTAAAACCTCGGGTAACTTAAAGGACCTGCAGTGTTCCATTCTTGAGTTCTATGTGGGATAGCGATGAAGAAGTTTCTTGGCAATAGGTTCAGCTATGTTGTAGAAGCCGTTGTTCTGGTTGAAGTTGTTGGATATACAGATAAGTGATGACTCCAGGATTCTTCGGTATTGAGTGTTGTATTCTCTGGCGATGAGTCTTGCGTTTCTGTAGTTGATTAAATGGTTGTGTGAATTTCGGTGTTGAACACAGGCATTCCTTGGGTCGTCAGATCTGCCTGCGTACTGGTGTTCTGAAATGCGTGTTTGGAGGTCTCTGGATGTTTCGCCGACGTATAATTTGCTGCAGTCATTACAAGGGATTGTGTATACCCCTGCCGTGGATTGAAGCTTGTCCTGTCTGTTACTGGTAATGTCCTTGATGGTGGTGGATGTGGAGGTAGATACTTGGAATGAGGTATTAGAAAAAATGTTGGAAACGTGTAGCAATGGAGTTGGTGGGGAAGACTATGTATCTCTTCTCAGCAGTGTCTTCTCTGGGTGTGTTGAAGATGTTTAATGCCCGTCGTCTACAGTCTCTAATGAAGTGACGAGGATAGTGAAGTTTGGAAAAAACTTGCTCAATAAGGGAGCATTCTTCTTCAAGGAACTCACTGCTGCAGATTCTGAGTGCGCGCAGGAAAAAGCCTATAATTACACCACGTTTAGTTTTGGTGTCGTGGTGAGAGTAGAAGTGGAGAAGATCGTGTTGGTTGGTAGGTTTTCGATAGACTTTAAAACGAAGTTCATGGTCAGCTTTGCAGAGAAGAACATCAAGGAAAGGAAGAGTGTTGTCGACTTCTTCTTCTAGTGTAAACTGGATTGATGGCTCGACCTGGTTGAGTTCGTGTTGGAGAGCTTGAACGTTGAAGCGTCTGGGAGTTATGATGAGAATGTCGTCAACATAACGGAGCCAGGTGACAGAAGAGGGAATAATAGTGGAAAAACGCTCGGCTTCCAGATGTTCCATATATAGGTTCGCAAGGACGGCACTAAGTGGCGATCCCATGGGTAGTCCAAAAGTTTGCTGAAAGAGTTGATTTTCGAAAGAGAAACATGTAAAGCCCACACAGTTCAACAAGGCATTTTATACCATTTCCAGAAACAAATGCATCATAATGCGATTTATTGATCACGTTTCGCCCCCACAGTGGTTTTTATGAAGTCAGAAACAAATCGTGGAGATATTTGAAGCCAGTGATCTCCATGAAGACGTAAACACAAGGTGATTAAAGGCAGTTGTCCATAAATGGATTCAAATTAAACAAGTTTAGATTTAGAAAGGATACAGGAAAGTATTGGTTTTGAAACAGGATAGTTGATGAGTGGAACAGTCTGCCTAGTAGGGTTATTGAAGCTAAAACCTTGGGTAGTCTCAAGTTTAGCTTGGATAAATACATGAGTGAGACGGGTTGGTGTATAATACCCACAAGACCAAGAATTAAACACGTGTGGAACATCTGGGTTTGGGGAAAAAACACAGGGGGAAAAAAGGTCACAGTTTTGGCTAGGGAAAAAAAGTCACTGGGGAAAAAACGTCACAGTTTTGGCTAGGGAAAAAGTCACAGGACAAAAAGTCACAGAAAATAAGTTACAATTTCATTTAAATATACAATCTGAGACAGACGACCTTAACTATGCAAGACAAGCCACGAGGGGTGGGGGGGGGGGGGTGGAAATCTTCAGCTCGGGTACTTTCACCCTTCTCAGTGCGTCATCAGGAGCTGTGCAGTGTTGCAAGGGCAACAACTGAAGGAGTGAGGGGAAGTTTTTTCAGAATAGCGCAGTGCAAGCGTGTCACCGGAAATTAGAAGATATAACAGCCAGCCCCAAAGGTTCTTCTAGACGCTTAGAACAGGTCACGTGACTTGAAAAATACGTTTCCCATTGGATACTACACATATATAAACAATTAAAGTAATGAAACTAACTTTTTTTTAAATCAGTTATTAACTGACAGTATGTGACAGTACCTGCCAGTATGTGACAGTACATAACAGTACATTCACAGTAAATGACAGTATGGGACAATATGTGACAGTACATGACAGTAATGTAGGGTTGGTGAGGTTCAGCCTGGGTGACTGAGAGTAGGCTGGTTCAAGGTTCGGGTGAGGGGGCGTTGGGTTTGTGAAGGACCTGCCAAGTATGGGCCAGTAGGCCTGCTGCAGTGTTCCTCCTTTCTTATGTTCCTATGTGTAACCAGTAGTGTTGCAGAGGGTAGTGGTGGTGGTGGTAGAGAGGTAGTGGGGGTAGAGGTGGTGGTGGTAGAGAGGTAGTGGGGTAGTGGTGGTGGTGGTAGAGAGGTAGTGGGGGTAGTGGTGGTGGTAGTAGAGAGGTAGTGGGGGTAGTGGTGGTGGTGGTAGAGAGGTAGTGGGGTAGTGGTGGTGGTGGTAAAGGGGTAGTGGGGTAGTGGTGGTGGTGGTAGAGGGTAGTGGGGGTAGTGGTGGTGGTGGTAGAGAGGTAGTGGGGGTAGTGGTGGTGGTGGTAGAGAGGTAGTGGGGGTAGTGGTGGTGGTGGTAGAGGGGTGGTGGTGGTGGTGGTAGAGGGGGTGGTGGGGGTAGTGGTGGTGGTGGTGGTGGTAGAGGGGGTGGTGGGGGTAGTGGTGTTATCAAACAAGCCAGGGCAGGTGAAGGGGGTCGTCTGCCCCGACTGATAACACGGAGGTGGGGGGTTATGAGAGGGCAGTGGCAGGGAGGGGAGGGGAGGTGAGGGGGGACACAACCAGCGCCACTTACACAGTCATTACAGTGAGTGGTCCGCCCACTAATTCAGGAAATTATTAAAACGAGGAACAGTGTGTTAGGAAAGCCTCTACTCGAGTGATTGCTGGGGAGGGGAGGAGGGGAGGGAAGGAGGGTAGGGGAGGAGGGTAGGGAAGGGAAAATAAGTAAATAAAAATCGTAAGAGAGGAAGGAAGAGGGGAAGCTTGTAAGAAATAGTGGAGGGTCTGGTAGGGGGTTATTTCTGCCTATCCTAGAGAGGGGAGGGGGAGGGAAAGAGGAGAAGGGAGGAGGGAGAAGGGAGGGGATGAAGGTTCTTTAACTAGGAATCTAGAGTCATACAACCTCCTAGAGATGATCCAGGACTGTTAGTTTTAGTTTTCTGAGAGAAGCCACTAGGAACAAGAACCTGCTTGTCTTGGTTTTGACAAACAATAAGAGTCTTGCTCAGCTCGGGTTCAAACCCCCTGGCCATGACCTACTTCTACTAGTAGGGCCCCGCCCCACCTGGGGGCGTGGCTTCAACTGCTGCACCTCTCATCTGACGCCAGAATATAAGTGTTCATCTTCCTGCCCATGCTTCAGATTCATCAAGGTTCTTATCACCTGCTTCCAAGTTGAGGGACTGACTACCTCATCTTCTACTGTGTATACTTCTGCTGGATTGAGGGACTGACTACCTCGTCTTCTGTCTCCGGCTTCAACTGCTTCAAAATTACCTCTGTATTGTACTGATAAATTCACTGGCTGGCGAAACGTCTACAAATAAAGACACCCAGAGTGACATGTCTCTAAATTCCTCATCATGTCAGTACTGTATACCAGTTGATAAATTAGACACATGTTCAACACTTGGATATCTTCATTGAGGAAACGTTTCGCCACACAGTGGCTTCATCAGTCCTGTACAGAGAAGAAAGGTTGGAGATTATAAGGAGTTTGAGGTAATCAGTCCCTCAACCTTGAAAGGAATACAGCATGTACGAAGAAGTGGCTTATATACTGTAGAGAGGTGAAGTGGGGAGAGAGGAGGTGCTGGTGGGGAGAGAGGAGGTGCTGGTGGGGAGAGAGGAGGTGCTGGTGGGAAGAGAGAGGAGGTGCTGGTGGGAAGAGAGAGGAGGTGCTGGTGGGAAGAGAGGGAGTGCTGGTGGGAAGAGAGAGGAGGTGCTGGTGGGAAGAGAGAGGAGGTGCTGGTGGGAAGAGAGAGGAGGTGCTGGTGGGGAGAGAGGAGGTGCTGGTGGGAAGAGAGAGGAGGTGCTGGTGGGAAGAGAGAGGAGGTGCTGGTGGGAAGAGAGAGGAGGTGCTGGTGGGAAGAGAGAGGAGGTGCTGGTGGGAAGAGAGGGAGGTGCTGGTGGGAAGAGAGAGGAGGTGCTGGTGGGAAGAGAGAGGAGGTGCTGGTGGGAAGAGAGAGGAGGTGCTGGTGGTAAGAGAGAGGAGATGCTGGTGGGGAGAGAGAGGAGGTCCTGGTGGGGAGAGAGGAGGTGCTGTTGAGGAGAGAGGAGGTGCTGGTGGTGAGAGAGGAGGTGCTTGTGGGAAGAGAGAGGAGGTGCTTGTGAGAGAGAGGAGGTGCTTGTGAGAGAGAGGAGGTGCTTGTGAGAGAGAGGAGGTGCTTGCAGAGGTCAGCCTGTAGAAAGAGATTGGGGAGGGGGGAGGGAGGGGGAGGTGAGAGGTGTTGGGGAGGGAGGGGGAAGGAGGAGTGAGTGAGAGAGGGAGGAGAAGCAAGGTGTTCGTAGATAGGCTGGCGGTGGTGGTGGGCGGGGAGGGGAAGGGGAAGGAGGAGGGGAAGAGGGGGGTGTACGGCAGCAGCAGCGTCACCCTGGTGGTGGGTGCCACACACACACACACACACACACACACACACACTGGCACTCTCTCTCTCTCTCTCCCAGTCACTGCTTGGCACTCTCCCCGCTAGCTGCCTCCACACACACGTCGCTAACCTGGCTCCTCCCGCCGCTCCTGCCGCTTCCCTCTTATCCCGCCGCACAGGAAGTATCATCCGCGGCACTGGAAGTACCATCTGAGGCACCGTAATCACCCTACGAGGTACCGGAAGTAGTATCCGTGGCGCCGGAAGGAACATCCAAGGCTCTTGTATCATCCGAGGAACCGGAAGTGGCATCCAAGGCCCTTGAATCATCATCCGAGGAACCAGAAATATCATCCGAGGCACCGGAAGCACACACTCGCCGCCGACATCAGCGACACCCCGCAATAGTACGTACTCGCGGACGTATTCCGAGGCACCGGAAGCATCATCCTAGGTACCCGGAAGTATCGCCCGAGAAACCGGAAGTATCATCCGAGGTACACCGTAACATCATTCGAGGCACCGGAAGTGTACACTCGCGAACATCACCGAAAGTGCACACTCGCGGAGACCACCTCGCGGTCCTGAACCTCACCTGCTTGCTAGCGAACACCTAGCGAGGTAGCTAAGCCAGCCTCTTAGCGAACACCTAGCGAGGTAGTGACAAGCAAACTTAGCGAGGTGGTGTTAGTGAGGAGGTGCTAGCGAGGTGTTAGTGAGGTGGTGCTAGCGAGGTGTTAATGAAGGGTTAGTGAGGTGGTGCTAGCGAGGTGTTAATGAAGGGTTAGTGAGGTGGTGCTAGCGAAGAGTTAACGAAGGGTTAGTGAGGAGGTGCTAGCGAGGTGTTAGTGAGGAGGTGCTAGTGAGGTTTTAACGAAGGGTTAGTGAGGTGGTGCTAGCGAGGTGTTAATGAAGGGTTAGTGAGGTGGTGCTAGCGAAGAGTTAACGAAGGGTTAGTGAGGTGGTGCTAGCGTGGTGTTAACGAAGGGTTAGTGAGGTGGTGCTAGCGTGGTGTTAACGAAGGGTTAGTGAGGTGGTGCTAGCGTGGTGTTAACGAAGGGTTAGTGAGGTGGTGCTAGCGTGGTGTTAACGAAGGGTTAGTGAGGAGGTGCTAGCGTGGTGTTAACGAAGGGTTAGTGAGGAGGTGTTAGCGAGGTGTTAACGAAGGATCAGTGAGGTGGTGCTAGCGAGGTGTTAGTGAGGTGGTCCTAGCGAGGTGTTAGTGAGGTGGTGTTAGCGAAGGTTTAGCGAGGTGGTGGTAGCGAGGTGCTAGCAAAGTGGTGTTAGTGAGGTATTAGCGAGGTGGTAGTGAGATGGTATTAGCGAGTTATTAACGAAGCATTAGCCAGATGGTATCAGCAAAGTGTTAGCGAAGTGGTATTATTAGGGTATTAGCGAGGTGGTATTACCGAGGTGTTAGCGAGGTATTATCTAAGTGTCGGGGAAGTGGTGTTAGCGAGGTAGTGTTAGCAAGGTGTTAGCGAGGTAATAGAAACTAGCGCGGAATCAGCAATATGTTAGCGAGGTGGTGCTAGCGAGGTGGTGTTAGCGAGGTGGTGTTAGCGAGGTAGGCAGGAACTGCGACCCACCACGTGGGCCGCTCTTCCGACCCACCTCCGCCGCCATCGTAGTGCTGTCGACGCTGCCTGCCGCCTGCCTCCTGCCTCCCGCCGCTACAGGTAAACTGACACCTCCGTCTGTATCACTGTAGGCGCCGCTGACAGGTATAACTGACAGGTATGCGACAGGTATATCCAAAGACAGATACAAAAAGCACCGTGTCTTATTTCCAGACAATTTTTATTATTATTATTATTATTATTATTTTTATCACCATAACTAAGCACTAAACACACAAGGGTCAATTTGCATATTATATAAGCCAAGGTTTCCAATGGGCCACAGAAAACAATATAATGTTCTGTGAGGACAAACTTAAGTTACTCCGTTATGGGGAGCTGGAGGTAATAATAGCTAGGAATGAGTATACTACATATTCTAACCACACAATAGAGCGGGAAAGTAATGTGAAGGACCTGGGAGTGCTAATGTTAGAGGATCTCACCTTCAAAGATCACAAGAGTGTCACTATCACATTTGAAAGGAAAAGGATTGGATGGATAATGAGAACCTTCGTAATAAGAGATGCCAAGCCAATGATGATCCTCTTTAAGTCACGTGTTCTCTCTAGGCTGGAATATTATTGCTGTACACTAACAGCTCCATTCAAGTCAGGTGAAATCGGAGGTCTAGAAAAAGTACAGAGAACCTTCACTGCGTGTTAGTTCAGTCAAGCACAGTAATTACTGGGAACGTTTGAAGCCCCTTGACCTGTACTCCCTGGAACGAAGGCGAGAAAGATGTATCATAATCTACACCTGGATAATTCCAGAGAGACTAGTTCCAGATCTACGCACAAAAATCATTCCTTACGAATGCAAAGACTAGGCAGACGATGCAACATCGCCCCAGTGAAAAGCAGGGGCGCCATGAGTACACTAAGAGAAAAAAGAATTAATGTCAGGGGTCCAAGACTGTTCGAAAGCCTCCCATCATGCATAAGGGAAATTACTAATAGACCTCTGGCTACCTTCAAGCGGTAGCTGGACAGAACCCAAAATCAGTACCTGACCAGCCAGGCTGTGGTTCGTACATTTGATTGCATGTGGTCAGCAGTAACAACCTGGTTGGTCAGTCTCTGATTCACTGGGAGGCCTGGTCAAGGACCGGGCCTCGGAGGCGTTGACCTCTGGAACAACCTCCAGGTATAGTCCAGGTAGTATACCTAAAGGCAGGTGTAAAACACTCGTCAACTTCAGTCCAACGAAAATCACAGCTTCGTCTCCTGGCAGCTTCATCTCCTGGCAACATCGTCTCCTGGCAACATCGTCTCCTGGCAACATCGTCTCCTCCTAGGTCACGAACCCTCATGAACTCCTTCACAAGGAATTCTGAGATCAAACAGCTCCAGGTTCTCTCCTGCCGCCGAAGAATACAGACACCCGATACATCGAAGTAGCCTCACCGCTGTGATGTACTGGTTTAGAAAACTAACAAGTTGAAGAATGAGACACTGGTGCAGCATTTTGATATCTTTATTAGGATACGTTTCGCCAGCCAGTGGTTTCTTCAGTCCAGTACGGAGAAGAACGGTGAAATAAGAGGATAATGAGGTAATCAGTCCCTCGGCCTGGAGTCGATGTGTTCAGTCCATCAGTCTTGATGGACCGAAGAAGCCACTGGCTGGCGAAACGTTCCCTCAATAAACATACACAAATGCGGCACCAGTGTCTTATTCTCCGGGTGACCGCTACTTCGAAGTCCCGCAGGAGAGCCACCTCTCCCAGCCGACCTCCGCACCACTCACCAAGGCGCCGCGAATCGCACTCTCTAGTATCTGGTAAAGACTTGACGCGCAGATGATTTCCGTCAGGATTCCGAAGCGCGTCGGAAGAAGAAGCGTCACTGTCGGTCGCAGATGGCACATGAACGGCTGCAAAGGCAGGAAGGGCGTAAGATAAACACGAGAACCGCATGTCTAAGAATGCAAAGTTGAAAAAGAGGGAATGCGCTGCCTGACCCATACACGATTAACGCATGTTTATGACAATAATAATAATAATAATAATAATAATAATAATAATAATAATAATAATAATAATATTATTATTATTATTATTATTATTATTATTATTATTATTATTATTATTAGTAGTAGTAGTAGTAGTAGTAGTAGTAGTAGTAGTAGTAGTAATAGTAGTAGTAGTAGTAGTAGTAATAGTAGTAGTAATAGTAGTAATAGTAGTAGTAGTAGTAGTAGTAGTAGTAGTAGTAGTAGTAATAGTAGTAGTAGTAGTAGTAGTAATAGTAGTAGTAATAGTAGTAATAGTAGTAGTAGTAGTAGTAGTAATAAGTAGTAGTAGTAGTAGTAGTAGTAGTAGTAGTAGTAGTAGTAGTAGTAGTAGTAGTAAGTAGTAGTAGTAGTAGTAGTAATAGAGTAGTAGTAGTAGTAGATAGTAGTAGTAGTAGTAGTAGTAGTAGTAGTAGTAGTAGTAGTAGTAGTAGTAGTAGTAGTAGTAGTAGTAGTAGTAGTAAGTAGTAGTAGTAATAGTAGTATAGTAGTAGTAGTAGTAGTAGTAATAGTAGTAGTAGTAGTAGTAGTAGTAGTAATAGTAGTAGTAGTAGTAGTAGTAGTAGTAGTAGTAGTAGTAGTAGTAGTCTTGTTATTATTTTAATAATGATAATAATAATAATAATTAGTAAATGAGTAAAACAAGCGCGAAACTTAGGTATCTTGAGTTACGAAACGTTTCGCTCAGTACAACACCGTAGGTAAGTAAATACGGAGAGAGGTGACGCAGTGTAGGGGTGTCAGTCTGTCAGCCTGGAGAGATGTTCAGTCTGTCAGTCTGGAGAGATGTTCAGTCTGTCAGTCTGGAGAGATGTTCAGTCTGTCAGTCTGGAGAGATGTTCAGTCTGTCAGTCTGGAGAGGTGTTCAGTCTGTCAGCCTGGAGAGGTGTTCAGTCTGTCAGCCTGGAGAGATGTTCAGTCTGTCAGTCTGGAGAGGTGTTCAGTCTGTCAGTCTGGAGAGATGTTCAGTCTGTCAGTCTGGAGAGATGTTCAGTCTGTCAGTCTGGAGAGGTGTTCAGTCTGTCAGCCTGAAGAGATGTTCAGTCTGTCAGCCTGGAGAGGTGTTCAGCCGGTCAGCCTGGAGAGGTGTTCAGGCTGTCAGCCTGGAGAGGTGTTCAGCCTGTCATCCTGGAGAGGTGTTCAGGCTGTCCTCCTGGAGAGGTGTTCAGCCTGTCAGAGTGGAGAGGTGTTCAGCTTCATAGTCATGAAGGCTGTGAAGTTGAACACTTCTCGAAAGCTGAGGGGACTGACCACCTCATCACTAACCTCTCCAGTGCCTCTCCTGTCTCCATGCTTCGTCTCCTCCGTATTTGACTGAAGAAGCCTACCGTGTAGGCGAAACGTTCAGGAAATAAAGACAACTATTCCACATCACCACCCATGGTAAGACTTCAAAGACCTCACCTACGGTGCCAAGACCTACCATTCAGGTACCAAGACCTACCATCCAGGTACCAAGACCTACCATCCAGGTACCAAGACCTACCATCCAGGTACCAAGACCTACCATCCAGGTACCAAGACCTACCATCCAGGTACCAAGACCTACCATCCAGGTACCAAGACCTACCATCCAGGGAGGATCGCGGGGAGTTAGGACAGAGGAGGAGGAGATTGTTCACTGGTCCTTAGACACAGTGGAAAACCAGTCACAGCATCAACAGTGACTGTAGCCAAGCATCAGCAGTGACTGTAGCCAAGCATCAACAGTGACTGTAGCCAAGCATCAGCAGTGACTGTAGCCAAGCATCAGCAGTGACTGTAGCCAAGCATCAGCAGTGACTGTAGCCAAGCATCAACAGTGACTGTAGCCAAGCATCAACAGTGACTGTAGCCAAGCATCAACAGTGACTGTAGCCAAGCATCAACAGTGACTGTAGCCAAGCATCAACAGTGACTGTAGCCAAGCGTGTGATGCACTGAGCTGTCTTCAACAGTCGAACATTACCAGATATAACAACATCTCTGTGTGGGAGAGAAATGAGAGAGAGCCATTGTACGCATTTTGTGAGATAGCTTAATTTTTTCAACTTAGTAGAGTGCAGAAGATGGTTGTGTGATTAAAGATTTGTGAGTTGTTATAAGTCTGGTGTGATGCTAAGTGTAAGGGAGGAGAACAAGTGTGATATTTTTGACTGGTATTGTACCTGCTAATAATATCTTATGGTAATACTACCTGGTAATACTACCTGGTAATACTCGCTGGTAATACTACCTGGTAATATCTCTCACTCACACACCCACTCATTAAAACATACCAAACTAAAAATACTGATACTGCTTCTCACCTCTGGAATACATAAACATTCTCAATACACTTTTAAAAAGACATCCGATCCCTTGTTTTGCTCTTCTCGATCCTCTTAACCGACCTTATGTAGGATCCTGGAGTGTTAATTGTTACTTCTTCCTGTTATGCTGCTGTCACTTTTGTTACGGTGAAATTAAGACACATGTGGAACATCTGGGTATCTTTATAGTAAGGTATCTACCAATTTCTCCCAGCGCGAGGGTTCTGAATGGCCTACAACACGAGGGTTCTGAATGGCCTACAACACGAGGGTTCTGAATGGCCTACAACACAAGGGTTCTGAATGGCCTACAACACGAGGGTTCTGAATGGCCTACAACACGAGGGTTCTGAATGGCCTACAACACAAGGGTTCTGAATGGCCTACAACACGAGAGTTCTGAATGGCCTACAACACGAGGGTTCTGAATGGCCTACAACACGAGGGTTCTGAATGGCCTACAACACGAGGGTTCTGAATGGCCTACAACACGAGGGTTCTGAATGGCCTACAACACGAGGGTTCTGAATGGCCTACAACACGAGGGTTCTGAATGGCCTACATCACGAGGGTTCTGAATGGCCTACAGCACGAGGGTTGTGAATGGCCTACAACACGAGGGTTGTGAATGGCTTATAACACGAGGGTTGTGAATGGCCTACAACACGAGGGTTCTGAATGGCCTACAGCACGAGGGTTGTGAATGGCCTACAACACGAGAGTTCTGAATGGCCTACAACACGAGGGTTCTGAATGGCCTACAACACGAGGGTTCTGAATGGCCTACAACACGAGGGTTGTGAATGGCCTACAACACGAGGGTTGTGAATGGCCTACAACACGAGGGTTGTGAATGGCCTACAACACAAGAGCTGAAGGTCTCAAGACAGAAATCTATTCACTCCATCACTGTCTTGCCAGAGGGGTGCTTTACACTACAGTTATAAAACTGCAACATTAACACCCCTCCTTCAGAGTGCCGGCACTGTACTTCCCATCTCCAGGACTCAACTCCGGCCTGCCGGTTTCCCTGAATCCCTTCATAAATGTTATTTTGCTTACACTCCAACAGCACGTCAAGTCCTAAAAATCATTTGTCTCCATTCACTCCTATCAAATACGCTCACGCATGCTTACTGGAAGTCCAAGCCCCTCGCACACAAAACCTCCTTTATCCCCTCCCTCCAACCTTTCCTAGGCCGACCCCTACCCCGCCTTCCCCCCACTACAGATTTATACACTCGAAGTCATTCTGTTTTGTTCCATTCTCTCTACATGTCCAAACCACCTCAACAACCCCTCCTCAGGCCTCTGGATAATACTTTTAGTAACCTTGTACCTCATTCTAATCTCCAAACTACGGATTCTCTGCATTATATTCACACATTGCCCTCAGACATGACATCTCCACTGCCTCCAGCCTTCTCCTTGTTGCAACATTCATCACCCATGTCTCACACCCATACAAGAGTGTTGGTATAACTATTATCTCATACATTCTCCTCTTTGCTTCCATGGACAAAGTTCTTTGTTTCCACAGACTCCTCAGTGAACCACTCACCTTTTTATCCTCATCAGTTCTATGATTCATCTCATCCTTCATAGACCCATCTGCTGACACGTCCACTCCTAAATATCTGAATACATTCACCTCCTCCATACTTTCTCCCTTCAATCTGATATCCAATCTTTCGTCACCTAATCTTTTTGTTATCCTCATCACCTTACTCTTTCCTATATTCACTTTTAATTTCCTTCTTTAACATACCCTACCAAATTCGTCTACCAACAACTTCTCTTCAGAATCTCCCAAAAGCACAGTGTCATCAGCAAAGAGCAACTGTGACAACTCCCACTTTGTGTTAGATTCTTTATCTGTTAACCCCACACCTCTTGCCAACACCCGAGCATTCACTTCTCTTACAACTCCATTTATAAATATATTGAACAACCACGGTGACATCCCACATCTTTTTCTTAAAATAAAACTATAACTAAACCCCTTTCTATACAAAGTTCAATCAAAGGTCTCCCATTATCATTTACACCTGGCACCCCAAACTTACCTACCACACCCTCTCTAAATGTTTCTCCTACTTTAGCATTTAGGTCCCCTACCACAATTACTCTCACTTGGTTGAAAAGTTCCTATACATTCGCTTAACATGTCCCAAAATCTCTGTCTCCTCTACACTCCTCTCTTCTCCAGGTGCATACACGCTTATTATGACCCACTTTTCGCATCCGACCCTTATTTTAACCCACATAATCCTTGAATTTACACATTTATATTCTCTCTTCTCCTTCCATAACTGATCCTTCAACATTATTGCTACCCCTTCCTTAGCTCTAACTCTCTCAGATACTCCTGACTTAATCCCATTTATTTCTCCCCACTGAAACTCGCCTGCCTACCCCCTTCAGCTTTGTTTCGCTTAGGGCCAGGACATCCAACTTCTTTTCATTCATAACATCGGCAATCATCTCTTTCTTATCATCCGCACTACATCCACGCACATTCCACCTCCCAGTTTTATAAGGTTTTTCTTTAGTAATGTATACAGGAGAAGGGGTTACTAGCCCATTGCTCCCGGCATTTTAGTCGCCTCATACGACACGCATGGCTTACGGAGGAAAGATTCTTTTCCACTTCCCCGTGGAGAATAGAGGAAATAAAGAAGAACAAGAGCTATTAAGAAAAAGAAGAAAAACCTAGATGTGTGTATGTATATATATGCATGTGCATGCCTGTGTAGTGTGACTTACGTGTAAGTAGAAGTAGCTAGATATACCTGTTATCCAGCGTGTTTATGAGACAGGAAAAGAGACACTAGCAATCCTACCATCATGTATATATATATATATATATATATATATATATATATATATATATATATATATACATATACGGGGAAGGGGCTGCAGCCTGTGACACTGTGTCTGTGAAAACGGAAGACCTTGGTGTAAATTTTCCATTCCGTGTTAGATAGGAAGTCCCAGAGGGGTGACACAGAGGTACCAGAGGGGTGACACAGGGGTACCAGAGGGGTGACACAGGGGTACCAGAGGGGTGACACAGAGGTACCAGAGGGGTGACACAGGGGCACCAGAGGGGTGACACAGAGGTACCAGAGGGATGACAGAAGGGAAGTGACAGAGGGGGTGACAGACAGGGTGCTAGAGGGGATTAATACACACACACACAAACACAAAGACAAGGTATGATAAAGCTCATGGAGCAGGGAGAGCAGAGACCCAGTAGCAGACAGCGAAGAGGTGGGGCCAGGAGCTGAGTCTCGACCCCTGCAACCACAATTAGGTGAGTACAATTAGGTGAGTACACACACACATACACACACACACACACACACACACATATATATATGTGTGTGTGTGAGAGAGTAATTGTGGTAGGGGACCTAAATGCTAAAGTGGGAGAAACATGCAGAGAGGGTGTAGTAGGTAAGTTTGGGGTGCCAGGTGTAAATGATAATGGGAGCCCTTTGATTGAACTTTGTTTAGAAAGGGGTTTAGTTATAGGTAATACATATTTTAAGAAAAAGAGGATAAATAAGTATACAAGATATGATGTAGGGCGTAATGACAGTAGTTTGTTGGACTATGTATTGGTAGATAAAAGACTGTTGAGTAGACTTCAGGATGTACATGTTTATAGAGGGGCCACATATATATCAGATCACTTTTTAGTTATAGCTACAGTGGGAGTAAAAGGTAGATGGGATACAAGGAAAATAGAATCAGTAAGTAGAGAGAGGTGAAGGTTTATAAACTAAAGAGGAGGCAGTTAGGGTAAGATATAAACAACTATTGGAGGATAGATGGGCTAGTGAGTGTAGGCAATGGGGTCGAAGATGTATGGGGTAGATTTAAAAATGTAGTGTTAGAGTGTTCAGCAGAAGTTTGTGGTTACAGGCGAGTGGGTGCGGGAGGGAAGAGGAGCGATTGGTGGAATGATGATGTAAAGAGAGTAGTAAGGGAGAAAAGTTAGCATATGAGAGGTTTTTACAAAGTAGAAGTGATGCAAGGAGGGAAGAGTATATGGAGAGAAAAAGAGGTTAAAAGAGTGGTGAAGCAATGTAAAAGAGGCAGATGAGAGAGTGGGTGAGATGTTATCAGCAAATTTTGTTGAAAATAAGAAAAAGTTTTGGAATGAGATTAATAAGTTGAGGAAGCCTAGAGAACAAATGGATTTGACAGTTAAAAATAGGAGAGGAGTTATTAAATGGAGAGTTAGAGGTATCGGGAAGATGAAGAGAATATTTTGAGGATTTGTTAAATGTTGATGAAGACAGGAAGCTGTGATTTCGTGTGTAGGGCAAGGAGGAATAACATCTTGTAGGAGTGTGGAAGAGCCAGTTGTGGGTGTAGGGAAGTTCGTGAGGCAGTGGGTAGAATGAAAGGGGTAAGGCAGCTGGGATTGATGGGATAAAGATAGAAATGTTAAAAGCAGGTGGGGATATAGTTTTGGAGTGGTTGGTGCTATTATTTAATAAATGTATGGAAGAGGGTAAGGTACCTAGGGATTGGCAGAGAGCGTGTATTGTTCCTTTGTATAAAGGCAAAGGGGACAAAGAGAGTGCAAAAATTATAGGGGCATAAGTCTGTTGAGTGTACCTGGTAAAGTGTATGGTAGAGTTATTATTGAAAGAATTAAGAGTAAGACAGAAAGCAGGATAGCAGATGAACAAGGGGGCTTTAGGAAAGGTAGGGGTGTGTAGACCAAGTGTTTACAGTGAAACATATAGGTGAACAGTATTTGGATAAGGGTAAAGAGGTTTTGTGGCATTTATGGATTTGGAAAAGGCGTATGATAGGGTAGATAGGGGGCAATGTGGCAGATGTTGCAGGTGTATGGAATAGGAGGAAGGTTACTGAAAGCAGTGAAGAGTTTTTATGAGGATAGTGAGGCTCAGGTTAGAGTGTGTAGGAGGGAAGGGACTATTTCCCAGTAAAAGTGGGCCTTAGACAAGGATGTGTGATGTCACCGTGGTTGTTCAATATATTTATAGATGGGGTTGTAAGAGAAGTGAATGCGAGGGTCATGGCAAGAGGTGTTGGGCTAAAGATAAAAGCAAATACAAAGTGGGAGTTGTCACAGTTGCTTTTGCTGATGACACTGTGCTTTTGGGAGATTCTGAAGAGAAGTTGCAGAGGTTGGTGGATGAATTTGGTAGGGTGTGTAAAGAAGAAAATTGAAAGTGAATATAGGAAAGAGTAAGGTGATGAGGATAACAAAAAGAATAGGTGACGAAAGATTGGATATCAGATTGGAGGGAGAGAGTATGGAGGAGGTGAATGTATTCAGATATTTGGGAGTGGACATGTCAGCAGATGGGTTTATGAAGGATGAGGTGAATCATAGAATTGATGAGGGAAAAGGGTGAGTGGAGCACTTCGGAGTCTGTGGAGACAAAGAACCTTGTCCATGGAAGTAAGAGGGAATGTATGGAGTATAGTTATACCAACGCTGTTATATGGGTGTGAAGCATGGGTGATGAATGTTGCAACGAGGAAAGGCTGGAGGCAGTGGAGATGTCATGTCTGAGGTCAATGTGTGGTGTGAATATAATGCAGAGAATTCGGAGTTTGGAAATTAGGAGGAGGTGCGGGATTACCAAAACGATTGTCAAGAGCTGAGGAGGGTTGTTGAGGTGGTTTGGACATGTAGAAGAATGGAACGAGACAGAGTGACTTCGAGGTGTATAAATCTGTAGTGGAGGAAGGCGGGGTAGGGGTCGGCCTAGGAAAGGTTGGAGGAGGGGGTAAAGGAAGTTTTGTGTGCGAGGGCTTGGACTTCCAGCAAGCATGTGTGAGCGTATTTGATAGGAGTGAATGGAGGCATATGGTTTTAATACTTGACGTGCTGTTGGAGTGTGAGCAAAGTAACATTTATGAAGGATTCAGGAAACCGGCAGGCCGGACTTGAGTTCTGGAGATGGGAAGTACAGTGCCGGCACTCTGAAGGAGGGTGTTAATGTTGCAGTTTATAACTGTAGTGTAAAGCACCCCTCTGGCAAGACAGTGATGGAGTGAATGATGATGAAAGTTTTTCTTTTCGGGCCACCCTTCCTTGGTGGGAATCGGCCGATGTGTTAATAAAAAATAAAAAAATAATATATATATATATATATATATATATATATATATATATATATATATATATATATATATATATATATATATATATATATATATATATATAACAACACTGCGACTACCTGGAGTTTACCTGGATTCGAACCCATGTCGTTTTGGCCAGCCTCATTGTGAGCGAAAATCACACATGACACTCTAACCCACGGGACCACGCAATCCTACAAGAACCAAGCACACCACACAGCAGAGCTATGTGTTTTACCTTGATCAGAGGACATACGGTGGTGTGGGTGCCTCTGAGCTGAGAAAATAGTGAACTTCCAAGTGCTTTCGTGATTTCGCACATAATCAAGGAACTGTAAAATTAACATAGCAGCAGAAGGTTTATAAGGCTGAGATATCACCTCACATGCGACATTACACCCATCCCAGCATGATGCAGGTGGGAGTGTCAAGAACCTGTCAAGGACCTGTCAAGAACCTATGTGACAGTGGCAAGACCTTGGGTGGGTGTAATATATATATCGTGCAGTGTGACCTGTAGTGACCTGCCTCGCTAACCTGCAGTGTGACCTGTAGTGACCTGCCTCGCTAACCTGCCTACACTTACATAAATTTGTTTCTTGTACCTTCCAGTGTACTGACTGAAGAAGGTTGTCTAACGGGCGAAATGTGCCAGAGAAATTGTTGCCCTTGTATTTCTTTTACCGCTACCTGTCTTTTAGGCTGTGTTTCTGTCTCTCTTCTGTCTCATCGTTCTCTTCTATCTCTTTCCAGTATAATCTCGTTCCCTGTCTTCTCTTCCCTGTTTCTTCCCTGTCTCTTCACTGTTTCTTCACTGTCTCTTCTTTCTCTTCACTGTCTCTTCACTGTTTCTTCACTGTCTCTTCTGTCTCTTCACTGTCTCTTCACTGTCTCTTCACTGTTTCTTCACTGTCTCTTCTGTCTCTTCACTGTCTCTTCACTGTCTCTTCACTGTCTCTTCACTGTTTCTTCACTGTCTCTTCTGTCTCTTCACTGTCTCTTCACTGTCTCTTCACTGTTTCTTCACTGTCTCTTCTGTCTCTTCACTGTTTTCTCTGTCACGTTTACCTCAGTCTGGGTCATACACTTGACATTCTGTTAAGTAAAACACTACATATAACACTACATAACACACTACATAACACACTACATATAACACTACATATAACACTACATAACACACTACATAACACACTACATATAACACTACATAACACACTACATATAACACTACATAACACACTACATATAACACTACATATAATAACACAATATATATTTGACTGTCGAGGAAAAATGATGTTTTAAAATCAATTTACTTGTTACAAAAGTTAGGGCAATTAAAACCTCCCTTGTTGTGTGTGTGTGTGTGTGAGTGTGTATGTGTGTGTGTGTGTGTGTTGTGTGTGTGTGTGTGTATGTTGTGTGTGTGTGTGTGTGTGTGTGTGTGTGTGTGTGTGTGTGTGTTTTGTATGTGTGTGTGTGTGTGTGTGTTGTATGTGTGTGTGTGTGTGTATGTGTGTGTGTGTGTGTGTGTGTGTGTGTGTTGTGTGTGTGTTGTGTGTGTGTATGAGTGTGTGTGTGTGTATGAGTGTGTGTGTGTGTGTATGAGTGTGTGTGTGTCAGAGAGACAGACTGTCAGGGAGAATGTAAGACAGAGTGTCAAGGACATTGTTAGGGGGAGTGTCATAGATAGTGTCAGGGAGACTGTCAGGTTGAGTGTCAGAGAGACTGTCAGGGAGACTGCATGGTGTTGTGTTGGCTTGTCATGGGTGTCAACCCTCTCTACAGTGTAGTGTTGTGGGTTAGAATACATCACAGTGGAAGGCGACAGGACCTGAAGATGCTGTTTAGAAGCAACAGCAGTCACACGGATTCGGACACCATAGAGCAGAATCATGGGAGGGAAGTGTGCGGGGTACTGAGCACTGCCTGCTAACCTCACCTCACATAGCAAGTCCCAACTACTAGAACAGTAAATACCTAACCCCCCCCCCGACCTACCTTATCCCTTATCTACCTGCCTGGAGGGTGTTCTTGGGGTCACTGCCTGGAGGGTGTTCCGGGGTCACTGCCTGGAGGGTGTTCCTGGGGTCACTGCCTGGAGGGTGTTCCTGGGGTCACTGCCTGGAGGGTGTTCCGGGGTCACTGCCTGGAGGGTGTTCCTGGGGTCACTGCCTGGAGGGTGTTCCTGGGGTCACTGCCTGGAGGGTGTTCCGGGGGTCACTGCCTGGAGGGTGTTCCTGGGGTCACTGCCTGGAGGGTGTTCCTGGGGTCACTGCCTGGAGGGTGTTCCGGGGGTCACTGCCTGGAGGGTGTTCCTTGGGTCACTGCCTGGAGGGTGTTCCGGGGGTCACTGCCTGGAGGGTGTTCCGGGGGTCACTGCCTGGAGGGTGTTCCGGGGTCACTGCCTGGAGGGTGTTCCGGGGTCACTGCCTGGAGGGTGTTCCTGGGGTCACTGCCTGTAGGGTGTTCCGGGGGTCACTGCCTGGAGGGTGTTCCTGAGGTCACTGCCTGGAGGGTGTTCCTGGGGTCACTGCCTGGAGGGTGTTCCGGTGGTCACTGCCTGGAGGGTGTTCCGGGGTCACTGCCTGGAGGGTGTTCAGGGGTCACTGCCTGGAGGGTGTTCCGGTGGTCACTGCCTGGAGGGTGTTCCGGGGATCACTGCCTGGAGGGTGTTCGGGGTCACTGCCTGGAGGGTGTTCCTGGGGTCACTGCCTGGAGGGTGTTCCTGGGGTCACTGCCTGGAGGGTGTTCCGGTGGTCACTGTCTAAAGGATGTTCCGGGGGTCACTGTCTGAAGGAAGTTCCGGGGGTCACTGCCTGAAGGGTGTTCCGGGGGTCACTGCCTGGAGTGTTCTAGGGGGCTACTGCCTGGAGTGTTCTAGGGGGTCACTGCCTGGAGTGTTCTAGGGGGTCACTGCCTGGAGTGTTCTAGGGGGTCACTGCCTGGAATGTTATAGGGGGTCACTGCCTGGAGTGTTCTAGGGGGTCACTGCCTGGAGTGTTCTAGGGGGTCACTGCCTGGAGTGTTCTAGGGGGTCACTGCCTGGAGTGTTCTAGGGGGTCACTGCCCCGCGACGCGCTGCTCCTTGTGTCACTTGATAACACTTATCTAGATCAAAGTGACGTTTACAAAAGTAAAGTGTTATGCGCCGTCTTTTGACGTCACTTACTAACAATACCTGACGTCTAACATGTGGGGGGGATGTTAACATGACACTATGTGGGAACTGGGAGAGATGGGGACCTGAGTCACTGAGCTGTCATGGTGGAATTGTAAATATTAAGGGAAGCAAAGACTGTGTGGTTGCAGGGGTCGAGTCATAGCTCCTGGCCCCTCCCCTTCACTGGTCGCTACTAGGTCATTCTCTCCTTGCCCAACGAGCCTTATCGTACCTCTTCTTAAAGCTGTGTGTGTGTGTGTTTAACGACACGGTGGTATTGGTAGGAAAATCCGGGATATTGTGAGTTCTTTGGAAATGCTGATGTAAGAATCCCGGTGTCGGGAGAAAACTAAAAAAATACAAAAAATAGCGACTCACGCAACTTTAACAATTCTCCAGCATGCTGCCTGCATCTTCAGCATGCTGCCTGCATCTCCACCATGCTGCCTGCATCTCCACCATGCTGCCTGCATCTTCAGCATGCTGCCTGCATCTCCACCATGCTGCCTGCATCTCCACCATGCTGCCTGCATCTTCAGCATGCTGCCTGCATCTTCAGCATGCTGCCTGCATCTTCAGCATGCTGCCTGCATCTCCACCATGCTGTCTGCATCTCCACCATGTTGCCTGCATCTCCACCATGCTGCCTGCATCCTCAGCATGCTGCCTGCATCTCCACCATGCTGCCTGCATCTCCACCATGCTGCCTGCATTTTCAGCATGCTGCCTG
This sequence comes from Cherax destructor, assembly GCA_009830355.1. Lineage (NCBI taxonomy): Eukaryota > Metazoa > Arthropoda > Malacostraca > Decapoda > Parastacidae > Cherax > Cherax destructor. Next base: position 185,229 of record WNWK01002061.1, read on the forward strand.
CATCTTCAGCATGCTGCCTGCATCTTCAGCATGCTGCCTGCATCTTCAGCATGCTGCCTGCATCTTCAGCATGCTGCCTGCATCTCCACCATGCTGCCTGCATCTCCACCATGCTGCCTGCATCTCCACCATGCTGCCTGCATCTCCACCATGCTGCCTGCATCCTCAGCATGCTGCGTGCATCTCCACCATGCTGCCTGCATCTCCACCATGCTGCCTGCATCTCCACCATGCTGCCTGCATCTTCAGCATGCTGCCTGCATCTTCAGCATGCTGCCTGCATCTTCAGCATGCTGCCTGTATCTTCAGCATGCTGCCTGCATCTTCAGCATGCTGCCTGCATCTCCACCATGCTGCCTGCATCTCCGCCATGCTGCCTGCATCTTCAGCATGCTGCCTGCATCTCCACCATGCTGCCTGCATCTCCACCATGCTGCCTGCATCTCCACCATGCTGCCTGCATCTCCACCATGCTGCCTGCATCTCCACCATGCTGCCTGCATCTCCACCATGCTGCCTGCATCACCATGCTGCCTGCATCTCCACCATGCTGCCTGCATCTCCACCATGCTGCCTGCATCACCATGCTGCCTGCATCTCCACCATGCTGCCTGCATCTCCACCATGCTCCTGCTTCGTTAAACGGAGTTACGTCACTTCGTAATGCATTCGTTTAGACGTAATCAGAGTCCTATAATGTAATTATATAACGTGATAAACAGCTAACGAAAGCTCGACTGGTATGTCCGTCCGTTGTTTCTCAAGTTGTTTACGTACGTTAGTTGCAGGTCCGTGAAGGATGGAGGGGGGGGGGTTTACCGGGAGGAAGGCAGAGGCAGGAAGGAAGGAGGGCGTACGGGGATGGAAATAATTGAAAGAAGGGAATAAGGAAGAATTCAGGAAGAATCTAGCGATACATTGGGAGGAAGGGAGGAAAGGAACAAGGAAGGAAGGAAGGAAATAAACAAAGAATGAATGAAGGAAGAGCAAGTGCCCACAGATCTTCGTGTCTTGAATGGTGGAAATAAGAAAGAATTCGGGAAGAATCTAGCTGAAAAAAGGAGGAAATGGCAGGAATGCTGGGGGAGGGAGAGAGGTGGGAGGTGAGGCTGGGAGAGGGAGAGAGGTGGGAGGTGAGGCTGGGAGAGGGAGAGAGGTGGGAGGTGAGGCTGGGAGATGATGGAGGTAATTACGAGAGGTGCCTCATAGAGTGCAGTGCCACGCGAGGCCGGTCTCCCATTGTTGTTATGGTGCACCATGGCCGCCCACGCTAGGGCGGCCATGCCACCCTCCATTGTGGTTACGGTCATGATGGGCCGCCCACACGACCAGCCAAATGCTCCTCGCTAACCACAACAATCTCATGGGTCACGAATTCTCCTTTTTCTCTCTCCCTCTGTCTCGATGTTTCTAAGCATTTGAGGTAAATTACATCTCTAAGAGAGAGAGAGAGAAGAAGAGAGAGAGAGAGAGAGAGAGAGAGAGAGAGAGAGAGAGAGAGAGAGAGAGAGAGAGAGAGAGAGAGAGAGAGAGAGAGAGAGAGAGAGAGAGAGAGAGAGAGAGAGAGAGAGAGAGAGTACCACTACGCTAATTATTGCAATTAAAAACTTATGCCTGTTGATTATATAGCTATTTTAATATAATTTACCCCATAACAATAATTTTATTTAGATCTAGTACACGTCCCCCTGCTCTCGTTACGCCTCACGTCATCCTCACGTCATAACCACCATGTCACGTCACCCCCGACAGAACTTCTCAAAATCTCATTCTTAAAAAATGACTCAGAGATGAGAACAAGATTTCCCCAGAACCCTAAGACAGGTACCTCACTAAGCATTTCCTCTTCCTTTCAGGTGTGAGAGTGGACGGACAGAGGGCTGTCAGTGGACGGACGGAGGGCTGTCAGTGGACGGACGGAGGGGCTGTCAGTGGACGGACGGGTCTTATCTGTCAGCTGCCTCAGCATCCTCGCTGACACTCAGCTGTTAAGATACTCAGAGTCTTTGTGAGTCGTATACCGCCCATGTCCATCCATCATCCAGGCTCTTGAAGGCGCCAGGAAAAGGACTCGCAGCTCACACGTACGTGGTCGAGCGTGCCTGTGCACGGCAACATCGTACGGGCCGGTACCCGGCAGCTTCGTACGCTCCAGTACACGACAACATCGTACGGACTAGTGCACGGTAGATTCCTACGGGCCGGTACATTGCAGCATCTTACGCTCCGGTAACCAGCCATCGCAAACGCCGTCGTCGACTTCCAAATCCAGCGTAACGAAACCACTGATCGATCGCCGAACAGCACCCCCCCCCCGTCCTCCCCTCTTCCTCCCTCCATTTCCCCCGGTCCGAGACCTCCTTCCCCCGGAAGCAGCCGCGTAGAGGCGGACCTTAAGCAGAGCTCGCTTGACCGGCTATGGAACACGTCTCACGGGGAATAAAAGGAGTTTGTCAATAGCAGTAAGCCGCTTTCCAGAGCAGTGTCGAGGGAAGGTAATAGTCCCCTATTGAAGGGAGTTACCCCGCCTACACACACACACACTCCCCGTCTCCCTGCCTCCCTCTCTCCCTGCCTCCCTGTCTCCCTGCCTCCCTCCCTTGTCATTGCATCACGGTAAAAGCGGTAACCATAAGTGTTACATTTATGTATACCTGTGCATGTGTGTATTTTGTGTATATTACTGATTTTAAGTCATAACATTAGATAAAAAATAATTGACGTGATTTTTTTAGAGAAAAAAGGTAAATAGAAAGTTGAATTCTCACACTTGTTCGTAATCGGAAAATCAGTGTAAAAAAGGAGGAATAGAAGATAATAAAGAGCCCAGTGCACGGTGTGGTAAAGATGACTTGGACTAGAGCAGGACACAGAGGGTGGGGCATACTACCTCTAGTAGCCCTCACGCTCATGTTGGCTACCCACAACACCGCACACGGCAAAGGTAAGACACATGCAGCACCTCTGTTCTATGTAGGCTGGGTTAATGGGGGTTTCAAGCTTATCTACCACACGAGGGTAATTGAGAGCGCATGTCAGATGAACAAAAGCTCTAGCTGTGGGTCATCACATGGCCAAGACCCTCGTCAGGAAACACTTGTCCTGTTTCCTGACCATAACCATACCTAACCATACCTAACTTAACCTTACCTAACCTAACCATACCTAACTTAACCTAACCTAACCTAACATATCCTAACCAAACCTAACCATACCTAACTTAACCTTACCTAACCTAACCTAACTTAACCTAACCTCTCCTAACCAAACCTAACCATACTTAACTTTACCTTACCTAACCTAACCTAACCTAACCATACCTAACTTAACCTAACTTAACTTAACTTAACCTAACAAACCTACACGTCTTGGCGTATATATTGTTGTATTTCAGTATTTTACAGTTAATTACTTAGGTTTGAAGCCCATCTACTCTGCCTGGGTGATTACGGTAACAACTGCACAACTAACCCACACATAGAAGAAACGAGTTTACGACGACGTTTCGGTCCAATTTGGTCCATTTACACTGTGACTTTGTAAATGTTCCAAGTCGGGCGAAACGTCGTGATTAGTTCCTCTCTTCTGTGTGCGGGTTATTTGTGCATTGTTGCAGTCACGGTATTGTTGCAGTCACGGTATTGTTGCAGTCACGGTATTGTTGCAGTCACGGTATTGTTCCAGTCACGGTATTGTTCCAGTCACGGTATTGTTCCAGTCACGGTATTGTTCCAGTCACGGTATTGTTCCAGTCACGGTATTGTTCCAGTCACGGTATTGTTCCAGTCACGGTATTGTTCCAGTCACGGTATTGTTCCAGTCACGTTATTGTTCCAGTCACGGTATTGTTCCAGTCACGGTATTGTTCCAGTCACGGTATTGTTCCAGTCACGGTATTGTTCCAGTCACGGTATTGTTCCAGTCACGGTATTGTTCCAGTCACGGTATTGTTCCAGTCACGGTATTGTTCCAGTCACGGTATTGTTCCAGTCACGGTATTGTTCCAGTCACGGTATTGTTCCAGTCCCGGTATTGTTCCAGTCACGGTATTGTTCCAGTCACGGTATTGTTCCAGTCACGGTATTGTTCCAGTTACTGTATTGTCCCAGTCACTGTATTGTTTCAGTCACGGTATTGTTCCAGTCACTGTATTGTCCCAGTCATGGCATTGTTCCAGTCACGGTATTGTTCCAGTCACGGTATTGCTCCAGCCACTGTATTGTTCCAGTCACGGTATTGTCCCAGTCACTGTACTGTTCCTTTTTGTTCAGTTCATCGACGGAATTTAGAACAGAGAGCTTACAACCATACCACGGGTGGGGTTCGAACCCGCGGTCAGAGAGTCTCAAAACTCCAGACCGTCGCATAAGAGAGAGCTTGTACATGAGAGAGTTTAATCCTGAAGACAATAACAATGCAACAGCCTGGTTGATCAGGCTTTGATCCAAAAGGAGTACTGGTGTGTAACTGAGCTGCGGGGGCGTCGACCTCCCCCGGGGGAAATATCCATCACGTTTCGTTCACGTTTTATTCCAGGTTTTAATGTGTAACTTCCAGAGTTGATGTGTGAGACACTTGTTAAACCCTTGGGTATATTTACTGTGGAGACGTTTCGCCCCACAGTGGCTTCATCAGTCCTGTACAGAGAAGAATGTTTGAAGATCAGAAGGAGTTTGAGGTAGTCAGTCCCTGAACCTGGAGTCGATGTTATCAGTCCATCAGTCTTTATAAGATTGATGGATTGATCACATCGACTCCAGGTTGAGGGACTGATTACCTCAAACTCCTTCTGATCTTCAACCATTCTTCTGTATAGGACTGATGAAGCCACTGTGGGCGAAACGTCTCCACAATGAAGATACCCATGTGTTGCACACGTGTCTAATTCATCAACCTGTCGGTTCTCTGAACCATGCGTCTACCTTCCAGTGTCGACAGGTAGACAGTACCAGACTTACTTTATACATTACGTGTTTTAATGCTTCTTTAAAAACATAATATCTGAAATTTTATTGGGGAAAAATTCTAATTTCCCAAAATTGCTTCAAAGACGTCAAAAAAAAAACTCAGTCGTGAGAAAGTTGGAAAATCCTAAGTTCCATTAAAGTTGTGTACACCTCAGTGTTCTAAGTTGTAATATATATATATATATATATATATATATATATATATATATATATATATATATATATATATATATATATATATATATATACATATATATATATATATATAATTACAGAAGGGTTCACCAAAATAAAATGTAGAAATATGAAAATTGATTCGTGGATAAAAAATGAGAAGTATAATTGAGTAACCTTCTTGTCTCCACAAACTCTGTTGACATTTACCAATGATAGACATTATCTATTCTGACCAGGGATGTTATTGTACCTGTCGGTTGTGTGGGGCAGTGTGTAGCGTAGAATATTGTTGTGGGAACCGTATTGTAGGTGACGGTATTGTAGGTGACGGTATTGTAGGTGATGGTATTGTAGATGACGGTATTGTAGGTGATGGTATTGTAGGTGACGGTATTGTAGGTGACGGTATTGTAGATGACGGTATTGTAGGTGACGGTATTGTAGGTGACGGTATTGTAGGTGACGGTGTTGTAGATGACGGTATTGTAGGTGACGGTATTGTAGGTGATGGTATTGTAGGTGACGGTATTGTAGGTGACGGTATTGTAGGTGACTATTGCAGGGATGGCATTGTAGGTGACTTGGTTGTAGATGACGGCATTGTAGGTGACTGGTATTGTAGGACGGATTGTAGATGACTAGGTGCTGTAGATGACGCATTGTGAGGTGACTACTGTAGGCATTGAGGTGACTACAGGTGACTCATTGTAGGTGATGGCATTGCAGGTGACGGCATTGTAGGTGATGGTACTTGAGGTGACTGCATTGTAGGTGACTGGCATTGTAGATGACTGCATTGTAGGTGACGGTGATAGAGACTAGTAGGTGACTGGTGTGGTAGATGACTGCATTTCAGGTGACGGATGTAGGTGACGGTATTGTAGGTGACTATTGTAGGTGACTGGCATTGCAGGTGACGGCTCAGGTGACTGGTACTGTAGGTGACGGTATTCAGGTGACGCATTGAGGTGACCTATTGTAGGGACCTGATGGCATTATAGACGACTGCAGGTGACTGCATTGAGGTGGTACTGTAGGTGATGCATTGTAGGATGATCGGACTTGTCAGGTGACGGATTGTAGGTGACTGGCATTGAGGGACAGGATGTAGGTGACTATCTGGTAGACGTATTGTAGGACTTAGGATGATTGTAGACAGTATGAGGACGATCTGAGGGACTGAGTAGACTATCAGAGACTGACTGTAGAGACTGGACTTCAGGTGACGGTATGCAGGCGGACTACCAAGACGGTACTGAGACTGGTAAATTTCAGGTGACCTGATTGAGGTGACGGCATTGAGGGCTATGAGGACTGCATTGTAGGGACGGCATTAGGTGACTATCAGGATGGATAGGGACAGCATTGTAGGGACGGCATTAGGACCACGAGGACTATCAGGACTGGCATTGTAGGATGGATTGTATGGACTACTGTAGGTGACTATATGTAGGACTGCATTGTAGGGATGGCATTGAGTGGACTACTGTAGGGACTAGACTGTAGGGACCTGGCATTGTGGGATGCATTGAGGTGACTGTATCAGAGGTGACTCATGTAGGACTGCACTTGATGTGACTGTACTGTAGGTGACTACCAGTAGTGAACCTGGATTGTAGGGACTGCATTGAGGCGACTCAGGTGACTTGTAGGTGACGGCATTGTAGGTGACGGATTGTAGGATGGCATTGAGTGACGGCATTGTAGGTGACGGTATTGTAGGTGACTGTACTGAGGTGACTATTGTAGGACCTACTGTAGTGACCTGCATTGTAGGGGACTATCAGGGACGAACGTATGGATGGCATTGAGGTGACTATCTGAGGTGACTGGTACTAGTAAGTGACTATTAGGGACGATATGTAGGACATTGCACAGGGACCTACTTGTAGGACTGCATTGTAGGGACGCATTGTAAGGATGGCATTGTAGGTGACTAATTGAGGTGACTGGCACAGAGGCGACTGCATGTACGTGACTATGTAGGGACCTATAGGGACCTGCATTGTAGGAGGGCCTTGTAGGGGACTGCATTGTAGGGGCCTGGCATTGTAGGACCTTGTATGACGGATTCATGGGACCTGCATGTAGGTGATCTACTGTAGGACTGCAGTGTATGGATGGCATTGTAGGACGCATTGTAGGATGGCATTGTAGGGATGGCATTGTAGGGATGGCATTGTAGGTGACGGCATTAGAGGTGACTACTGAGGTGACTACAGAGTGACTATGTAGGGGACTACTAGGATGGTACTGTAGGGCGGTATTGTAAGGATGGCATTGTAGGGATGGCATTGTAGGATGGCATTGTAGGGATGGATTGTAAGGGATGGTATTGTAAGGGATGGTATTGTAAGGGATGGTATTGTAAAGGATGGTATTGTAGGGGACGGTATTGTAAGGGATGGTATTGTAAGGGATGGTATTGTAAGGGATGGTATTGTAAGGGATGGTATTGTAGGTGACGGTATTGTAGGTGACGGTATTGTAGGTGACGGTATTGTAAGGGATGGTATTGTAGGGGATGGTATTGTAGGGGATGGTATTGTAGGGGATGGTATTGTATGATGGCATTGTATGACGGTATTGAGTGACGGATTGTAGGTGACGGTACTGTAGGGGATGGTATTGTAGGGGATGGATTGTAGGGATGGATTGTAGGGATGGTATTGTAGGATGGTATTGTAGGATGGTATTGTAAGGGATGGTATTGTAAAGGATGGTATTGTAGGATGGCATTGTAGTGAGGCATTGTAGGGATGGCATTGTAAGGGATGGTATTGTATGGATGGTATAGGGGATGGTATTGTAGGTGATCGGTATTGTAGGGGACGGTATTGTAGGGACTGATCAGGGACTCATTGTAGGACCGTGCATTGCAGGTGACGGTATGCAGGGACAGCTATTGAGGACAGCATGTAGAGACTATGTAGGGATGGCATTGTAAGGTGACTACTTGCAGGTGACTGTACTGTAGGGACCTATTCAGGGGATGGATTTGTAGTGACAGCATTGAGGTGACGGTATTGTAGGTGACGGTATTGTAGGGGATGGTATTGTAGGGGACAGTATTGTAGGTGACGGTATTGTAGACTATTTTAAATACAGAATACATAAGCAGAGAGTAAAATTTAGTTCTTTTGACAATAGGAACCCAGTAACCCAGGAACCTAGCAACCCAGGAACCTAGCAACCCAGGAACCTAGCAACCCAGTAACCTAGCAACCCAGGAACCTAGCAACACAGTAACCTAGCAACCCAGTAACCTAGCAACCCAGTAACCTAGCAACCCAGTAACCTAGCAACACAGTAACCTAGCAACACAGTAACCTAGCAACCCAGTAACCTAGCAACACAGTAACCTAGCAACACAGTAACCTAGCAACCCAGTAACCTAGCAACACAGTAACCTAGCAACCCAGTAACCTAGCAACACAGTAACCTAGCAATCCAGTAACCTAGCAACCCAGTAACCTAGCAACCCAGTAACCTAGCAACACAGTAACCTAGCAACCCAGTAACCTAGCAACCCAGTAACCTAGCAACCCAGTAACCTAGCAACCCAGTAACCTAGCAACACAGTAACCTAGCAACCCAGTAACCTAGTGTTACGGCCCCGTATCTAACAATGGTAGTTAGGTAATTACCTCACCGGCCGGCAGTCAAGGGGTTACGTCATCAGACCTGATGTTTGACTGCCGGGCCGGCTTGACTGACAGTGCTAACGAGACTCTCCCATATACAACACTGGAGAGTTCACCAGCTCCCTGATACACCTAGGGAGTGTACGAGACTCTCCCATATACACTGCTGGAGAGTGTCAGCGAGACTCTCCCCTATACAACACTGGAGAGTTCACTAGCTCCCTGATACACCTGGGAGTGTTCAACAGACAGACCTGGAGATTGACTCTTCGTGCTGGTGACGGCCTTAGACTATCTACTGGCTTATTCACCGTACCGACTGTGTTCCTGAGACTATGTACCTGAAAATGGACTGTTGTACCTGAACTTATGTACCTGAAAGTGTGTGACACTGGTAACAGGTGGTGCCTTGTGTGACACTGGTAACAGGTGGTGTCTTGTGTGACACTATGTGGTGTCAGGTATTTAGTGGTGTAGTCAGTCAGAGTTTGTGACGGTGGCACGACACAGGTTGAGTCGTGTATTTGATGTGTGTCATAACGCGGTGAAAAGGTTTTATTAGAGATGGGTTCATGATGCAAGGAAGGTGTCTTATGGGCACAGAGAGAAGGGTGTCGTGTGACACAGAAGAGAAGGCGTGTCGGGTGACACCGGGGGCGTGTCATGTGACACAGAGAACGGGTGTCAGGGGACCCCTTGAGAAGGCGTGCCATAAGACAAAGAAGTATCATGACAAGGTGTGGTAGTGTCCTGCGTGACACTAGAAGATGGCAGCGACTTGACACTACACCGAATACTCTATTTTACTTGTGACTTTTATCTTTTACTGTGATTTTGTGTAAATAGGTTTTTACACAGATTATTAGATTATGTTTTTATTCAGATTATATGCTTTTATATTAATAATATATATTTAATATAATAAAAATCTGAAAAATGAGATTTTACTCAGTATCCCAAACAGTCGTTTATTACAAATGCTTCTTTATTTGTAATATCTAGCAACCCAGTAACCTAGCAACACAGTAACCTAGCAACACAGTAACCTAGCAACACAGTAACCTAGCAACCCAGTAACCTAGCAACCCAGTAACCTAGCAACACAGTAACCTAGCAACACAGTAACCTAGCAACCCAGTAACCTAGCAACCCAGTAACCTAGCAACCCAGTAACCTAGCAACACAGTAACCTAGCAACACAGTAACTTACCAGCGTAGCAACACAGGCTCAGGTTCAACACTGTGTCAAGGATTTTTCGTTTCCATTGAAATCAAAGATTTTTTTTTTAGTTTTTCCTTAAAATGACGTTTTAGAGATCTTAAAAACCACACATAAATAATCCGCTCATAGGAGAGAAAATCTTATTACGACGTTTCGGTCCGACATGGACCATTAATTAGGTCCAGGGAGGAGAGGGACGGGATAAAGAGAGGTAGAAAGAAGGAAGGAAGGGGAGAAACAGTGGTAGAGTCAAGGACGGATCTACTATGAGACTAATGAAGCGCTAAAGCCTCAGGGGCCCCTAATCCAGGGCCCCAGAAGCGATTTTAGTCTACATTGCTTAAAATGTTTGGGTGTAATGTAAGAGAAGGGGTTGCAAAGGCGGCCCATATAACAGTTCAAGCTTCAGGGCCCCAAAAATGTAGGTCCGCCACTGGGTAATGCTGGTAGTATAACAGTGTCCTGCTCGGCTAACACACGATAACAAGGCCACACAGTGTGTGTACAGTGTGTGTACAGTGTATGTACAGTGTGAGTCTCCATACTGTCGCTTCAAGTTCACATTGTTCCAGACTATGGAACAGACCGGGCCGCGGGGGCGTTGACCCCCGGAACTCTCTCCAGGAACTCTCTCCAGAGGTCTTCTCCAGCCTGAGGAACTGACCCCCTCAAATACCTTTTTCTCCAAGGCTGATAGACTGCCTCTGTATTTGACTGAAGAAGCCTGGAAAAATAAACACATATGCAGTATAATACGATAATTTGTTGACTACGTTTCGCCCACACAGTGGGCTTTATCAAGTCACAAATAGATTTACCTTTTACCTCCAGTGTCGCAGACTGCTCGTTTCTCGCCCAAAGAAAAGGTGGAAAAATGACAATAGTTATTTTATTGTCCTGCCTTATTATGACCAAAGTCAATTTGGATATGAAATTCTCTGTCGTAATGATGTGAGCACCGCGGTTCGTATACCCTCAAAACAGTTATCTAAAAAAATTGGAAGATCTCCAGTTGAAAGCTGGCATTTAGAAAATTCCAGGGCGCTGATTGTGACAAATGCTACACGGGAGACAACAATGTTTACAACGCTGTGTTTACCAACACTAACAACACACAATCACTATATTTACCAACATAGACACAATGCTTAATTAATGCCCACCTAGAAACAGATTCACAGGAGGTTGATTGATCTGTATATTTCGACCCCCTTCTGGGATCCTCTTCAACAGAAATCGATCAAAATATACAGATGAATTAATCTCCCTAGTTTCTGTCTCCACGTGGGTTAATAATAATAATAATATCTTTATTTCTACAAGTACATGTACAAGGTATACAGACCATAGCTGACATCAATGACATACTACTATATAGAAAGTTCCTTGCTATGCAGAGCATTTCTCGCAAATTAGGTCAATTTTGTCCCCAGGATGCGACCCACACCAGTCCACTAACACCCAGGTACCTATTTTACTGCTAGGTGAACATGGAAGACAGGTGTCTTAAGAAAACACTTCCTCTTATTTCCAGCCGTACCGGGGATCGAACCACAGACCTCAGTGTGTGAAGTGAGTGCGCTATCGATCGAGCTACGGGATACACTAGACTTCAGGTATTCACAGACATTATGTACACGCTAGGTACGATAATGTACTATTTCGTCACAACTACAGAGAATCAGTGTTTGATGTCACTAGTGCTTAAATGATTGATGGTCTGCAACATCAACAGCAACTAAGGAAGCCTAGAGAATTAGTTACACACATCAATGTTCCCAGTAACAATGTTACAGTAACAATGTTACAGTAACAATGTTACAGTAACAATGTTACAGTAACAATGTTACAGTAACAATGTTACAGTAACAATGTTACAGTAACAATGTTTCGGTACCAATGTTACAGTAACAATGGTACAGTAACAATGTTTCGGTACCAATGTTACAGTAACAATGTTACAGTAACAATGTTACAGTAACAATGTTACAGTAACAATGTTACAGTAACAATGTTACAGTAACAATGTTACAGTAACAATGTTACAGTAACAATATTACAGTAACAATGTTTCGGTACCAATGTTACAGTAACAATGTTTCGGTAACAATGTTACAGTAACAATGTTTCGGTAACAATGTTACAGTAACAATGTTTCGGTATCAATGTTACAGTAACAATGTTTCGGTACCAATGTTTCGGTACCAATGTTACAGTAACAATGTTTCGGTACCAATGTTACAGTAACAATGTTTCGGTACCAATGTTACAGTAACAATGTTTCGGTACCAATGTTACAGTAACAATGTTTCGGTACCAATGTTACAGTAACAATGTTTCGGTACCAATGTTACAGTAACAATGTTTCGGTACCAATGTTACAGTAACAATGTTTCGGTACCAATGTTACAGTAACAATGTTACAGTAACAATGTTTCGGTAACAATGTTACAGTAACAATGTTTCGGTAACAATGTTACAGTAACAATGTTTCGGTATCAATGTTACAGTAACAATGTTTCGGTACCAATGTTACAGTAACAATGTTTCGGTACCAATGTTACAGTAACAATGTTTCGGTACCAGTGTTACAGTAACAATGTTTCGGTATCAATGTTACAGTAACAATGTTTCGGTACCAATGTTACAGTAACAATGTTTCGATACCAATGTTACAGTAACAATGTTTCGGTACCAATGTTACAGTAACAATGTTACAGTACCAATGTTACAGTAACAATGTTTCGGTACCAATGTTACAGTAACAATGTTTCGGTACCAATGTTACAGAAACAATGTTTCGGTACCAATGTTACAGTAACAATGTTTCGGTACCAATGTTACAGTAACAATGTTTCGGTACCAATGTTACAGTAACAATGTTACAGTACCAATGATACAGTAACAATGTTTGGTACCAATGTTACAGTAACAATGTTTCGGTACCAATGTTACAGTAACAATGTTTCGGTACCAATGTTACAGTAACAATGTTTCGGTATCAATGTTACAGTAACAATGTTTCGGTATCAATGTTACAGTAACAATGTTTCGGTACTAATGTTACAGTAACAATGTTTCGGTACCAATGTTACAGTAACAATGTTTCGGTACCAATGTTACAGTAACAATGTTTCGGTACCAATGTTACAGTAACAATGTTTCGGTACCAATGTTACAGTAACAATGTTTCGGTACCAATGTTACAGTAACAATGTTTAGGTAACAATGGGTTAAATTATCCAGCCTCTACAATTTGACACACTTTCAAGGGTCTTACATGACCAACCCAAAATTAACTAAAGGCCTTCGTAAATGTCGTGGTAGGCTCCGTAAATGTGCTAGGCCTCCGTAAATGTTGTGTTAGGCCTACTCTCCTGACAAAAGTGATGGATTCAGCTAGGTTAATTCGGACAGGGACAAAATATGGAAAAGTACTCGATCTGGTAACAGATTTTGTATCAGTGAGATCACAATAACACTGAGGATGGGCAGGTAGGCCTACTGTAGTAGGCCTCAACTCTATTACTGGTAGACCTACTATACGACAGTTGTGAAATAAAAGAACTGAAGAAACCATTATGGGGTCGAAACGTCTCCTTAATAATCTTACACTGCATGTTTCTCATTTCACCATATATATATATATATATATATATATATATATATATATATATATATATATATATATATTCTCTAGCCAAAGCGGCTAGTATATTGTGCATCCCATATCCATCCCGTGGACGGTAGCGCGAGAACATATAAAAGAGGCCTATGAACTAGGCCTCCTAAAAAAAGGTTTAACCTACCTTCCTGGAGAGTAATTCCGGGGGTCAACGCCCCCTTGATCAAGGGGGCGTTCTGAGTGACTGCAATCGCCTTTATTATCCCCTTTAAATGGGCGACAGTCCTCGGCCATTGATGTTATGTCGTCAGTATGTGGCATCAGACACCTGTGCTACACCTGGTATCTTTATTGGTAGACGTTGGCGAAACGTCGTCCAATAAAGGCTGTGTTCTCTGTTTTTTATTTTTTTTATTACCAGCGAACTGCAGTGAGGATGCTGTGATCTTATTGCCTAGTTCACGGCAGTGAAATTACTGCCTCACCCTGCGGTCTCACCCTGCGGTCTCACCCTGCGGTCGATGTTTGATGAAACTGAGGGTGACGGTAGTTGCTGTGGTAGCAGCGGTAGTTCTGGTGGTAGTAGCGGTAGTTGTGGTGGTAGCAGCGGTAGTTGCTGTGGTAGCAGCGGTAGTTGTGGTGGTAGTAGCGGTAGTTGTGGTGGTAGCAGCGGTAGTTGTTGTGGTAGCAGCGGTAGTTGTGGTGGTAGTAGCGGTAGTTGTGGTGGTAGCAGCGGTAGTTGTGGTGGTAGTAGCGGTAGTTGTTGAGGTAGTTGTGGTGGTAGCAGCGGTAGTTGTTGTGGTAGTTGCTGTTATAGTTGTTGTGGTAGCAGCGGTAGTTGCTGTGATAGTTGTTGTGGTAGCAGCGGTAGTTGTTGCGGTAGCAGCGGTAGTTGCTGTGATAGTTGTTGTGGTAGCAGCGGTAGTTGTTGTGGTAGCAGCGGTAGTTGCTGTGATTGTTGTTGTGATAGCAGCGGTAGTTGCTGTGATAGTTGTTGTGGTAGCAGCGGTAGTTGTTGTGATAGCAGCGGTAGTTGCTCTGATAGTTGTTGTGATAGCAGCGGTAGTTGCTGTGGTAGCAGCGGTAGTTGTTGTGGTAGCAGCGGTAGTTGTTGTGGTAGTCGCTGTGGTAGCAGCGGTAGTTGTGGTGGTACCAGCGGAAGTTGTTGTGGTAGCAGCGGTAGTTGTTGTGGTAGCAGCGGTAGTTGTTGTGGTAGCAGCGGTAGTTGTTGTGGTAGCAGCGGTAGTTGTTGTGGTAGTCGCTGTGGTAGCAGCGGTAGTTGTAGTGGTAGCAGCGGAAGTTGTTGTGGTAGTTGCTGTGGTAGCAGTGGTAGTTGCTGTGGTAGCAGTGGTAGCTGCTGTGGTAGCAGTAGTTGCTGTGGTAGCAGTGGTAGTTGCTGTGGTAGCAGTGGTAGTTGCTGTGGTAGTAGTGGTAGTTATTGTGGTAGCAGCGGCAGTTGTTGTGGTAGTTGCTGTTGTAGCAGCGGTAGTTGTGGTGGTAGCAGCGGAAGTTGTTGTAGTAGTTGCTGTGGTAGCAGTGGTAGTTGCTGTGGTAGCAGTGGTAGCTGCTGTGGTAGCAGTAGTTGTTGTGGTAGCAGAGGTATTTGCTGTGGTTGCAGCGGTAGTTGCTGTGGTAGTAGTGGTAGTTATTGTGGTAGCAGCGGTAGTTGCTGTAGTTGCAGTGGTAGTTGCTGTGGTAGCAGCGGCAGTTGCTGTGGTTGTTGTGGTAGCAGCGGTAGTTGCTGTGATAGTCGTTGTGGTAGCAACGGTAGTTGTTGTGGTAGTTGTTGTGGTAGCAGCGGTAGTTGTTGTGGTAGCAGCGGTAGTTGCTGTGATAGTCCTTGTGGTAGCAGCGGTAGTTGTTGTGGTAGTTGTTGTGGTAGCAGCGGTAGTTGTTGTGGTAGCAGCGGTAGTTGTTGTGGTAGCAGCGGTAGTTGTTGTGGTAGCAGCGGTAGTTGTTGTGGTAGCAGCGGTAGTTGTTGTGGTAGCAGCGGTAGTTGCTGTGATAGTTGTTGGGGTAGCAGTGGTAGTTGCTGTGATAGTTGTGGTAGCAGCGGTAGTTGTTGTGGTAGCAGCGGTAGTTGCTGTGATAGTTGTTGTGGTAGCAGCGGTAGTTGCTGTGATAGTTGTTGCGGTAGCAGCGGTAGTTGTTGTGGTAGCAGCGGTAGTTGCTGTGATTGTTGTGATAGCAGCGGTAGTTGCTGTGATTGTTGTGATAGCAGTGGTAGTTGCTGTGATAGTTGTTGTGATAGCAGTGGTAGTTGCTGTGATAGTTGTTGTGATAGCAGCGGTAGTTGTTGTGGTAACAGCGGTAGTTGTTGTGGTAGCAGTGGTAGTTGTTGTTGTAGCAGCGGTAGTTGCTGTGATAGTTGTTGTGGTAGCAGTGGTAGTTGCTGTGATAGTTGTGGTAGCAGCGGTAGTTGCTGTGATAGTTGTTGTGATAGCAGCGGTAGTTGTTGTGGTAGCAGCGGTAGTTGCTGTGATAGTTTTTGCGGTAGCAGCGGTAGTTGCTGTGACAGTTGTTTTGATAGCAGCGGTAGTTGTTGTGGTAGCAGCGGTAGTTGCTGTGATAGTTGTTGGGGTAGCAGCGGTAGTTGTTGTGGTAGCAGCTTTAGTTGTTGTGGTAGCAGCGGTAGTTGCTGTGATTGTTGTGATAGCAGTGGTAGTTGTTGTGATAGCAGTGGTAGTTGCTGTGATAGTTGTTGGGAGTAGCAGCGGTAGTTGTTGTGGTAGCAGCGGTAGTTGTTGTGGTAGCAGTGGTAGTTGCAGTGATAGTTGTTGTGGTAGCAGCGGTAGTTGCTGTGATAGTTGTTGGGAGTAGCAGCGGTAGTTGTTGTGGTAGCAGCGGTAGTTGTTGTGATAGTTGTTGGGAGTAGCAGCGGTAGTTGTTTTGGTAGAAGCGGTAGTTGTTGTGGTAGCAGTGGTAGTTGCTGTGATAGTTGTTGGGAGTAGCAGCGGTAGTTGTTTTGGTAGAAGCGGTAGTTGTTGTGGTAGCAGCGGTAGTTGTTGTGGTAGCAGCGGTAGTTGCAGTGATAGTTGTTGTGGTAGCAGCGGTAGTTGCTGTGATTGTTTTTGTGGTAGCAGCGGTAGTTGTTGTGGTAGCAGCGGTAGTTGTTGTGGTAGCAGCGGTAGTTGCTGTGATTGTTGTGATAGCAGTGGTAGTTGTTGTGATAGCAGCGGTAGTTGCTGTGATAGTTGTTGTGGTAGCAGCGGTAGTTGTTGTGATAGTTGTTGCGGTAGCAGCGGTAGTTGCTGTGACAGCTGTTGTGGTAGCAGCGGTAGTTGTTGTGGTAGCAGCGGTAGTTGCTGTGATAGTTGTTGGGGTAGCAGTGGTAGTTGCTGTGATAGTTGTGGTAGCAGCGGTGGTTGTTGTGGTAGCAGCGGTAGTTGCTGTGATAGTTGTTGTGGTAGCAGCGGTAGTTGTTGTGGTAGCAGCGGTAGTTGCTGTGATAGTTGTTGCGGTAGCAGTGGTAGTTGTTGTGGTAGCAACGGTAGTTGCTGTGATTGTTGTGATAGCAGCGGTAGTTGCTGTGATTGTTGTAATAGCAGTGGTAGTTGCTGTGATAGTTGTTGTGATAGCAGTGGTAGTTGCTGTGATAGTTGTTGTGATAGCAGCGGTAGTTGTTGTGGTAGCAGCGGTAGTTGTTGTGGTAGCAGTGGTAGTTGTTGTTGTAGCAGCGGTAGTTGCTGTGATAGTTGTTGTGGTAGCAGTGGTAGTTGCTGTGATAGTTGTGGTAGCAGCGGTAGTTGCTGTGATAGTTGTTGTGATAGCAGCGGTAGTTGTTGTGGTAGCAGCGGTAGTTGCTGTGATAGTTGTTGCGGTAGCAGCGGTAGTTGCTGTGACAGTTGTTTTGATAGCAGCGGTAGTTGTTGTGGTAGCAGCGGTAGTTGCTGTGATAGTTGTTGTGGTAGCAGCGGTAGTTGTTGTGGTAGCAGCTTTAGTTGTTGTGGTAGCAGCGGTAGTTGCTGTGATTGTTGTGACAGCAGTTGTAGTTGTTGTGATAGCAGTGGTAGTTGCTGTGATAGTTGTTGGGAGTAGCAGCGGTAGTTGTTGTGGTAGCAGCGGTAGTTGTTGTGGTAGCAGTGGTAGTTGCTGTGATAGTTGTTGGGAGTAGCAGCGGTAGTTGTTGTGGTAGAAGCGGTAGTTGTTGTGGTAGCAGCGGTAGTTGTTGTGGTAGCAGCGGTAGTTGCAGTGATAGTTGTTGTGGTAGCAGCGGTAGTTGCTGTGATTGTTGTTGTGGTAGCAGCGGTAGTTGTTGTGGTAGCAGCGGTAGTTGCTGTGATTGTTGTGATAGCAGTGGTAGTTGTTGTGATAGCAGCGGTAGTTGCTGTGATAGTTGTTGTGATAGCAGTGGTAGTTGCTGTGATAGTTGTTGTGATAGCAGCGGTAGTTGTTGTGGTAGCAGCGGTAGTTGTTGTGGTAGCAGCGGTAGTTGCTGTGATAGTTGTTGTGGTAGCAGCGGTAGTTGCTGTGATAGTTGTTGTGGTAGTAGCGGTAGTTGCTGTGATAGTTGTTGTGGTAGCAACGGTAGTTGTTGTGGTAGCAGCGGTAGTTATGGTAGCTCTGGTAGTTGCTGTGATAGTTGTTGGGGTAGCAGCGGTAGTTGTTGTTGTAGCAGCGGTAGTTGTGGTAGCAGTGGTAGTTGCTGTGATAGTTGTTTGGGTAGCAGCGGTAGTTGTTGTGGTAGCAGTGGTAGTTGCTGTGATAGTTGTTGGGGTAGCAGCGGTAGTTGTTGTGGTAGCAGCGGTAGTTGCTGTGATAGTTGTTGTGATAGCAGCGGTAGTTGTTGTTTTAGAAACGGTAGTTGTTGTGGTAGCAGCGGTAGTTGCGGTGCGAACAGCGGCGGTAGCGGAAACAGCGGCGTCAGGCGGAAGTTCCGAATGGCAGGGGTGAGCGGCGCCGCTTGCCGTCACGACGACCTCATGACTGTACACTCAGAGGCTACGTAACTAAGCGCAAGTTACAGCGCCTCTGATAGTTCGAAACGTCGTGCGCTGCTTCCTCTACCACTACCGACGGTACGCCTCCCAGTCCTGTTCATGACGGGTTTTTCTTTATTAAAAATAACACTTTTCGCTCATGTGGGGGGTGAAGGGGAGGGGGAGTGTTAGTGAGGGACCGGGGGGGGGAAGAGTTGAGAGAAACGTCGCTAGTTGAACAGCGATGTTTTGGTACAATGGGACAATACCTGTGAGGGAGGTAATACCTGTTGCCAATGATGGATACTTGAGTGGTGGTCCATAACAACACTGTAGCCACACCATGGCCATAACACTGTGGCCAGTGATAATACTGTGGCCACATCGCTACACACTGGCCACATCACTACACTGTGGCCAGTAATAACAACACTGTGGCTACATCACTACACTGTGGCCAGTGACAACAACACTGTAGCCACATCGTCTGGCCAACTAACACATGATTGGCTAATTGGGATTCAAGCCTATCATATATATATATATATATATATATATATATATATATATATATATATATATATATATATATATATATATATATATATATATATATATATATATATATATATATATATATATATATATAGACTGAGGACTGATTACATTATCTCTTTTCATTTCTACTGTTCCCTTTATATTTGACTGAAGAAAACTATTGTCTGGGCGAAACGTTTTATCAGTAAGGATACCCAGTAACTCTTCCAGTCACTTGGTTTTATGGAAGGACTGGAAGGTACTTGTGAGAGTCAGCCCGAGTACCATCGGTACTTGTAAGAGTCAGCCCGAGTACCGATGGTACTCGGGCTGGTCACTATCAAGTGTGACCAGGAACCAGGAACCAGGAACCAGTTTCTTCTTGCAAATGCGGGTTATTTGTGAAGTGTTGCAGCCGCGGTATTGTCACTCTTATTTTTCTCCAGCAATAGTCTATATATGTTAGTTGTATTAGAGTCATTTTCTCTACAGTTTAACAAACGTTCTTCAGTACAAATATCTACGGTTTCACTTAATTAAATATTGTATTTCACATTAGACGAAGCCATGACAAAGTTAGGCAATTTGAAGTTACCAATCTCTGTAACGAAAATTGTCTTACGAGTCACAACAGTTACAAGTCACAGAAGTTACAAGTCACAGCAGTTACAAGTCACAGAC